>JAEQBH010001258.1:0-600000 GCA_016808115.1 Tetrastigma voinierianum
CCGATAACACGACCATTCAGGCCTCAACAACCAATATCCATTAAAATGGCTCTTAGCCAAAAAATAAAACCAAGTAGAAAGATCCACTCTCGAGTTGCCTAACTCCACAAAATCGGTCCACTGCAGCTCTCACGTGTAACACTTCTTATTGGCCCGCCGAGAACCGAAGGTCCGAATCGCCGGGAAATCTGCAGAGAAGTTACTCTTTCTCTCTAAAATCGAAACCCACACCTACAAAGACGTTTTTCAAATTGAAGAAGAAGAAGACTATTCTTCTTGTCTTATCTTACTTACTCTTTCCACTTAATCCCCATTTTGTCCCTTGGTTTTGATTTTTGACACATGACTTAATTCTAAGCCATTCATCTCCATCATCTCACTAATCATGCAACATGTGTCATAATGGTACATGTGAGGTGACTTTTTGTCACATCACATGTCTTTCACAGGTCGTCATACTACAAGACCCGACACCCAAGCAAGGCCTCAAAAGTGAAATTTCGACTGTCTCGGAATTTGACGAAATTCGACATGGTAGCTAGATTTCGTGAGACGATTCCAATGGTGAAGTCTATTTCATCATCCGAGATCTAGAAAAATTTCTTATTTTGACCGAAATTACCATTTTACCATTTTTCAGAAAATTAGAATTTTCTCGGGTTTTACATAAACTCACTTCCCAGCATAAATCAATTAGGCAAAGCCATAATAATCCAAGAATTACACCAACTAACATCAACATAAAAATAAATTCACAAAATCATTCTAAAAAGTATATAAATCAAGCATCAACTTCAAGCAATCAACCCTAGAGGGGATGTCTGGTTTACAACCAAGAAACTAACAAACCATGTTTAACATAAACATAATGATGAAAGATTAATTAAGAGAGCAGCAGTTTAGAGATACAAAACAAACTGATGAAATTGCCCCAAACTCGATCTACAATCAAGAAGATACTTTAGTAGCTAGATCTTCAAAATCAGCTCCAAAAACAAAGTAAAAAAAAAATCAAAAACCCTAAGTAGATCAAGAAGAAAAGAGAAGAAACCCTAAAGATGGTGTTCTCCTTCCAAAAATTGAACCCTAACCAGGTCTATAACACACCTATTTATAGGTAAATGGAAAATGGGCCTTTAAAATGGAAAAAAATGGCTCATTTTTGCAAGGCTCAACGTCCTTCACCGAGGCGAAGGCTCCTTCAACTTGGCGAACCAGTCGCTATCTTGTTTGCATTGCTTAGGTTCACCTCAGTGAAGGCCTTCGCTGGGGCGAACACCTTATGACTTCAAATGATCATAACTCTCTCATCTGACCTCCAAATGCAATGATTTTGATCTCTACGGAAACCTAAGAGAGATTAAAATCTATCTACATCAAGCTTGGAGTCATTGGAGGCCACTAGGTAGACTGAAAATTCACAAACATTGAGGGGTGCTATATGTTGTGTTTTGGAAAATCCTTCCTTGACTTCATGAGGTCGTATCTTTTTTCGTTCAAAATCCAAATTGGGTGGTCTTGGACTCATTGGAAAGCTTGGAAGGTGTAGAATACATCCATATCATGCTTAAAGCCATGGGAGGTCATGGTACAACCTAGAAATTCATCTTTTTAGCCCTCATTATGCTCTATTTGCTTCAAAATGTTCCCAGAGTCATAGGATGATAAAATTAAGCATTGGAGCTGTTAAAAACACCATAAATACATATGATTGATAGGTGATTAATGGTATAAAAGAATGTATGAAAAGCACCTATCAATGTGGGAGGAAACATGGTTGTTGAGAACATGAGAGGGTGCACGCTAGTCCCATAGAATCAATGGTTGGACATCATGGACATTCAATACGAAAAAGGAAGGCTCCTTCGTGTGGTACTCATTGAGGATGTTACAACATTTGACTTGTATTTCCGATATTGTTAGTTTTTTGGATGTTGGTACATGTAATGTGTATTTTTGATACTTCTCTACTTATAATTTGTTGTTGATATTATTGGTACTTTGATGTTTATTACAATCTATCGAAGGTGCTGACTTGCTAATTTGGTTTGATCGATATTGATAAAATGTTGACTGCGATGTATACAGTGGATAAACATGATTTGTATTAGAGATGAAGAAACTACAAGAAATTAAAGTTTACTTTACCGAACATTTTTGTAGGTATAACTAAAATTTTTGTAGGTAATTCATTTTACTAACCATTTTCATAGAACATAGTTAAAGCCATATCTATGTTTTGAGTTCATTTTAGATGCTGCTTTTGAGTATTTTATATCCATATTCATGTAAACTATAAAATTCCTCTTAATCTTAGTTTCAGAGGACTTTATAAAGCAAGTGATTTGGAAAGAATGAGCAACATGTTTTAGTGCGAGCCACCCAAGAAACTGCTACATTATTAGGAAGGTGAATTTTCAGACCATTTGAAGATCAATGAACACTCCACCCATGGCTGACTCATTTCAAAGAGCTTTCACGCTCACGCCCAACCGAAGTTAAAACCAAAAAGTTAAGTGACCCCGGCGTTGAGAAGAAATAAGCGTTAAGCAAACTCACCGTCGTTAGTCACACTCACCGCCGGTGACATAACTTTCCATTTTAACTCGATTTGGGCGTGTGAAGTGTCGTTGGAAAGCTCTTTGAATGTAAAATGCAACCATGGGTGAAGTTGAACCATTTGATCTTTCAAATGGTACAGAAAAATTCATCTTTCCAATGACGCACTATGACACACCCAATCACTCTCATTTGGAAATACGCCGCTTCATTTTTACCAAATCACTTCCATCAAGAGTCCTACAAACGTAAGCTTATAAACAAGTATGAAGCCATACTTAATACGATATAAAATTCTAAAAATAGCATGTGAAATGAACTCAAAACATGTCATGTATTTATGGATCAATATTTTGTAGAGAAAATACTAGTAGGAAAATCTGTCGTAACTGCTGAAAATTAATTCTTGCTAATTTAGTAGGTAATCTGTCGATATACCCTTATTTTTACCTACAGTTAAATAAGGTAAATCCACAGTAAACTATCAAATTCTTGTAGTAAAGTGTTCAATATAAAAGTTGTTTTATAGAGTGGCCTAAAGGTGTCTCTTGATGGAAAATATTTAGAATAATTGTTGTTTATGAAATAGTGCAAATGTGTCTCTTCAAAGACACTAAAGAACAGAATCAAAATTTTCAAAATTTTCAAAATTATGAATGTGTCTTTTCAAAGAACACTTTCAACGAAATAGGCATATGTATATTCAAAAGACACTCCAAACAGAAACTAAAATTCTCAAAGCCGCTTTTTCAAAAGACACTTTCAAACGAAATAACCAAGAACGCTTGCCTCTTCTCAAAAACATTTTCAATATAAGTTCAAAATTTTCAAAATTATGAAGACGTCTCTTCAAAATACACTTTCAATTAAATAGTGTAAAGGTGTATATTCAAAAGATATTTTCAATGTAAATTCAAATATTTCAAAATTATAAAGATATCTTTTCAAAAGACACTTCAGTTTAAATAAATTAAAATTGTCTCTTCAAAAGACACTTTTACTTAAAATTCAAAATTTCAAAATTACAAGCTATTTATTCAAAAGACACTTTAATATTACATTCGAAATTAGAAAGAGACACTTCGCTTTTCGATTTTTGTAAAGCGATCTTCAAGAGACACTTTAGCTTAAATTGAAAAATTTTTAAATTAGAGAAATTGTGTTTTAAATAGACACTTTCAGCCGTAAATTAGAAATTTTCAAAATTTTAGAAAGTGTTACTTCAAGAAACACTTTTAAAAAATGTCTCTTTCCACATGGCATAAACTACAAAAATAATCCTAAATATAATGTAGTTTTCTCCACATCAACAAAATAATTTAGAAAGTGTTTCTTCAAAAGACACTTTCTAAAAATTTGAAAAACTAAAAGTTTCGACTTAAATTCAAATTTTTAAAATTATAGAAAGTGTATCTTCAAAAGACACTTTCAGATTAATTCAAAACATTCAAAATAGGCAAAACGCCTTTTCAAAAGACACTCAGATAAAATTTTCTAATTTTTAAAAAGTGTATTTTGAAAAGACACTTTTAGAAAGTGTCTTTTGAGAAGACATTTTCCACAAAACAAAAACTACATTACATTTAAGAATATTTCTAAACCTATATTATTTAAGGAATTCTTTTTTTGACACTAAATATCTAAAAAGCCCTTATATCTTATCTTCTTTGTAGGGGGCAATATTTAAAGGAACTTTCAAAAATAAAAAAAAATTTAAAAAAAAAATCTTAAAAAAATGTAGTTTGAAAAATAATCTTAAATATAATATAGTTTTCTCTCCATCAGCAAGATAATTCTGTAAAGTTCTTCTCAAAAGATTAATTTTAAAAATTTGAATGAAAGTCATTTTTCAAGCATATTCCTCAACTTAAATTCAAAATTTTTAAAATTATGTAGTTCGTATCTTCAAAAGCACACTTTTATTATTAATTCAAAAATATTCAAAATTATAAGTATATTTTTAAAAGCACACTCGTATAAAATTTTCTAATTTTCAAAACGTCTCTCAAAAACACTTTACAAAGCTCGTCTCGAAAGTCATTTAAAAGTTCGCCTTTCTGTAAGACATTTTCCACGTGACAAAACCTATATTGGATTTATGAATATTTCTAAACCTATATTATTTAAGGAAATTTGTTTTTTTTTACCCTATTTGTTTAAAAAGCCCATATTTAAAGGGAATCTTTCCAACATTTTACAAGGATTTTTTTTGTCAATATCATTGATATCACAGAACATTCAACATTCAACATTTTTAAAATCAATATTTTATTATTGGGGGTTGAAATTAAATATGTATAAAGTTGGCGCTCATTTTGTTATTTACTTAGAAGGGAGGGATCAAATTGCAACCCCATATGGTATGGCCGTATCAGTTTGGGTAGGTAGAAAATGGATTTGTCCATTTGGCAGTTGTTGATAGGCCACAAGAGTCTTCGTCCACCTCGAAAAGGTCCACCCTCTTCCTCCTCCTAACTCCTTGCTCTGCATCTCTTCTTTCTTTCGATTTCTCTCTGTTTCAGTATTCACTTCCCTTGCAAACCAACAGACATGGCCGGGGCTCTAGCAGGAGGAGGAGGAGAAGGAGGAGCTCTTCTCTCGGCTTCTCTCCAAGCTCTATTTGATTGGATGGCTTCCCACGACGTCCTCACCTTTCTCCGGGGACTTAAACTCAGTGATACGCTCCTGAAGAAGCTGAAATGAAATTCTGGCAGGAGGCTGAAGGACGCCAAGGCCAAGAAAATCACGGATTCAGATGTCAGTGATTGGGTGGATGACCTGAAAGATGTTGTGTATGATGCAGAGGACTTGCTTGATGATATCGCCACCGAAGCTTTACGCTGCAAGATAGAGTCTGATTCTCATACTCAGGTATGGAAAATCAACTTTTGTGAGGGGATCAAGTCCAGGGTAGAGGATATCACTGACACGCTAGAACGTCTTGCACAAGAAAAAGATGTTCTCGGCTTGAAGAAGGCGTGAGGAGAAAATTTGTCAAACAGATGGCTTTGACGACTTGTTTGGTAGATGAGTCTAAAAATGGTAGGGATGATAATAGAGAGAAGATTGTTGAGTTTTACGGTCCTATAATGGAATAAATAGTGTGATCGCCCTGGTGGGTATGGGCGGTATTGGGAAGACACACTTGCTCAGCTGGTCTATAAAGATAGGAGAGTGGGTGGATTGTTTTGACTTTAAAGCATGGGTTTGTGTTTCAGAGGAATTTGATCTTGTCAGGATTACAAAAACCATTCTTAAGGCGATAACTTCCGAGACTAGTACCGATGACAATGATTTGAATCTGCTTCAATGAAATTGGAGGAGAGGCTTAGCAGGAAGAAGTTCTTACTCGTCCTTGATGATGTTTGGAACGAAAACTACAATGATTTGGAAAGCCTACAACTTCCTTTCAGTGCTGGCCTCCAAGGAAGTAAGATTATTGTAACAACACGCAGTGGTGAGGTTGCACGGGTCATGCGTTCTATTCGCATTCATCATTTGGGACGGTTATCTCCTGAGGACTGTTGGTCGCTATTTGCAAAACATGCATTTGAAAATGGAGATTCTAGTCCACATCCAAAGCTAGAAGAAATTGGCAAGGAGATTGTAAAGGTGTAAAGGACTGCTTCATTGCAAAGACCCTTTGGGAGTGCTCTGTACCAGAGTTGCGTGTAGAAGAATGGAAAATCTGTTAACAGTGAAATTTGCATTTACTAAATGATCACCCTTCCCTGCCTTGTTGCTTGCGCTTTTCTTCCTCCACATTTAAAGCGGTGTTTTGCATATTGCTCGATTTTCCCAAAGACTAATTTGAAAAGGAAAACTTGATTCTGTTATGGATGGCAGAAGGGTTTTTGCAACAATCCGATCACAAGAAAACAATAGAAAAGGTAGGTGAAGGTACCTTCACTTCGGATTATTATCAAGGTCTTTTCGTAATTCCAGAGTCACAAATCATATTTTTTAATGCATGATCTCATCAACGACTTGGCTCAAGTTGTTTCTGGAAAATTTTGCGTTCAGTTGAAGGATGGTAATATCAAAGAAATTCCTAAAAAGCTTCGCCACTTGGCATATTTTAAAAGTGAATATGATCGTTCTGAGAGATTTGAGACACTGGATGATGTTAGTGGTCTTCGAACCTTCTTACCATTGCATTTGAGGACTCTGCCTCAATTAAATAAGGTTTCAAAGGATAGAGATCTAAGTAACTCTCGGTGGGTTGTAGAGTTTCGCTTAAGTAATAGAGTCTGGAATGATTTATTACCAACAGTTCAATATTTACGAGTATTGTCATTGTGTTATTATGAGATACCGGATTTGCCTGATTCAATTGGTAATTTAAAGCATTTGCGTTATCTAGACCTTACTTATGCACTTATCAAAAGGTTACCCGACTCAATTTGTAGCTTGTATAATTTACAAACATTGATATTATTCTTTTGTTCGAACTTGTTGAATTGCCGAAATGATGTGCAAGATGATTACTTACGTCATCTTGATATCGTGCATGTTAGAAAAGTAAAGAGATTCCAAGCTCAAATTAGTTCATTAAAAGTTCTACAAAATTGAGCGACTATATTGTGGGCAAGGAAAGTGGGACTAGGGTTGAGAGTTATGGAGCTTTAAATCAGGGTTCTGCTTATTCAAGGGTCGCATCGTGGTTGATGTTGAAGGATGCCTTAGAGGCCAATTCCTGAAAGTTAGCACTACGAGTTGTAGCTCGAATGTGGAGAGCTATGAGCGATGATCAAAATGGAGCAAACGTAGTGCTCAACAACTTACAACCTCATTCAAACTTAAAGAGACTCACCATTTTTAGATACGGTGGTTCAAGATTTCCGCATTGGTTCTATATTCTTCACTCACATGGTCTCTCCGTCTCCGGTACTGGTGAAAACGTGTCGCTCTCACCGTCGTGAATAGCTACCATCTCTAAACATATATAGCTGGGATTGAGGGGTCAAAGAGTGGGCGTTGAGTTTTATGGGGCTGAGCCTCCTTTTGTATCCCTGGGGCGTTCGGTTGGCTTAAGTAAGGAGTAAATGGAAGGAATGTGGTCGCCTGGGAGGCGCTGCGGAGATTTCCCTCGTCTCAAGGAGCTTTATATAGAGAACTGTCCCATGCTGACTGGGGACTTGCCAACTCACCTGCCTTTCTTGACGAAACTAAAGATTGAAGACTGTGAGGAGCTTGTGGCTCCACTTCCGAGAGTTCCAGCCATCCATGATATGAGGACGCGCAGCCGTGACATCTCACAGTGGAAGGAACTGCCACCACTGATGCAGAAACTCTCAATTACAAATTCCGACTCTTTGAATACCTTATTTGGGGAGGGAATGTTGCAAAACAGCACTAGTGTTGAGACTTTAGAAATTAGAAAATGTTCTTTTTCTAGACCTTTGTGCAGAGTTTGTTTACCCATTACATTGAAAGAGTTAATGGTCTGGGAGTGTAAGAAACTAGAGTTTCTCTTACCTGAGTTCTTCAAATGTCACCACCCTTCCCTTCGAAATTTGTTAATCCACCGCGGTACTTGCAATTCGTTATTATCCATCCCACTTGGCAACTTCCCGACGTGCTGCTCTCTCGATATCAGCTACCTCGAGGGGCTTGCGTTCCTTTCCATTTCAACTTCAGAAGGGGATCCTCCATCTTTTTCTCACCTGAACATCTCTAGGTGCCCTAATCTTGTGTCTATTTGTTGCAAAAATATGAGGGTTGCATCTTTTCGGTCATTGACACTAGAAGGTTGCCCGGAATTGATATTCCCAATACAGGGTCTTCTCTCTAGCTTAACGTCACTTGAAATTATGAGATGCAATAAATTCAAATCCCAGGTGGAGTTTTGTCTGCAAGGCCTGCCTTCTCTTACCTCCCTCAAAATCTCAGGTCTTCCAAATCTCATTTCCCTGGATGGTATGGGGCTTCAACTGCTCACCTCTCTTCTAAAATTAGAGATCCGTGACTGCCCCAAGCTCCAATCTTTGACTGAAGAGCGGCTACCCACTTCCCTTTCTTTACTAATAATCCACAATTGTCCACTGCTGAAAGATAGGTGCAAGTTTTGGATAGGGGAAGATTGGCCTCGTATAGCTCACATTCAAGGCATTGTGATTGATGGCCTGGTTCTGTAATGGAGTTGGCATTACACCAATTTATAGTCAGGTACTTGTTCTATCCAAAAAGTGATTGTCTCAGGAAAAAAAAACTAACATTCTTAAATAGCAATTCTGATTTGATCCATTATAAATAGGAAAAATATTCTTTCAATTTTCTAACTATTATAACAATTTCTTGCGTCTCTTTCAGGTTATCTGTAATGCTTTTTTTTTTTTTTTTGATCAGTAGGTTATCTGTAATGCTTTACTCTTGCTTCACTCTGGCTTTGATCAACTTATCTTTGTAAGGAACACTTTAAGACGCCCTTGCTTAATTAAGGCCTTGTTCAATGCTACAGAATTCATTGAGAGTGAATTGTTGCGTAAAAGCCAAGCACCTCTGCAGGTCTGGTTTTGTAAATTGGTTTTCTTGTATAATTTTATGGACCTTGATTTTTTTTCCATTGGCTAATTTGCTGAAATTTGATTGCAGGCTTTCAATCCTCCTTCTCTCAACAAATTCTATCTGTCTCGCAATGATTTCCAATGGGACCACTGTAGGTTCAATCCATGCTTCTCATCTTTGGACAACAGTAGCCGAGATTTGATGCATTCAAAGACTTATGAGTTGGTACTCTGCTGAAGGAATTACAAAAGCTCAAGTCTGATGGAGAGTGGAGTGTGCAGCAGCCTCTATGATTTCAGTTGGTGAGACATTTCAATTGCTTTGGTTTAACTATCTAATCTACAAATGAAAATATTCATAACCTCATATGAATTATTTTCCAGGGTTTTTTGAGCCTGCAACAGAAGGTATGTTTCAGTAGTCTACATATTGTTTTCATTTCTTTCAGTTTGATCAGCCTGCAGATATTCTGTTTAGGCACCTGAAACTCAAAATCTTCAGCTTCTGTCATGCCATCTCCTTCTCATTTACATGTTTGTCCTCCTTTGAGCTTTACCTTGTTAATGGTATGATAATCGTAATAGTATTGCATTGGTTAAGCATGGATGCATTCATGCACAACACTTCATCCTTTCAGTCTTTAACATTACAAGGTTGTCCTGAATTTATATTGCCTATGCATGGTCTTCCCTCCAGCCTAAGTTCACTTACAGTTACAAAATGTGAGGAACTTGAATCCAAAATCGAGTAGGGCCTGCAAGGACTGGCCTCTCTTACCCCTCTCAAAATCTCAGGTCTTCCAAAACTCAGGTCTCTGGACGGTTTGGGGCTTCAGCTGCTCACGTCTCTCCTAAAATACGAGATCTCTTACTGCCCAAAGCTCTAATACTTGACAGAGGAGCTGCTGCCTACTTTCCTTTCAGTTCCAGCAATCCAGAACCATCCTTAGCTGAAAGGTCATTGCAAGTTTTGGACAGGGGAAGATTGGCATCATATAGCCACAGATTCCAAACATTACGATTGATGACCAAAGTTTATGGTGAAGGTACCATTCCACCAATTTTTTTTTTATCAAGTACTGGCTCTGTCCTTGAGGTAATTTTCTCAGGAAGACTGATTTGCTTAAGTAGCAATTTTAATTTGATACAATATAATAGGAAAGATATGATTTAAATTTTATATTTATTATAATAATTTCTTGCTTCCTTTAATGTTTTCAGTAATTCTTCACTCTTGTAAATTGATGCTTCAAATATTCATAAGGAATATTCTTTTAATCAATAATGTCTTTACGAATGCTTCAGTTCAGATCATTCCTAGAGTCATTTGATGCTTAAAAGCCATGCAGCTCTGCAGATCTGATTCCATAACTTGAATTTGTTTCCGTGGGCTAATTCACTGAAACACATGGAAGGCCTTTGATCCTAGTTTCCTCAATAAATTCAAGCTGTCCAGCAACAGCCCTTCCAATGGGACCATTTTCGATTATGAGTTCAAAGACTCTTTCATGGAGGTATCTTTTAGCATCCAAAGACTCATGATTGGTAATCCGCTTAAGGAACTAGAGAAAGATGCATTAAATTTTACTTGATTTAAAAAATTTGTAAGAATATGATATTGTGAAGAACAAACTTATAAAAAAATGAAATTGTGAAGAAGAAAGATCACCTCAGTTTGGAGAGTGGATGATGAAGCATGCTCTATGATTCCAATTGCTTTGGTTTAACTTTTAAGCTACAAATTACAAAGATTTATGATCCCATATGCATTATTTTTCATGTTTTCTGTGTTAACATCTTAGTTCTTCTCGAGAAAAAAGCAGGTATGTTTCTTCTGATTCATACTTTTCTATAGGGGCTGACACATTAGGAGTTCTGCTGCTATGCAAGACAAGAGAAATCGAAGTCAACCCTTTAAAGGAAAAACAAAATTTCACTGCCTGAGGTTCTGTCATTAATAATTATATTACCCATGTTAATACGGCATTCCAGTGATGTAGATGTTAATATCTTCCTTTGTACAATAATTGTTTTCTTCTCTTTCAGCCTTAACTAATCTGCAGATGTTTAGTTTAGACACCTCAAACTCAAAATCTTTAGCCTCTATCAGACGACACCTCCTAGTCTATGCTCATCTCCTTCTCATTTACATTATTGTCATCCACCTCCAATTTTTTCTTATTTTTTTCCCTTTTTAGTAGTTAAAGAATCAGAACTGTACTATATTAGTTCAGCATGGATACTACATAATTTCCATATTCAAACTTTCTTGTGCTTACAAATGGTAGTATGAGCTCTGGAATTTTCTTCTTTAAATTTCCAGGACTTTAGAGATACTTGGAAAAGAGAGAAGGCAAATCACAGTCAAAGTCATAGCAATGCAGAGTATGGTTTTGTTGCAATCAAAGTCAGGTCGGTCAAGTGGAATCTTATTAATACATCAAGAACTCATGATCAAATCTGCAGATTTTCAAAACATTATGATAGCCTCTCACCATGAACTACCTTTTTTTTTCCCTCTGTTATCAACCTTGGTTAACTTATAAACTAATTGGATTTACTCATACCACCACTCTCCATAGATGAATTTTAAGAATTCAGTAGTTAGAGGCTACTCAAGTAGATTCTATTTATTAGAATTTGAGCTTTTCTTCCTTGTTCAGATACAAGTGCTATGAAATTTGACTGTCAAATTCTGCTGATTTAATGATGCCCTGTTTATTTTCAGATGGTGCCATTTTGAATCTTTGGAGTCATGGGAGGAGGAAGTTTTGCCACAGGCCTCTAAGCAATACAAGGCCTTTGGTTGAAACTGAGATTTGAAGACCTAAACCTCTTTTCTGAGCTTTAAGCTTGAGCTTTATCATACGGACAAAGAAAAAAAAGAAAGCAACAACAAAGATTGATTCACTCAAGTTTTATATGGAGTGAAGACTCTCATAAATAATATTTGTACCCATTGGTTTGTCAGCCTTGAAGTTACCTTTGTTTCCCATTTTTTTCTTTGAGGAATATATATATATAACAGTTTCTAATAAGGAGGAAAGTTGTTTGAGTTTATTTACTAACATTCTAAAAAACAATATTTCATCTAAGGTTTGTTTGGTCATGTTTTTTTTCTTTTGATATCAAGACGAAAGCTTTCATTATGAAATAGCAAAGATCAAGACATGCAACATGGTTTGAATCGACAAAGAGGGGTGTCAATCCAAACCTTAAAGCCGCATAATAGCATTTGCAAATAATATGGACAACTACATTGTTTTGCCTTTCAGTGCCTACGTAAAAAATACGCTCTCCCTCGGGCAGTGCCGATAAACAATCTTTGATCAAAACACCGAACTTGCTAAGATTAGCAACACTTTTCTGCAGTGCTTGAACAACCTGTAGCGAATCTGATTCAAATACCACTCGGTATAGGCCCAGATTCTTGATCCAAGACAATGCTTATCTCAAACCTATAGTTTCCAACTCCCTGACTTGAAATAAACCATCCACTAGCCGAGAGGCATCATGCATAAATAAGCCTTGTGAGTCACGAACCACAATTCCCCAACTCGATTTGCCTTCTTCATGGAATATATTGCATCAATATTGCATTTTACAAAACCTGGTGGGGGTCGTTGCCAACGTTGTTGAACAAAGCATGGCCTAACCTTACTACCAGCTTTAGTGCTTTCTTGAATCGAAATCCAATCAAACAGACATTCAAGTACCGAGTAAACCATTCTCTCTACTGATTCATGAGAACCATTCCAATATTGATCATTTTGTTGGCGCCATATAGCCCAAATAACAGCACTATTTTTTCCTATGGTCTCCTTGTCCTTAGTATTTAACAGTTTAAAGAACCACTCTACAAGACTTTCAAAATTATCAACTATAGAGTCAATCAAACCAGCCACATTCAACTTCGACCAACAAGATATAGCAAAAGGGCAAGAAGTAAATAAATGTCATGCATTCTCAAGGCCATTCTCACAAAAAAGACAAGAGGCGGGGCAGCATCTATACCTTTTGACTGGAGTTGTAACTTGCCCAAGAACACCTCGCACGCCTCCAAGTATTCGTTTTGAAGATCTTGTAAACTAGAGTATCAGAAGCAAAATAAAGCTTCCAACCAATCTTCCCTAACATAGCAATATTGAAGGAATGAAGGTCACGAAAATACATACCTCCACTTTCCTTCTTCACACTCAGTTTGTCCCACGCCAACCATTTTATGCCACCTTTGCCATCTTTGCCTAATCCCCACCAGAAAGAATTAAGAATCTTTTGAATTTCATCAAGAATAGAGGTAGGCAGCATGAAGGTACTCATATAATAGGTGGGGATGGATCAAGTACCGACTCGACGACACTTCCACATCCGTGATGTAGCGTTTCAGCCTTGGAACCTTTTCCAAAAAAGTTCTTTAAGGTGGTTAAAAACCATCTTCTTCTTCTTTCCAATTAAAGATGGGAGCCCTAGGTACCTCCTAGTATTGAGTGGATGTGATACACCCATAACAGAGGACAAACGAGTTGCAATATTTGAGTCCACATTCGAACTGAACATGATATTAGACTTCGAAAAATTTACCCCCTGCCCACTAGCTTCCTCATATTGGAGGAGAAGCTCCTTCATCACATTACACTCAATCTCTGAAACTTTAAAGAAAAACAAACGTTCATTTGCAAAAAGAAGATGAGAAACACTCGGTCCAGTCCTACTTACTCGACACCCATGTAGAAACCTCTCAGATTCTGCCCTTTTGATCAGCGAGGATAACCCCTCAGCACATAAGATAAAGAGGTGAGGGGACAAGATCCTCACGCAATCCTCTTTCGAACAATGGCCCAACCTCCACACCATTCACCAAAGACATTATATCTCATTGGGTGTAAACACACAAGATCATAACATCGACCCATCTACTATCAAAACTCCAACTTCAATACATCCTTTGAGAAAATCCCAATCTATTTTGTCGTAGGCTTTACTGATGTCGATTTTGAAGGCCACATCCCCTTTTTTACCTTTACTCTTCCTCTTCATATGATGGATGATTTCGAATGCCACTAAAACGTTATTCGTAATTGAACTTCTTGAAACAAATGCTGATTGATCATGAGAGATAATCCGAGTTAACAACTTCTTCAATCGATTTTCCAAAACCTTGGCCAATATTTTGTAGTTCACATTACAGAGCGCTATTGGCTTGTAATTTTGCATAGATTTTGGCTTCTCATGCTTCGGAATCAAACATATGTTTGTATTGTTTACCGTTGGAGGAAAGCACAAATTATTCATCCACTCCAGAATATCCCGATAGATATCATCACCTACAAGATCCCAAAACCGTTGATAAAACGTAGGGTTGAATCCATCAGGCCCTGGCGATTTATCAGCGTGCATCTGCATAACAACCTCCTTAAATTCATTCTTAGAGAATGGCAACAATGCATCATTTTCTTCATTCATAACTCTGTTATCAACACAATCCAACACTTCATCATACTTACCAGTACTATAAGAAAATAGAGCTTTAAAGTAATCAACTACTACTCGTTGAATGCCTTCATCTATTTGAACCCAATCTCCCTCTTCATTGATCAAACCAGTAATCCCGTTCTTCTTTTTTCATGCTGAAGCACTTGCGTGAAAGAAACGGATGTTGGAGTCACCGTCTTTGAGCCAAAAGAATTTCAACCTTTGCCTCAAACATGTAGCTTCTTGGTTCAATCTATGGGACAAAGTGGCTTTCAGCTCTTTGAAATGCCCAATAGACACCTCATCAATTTTAAACCTGACAAACTTTAGCTCTTTTTTGCAATTAGAAATTTCCCTTCTGAATCTAAAAGCTAATTCCTTTGCCAAGTTAAAAGAGAATTTGCACAAGAGGTCAATTTTCTCACGGACGCACCCGATGATTCAAACCAAGCATAAAAAACGATTTGATTTAAGTCTGGTTCAGACAACCAACCATTTTCAAACTTGAATTTCCTACTTCTTCGCTTTTTTGCAATCACCCCACCTGTCTGCAAGAGAATTGGTGAGTGATCAGATATAGGAGCAATCAAATTAAGAAGCTTAACCTGTGGAAAGAGATTTAACAAAGCATCAAAAGCCAAACAACGGTCATGTTTTTCCTCTACCCATGCTGGCGTCCCTTTACCTCTTTCCCATGTAAAAGGGTAACCTTCAAGAGGGATGTCCATTAAACCACAATCAATCATAGCTTCTCTAAAGCCTTTGAAAAGCCAAGCAGGATGCTTTACATTTCCCCTTTTATCCGACTCCTCAAGTAGATTTTTCATATCCCCTATCACATGCTTGTAAAATAATAGATTTTCCGATACCTTTCATTGATAGAAGTTCTAAATATATACAGAGTGATTGAGAGTCTAATTTAGTAAACATGTTAATGGTAAGGCTAAAATTAAGCTAATGTTACAATTACATGCTTGGTCAACTGTGAAGGCTAAAATTACTACCGTTACAATTACATCTAAATATAGAATTAATGACGTAACATGATTTGAGGCCAGACATGTGCTTCCCTTATACGCCCGCAAGATCGAGCCCATCTAAGACCAATCTTGTTACGCAGCACTCAAGTATACCGCCTCGACAATGGCTTTGTTACCGTATCAGCTATTCGTCTGGTATGCACATGTTTAACTTAGAGGCTTCCATGCACTAAGTCACGCACAAAGTGAAGGTCGATTTGAATATGTTTACGCGCTAATTATCGACCGGGTTAAAACTGAGATGTGGTTCGAGGCGGTCACAGCAGTCAGAGATTCTTGCCAGACTGAAATGCTAGTTCCTTGAGAAGAGCGGACTACAACATCAGTTCCCTGCTTCATCAAGTTGGGCCTCGCATCTCACTCCGCCAGGATCGTGCAACGATCACGTTCTTCGAGCTCCAAGAAATGGGATTAGAGCCCAAAAACTGATATAGCAGAGGTTGACGTAAATATCCACATTTCCAGCCCAATCTATGACGGAGTATGTTCTTAATATGGAAGGCCAAATTTTCAGGATCTCGAATACCATGAAAATGGTTTGCTTTAAGTACGAGAAGCCTTTTGTCACGCCAGCCCGCTGATTTTTAGTTGGCTCAGGCATAACCGAGAAAGTTTGTTGACCGCAAATGAAATGCTCCGGACGTGTCAAGGAAAGGCATTGGCGTCAATTATTCTATGAAATCTCCTGAGTCGGCCCACAATAAAGAAGCATCAATCAATTGAAGGGATTGAGTTGTAGAGAGAGGGGTTGAGACATCTTTAGCACCACTCATACTTGTGTTGGCTAAAAGGTCACGAACATATTTATGTTGTGAGAGAAATAACCCAGCCCGAGTAGGAATTACTTCAATCCCCAAGAAGAAATGAAGAGAACCCATATCCTTGAGAGAAAACATATCACCCAGCTGCTTAATAATATTGGCCACGAGAATTGAATTATTTCCTGTAATAACAAGATCATCAACATAAACCTTAAAATAAAGATCGAGCCTTGACTGTAAATGAAGAGGGAGGAATCAGCCTTGGAACTATGAAAACCCAGCTGAAGAATCACATTTTTGAGTGTTGTGTACCAAGCCCGTGGAGCTTGTTTAAGCACGTAAATCGCCTTTTTTAACCTGCAAACATGGTTAGGCTCGATGTCTCGAACCCCTGGTTGTGCCATAAAAAACAGCCTCCCGCAACGACCATTTAGAAAGGCATTGTTGACATCCATTTTCCGTTTCAATCCCACCCTTTCATGACAACAATAGATAATACAGTTCTAATAGTTGCTGGTTTGACCACAGGGCTAAAGGTTTCTTTGTAATCAATACTGTGGTGTTGATCATAACCCTAGCAACTAGGGGATGGGCTTTGATCTGTCCACGCATCCATCAACATGCCTCACTCAAGACCCACTCATGCTCTACCTGTGTACAGCTTCAGGGTGGTAAAACTAGGTCCCAAGTCCCATGTTTCATTAGAGCAAAGTGGAGCTCAGTGGGATTGGCTACCTCACGCCAATGAGGTCGAAATGGCTCGCTTAATCGGGTTGGCTCAATGGTTCGGGGAAGAGGATACGACAATCGTATGGATCTGCCTTGGCTCAAGATTCGTTCATTGATCTCGTGGTCATGTTATGAGTGCGCTGGGAGAGACTCGCTTGGGGAGGGTTTCAGAAACCAAGATGGGAGGAGAAAAATATGGACCTAGATGGGTATCCTGAGAGGGAATAGGAGAGTGGGATGGAAGATTTATGGGAGAAACAACTAGTATCATTCCAAAGGAGGAGTCTGATGAGATAGGGTGATTTATAACGGGCAAGGAATCATGTATAAAGAAATAAGAGGGTCCGAAGTACCGAGAGGAGGTCGCTGACAATGGCGTGAACTCTTCCGGTTGTAATGATGCCGGGTGGCGCCGGCGCCGTGATGACGGTACTACGAACTCGGTGGACGCAGTAAAAGAGAGGAAGAAATTGGGAGGTCCGAGGTTTCGTTAGCAAGGAAGACCTTGTCGAGAGAGGTCTGGATTGATCTGGGTTTCATCAAACAACACGGCCGGGAGAAGAGAAATTTTTTGTTCGAGGTTCAAGACACCGATGCATTTTGAGTTTGTGAATTGCCGAGAAAAGATGTGCTTGATTCGGGCCGCATTTATTCTCAGTTATGTGGCCGTGTGGAGAGGATAACAATGCATCCAAATTTTTTAATTTCAAATAATTTGGTGTTTGACCAAAAGGACTTCAAAGGTGATTTTTCCTCAAGAAGGTACGTCTGCTATGAGGTAGGAAGTTGTCTAAAGGCATAATACAATAAGAGAAATCAAGATGTACCGCGGCGAGTGTAAGGCCTGTTTCAATGAGAGATGACGATGATTCCACGCTCGTGAGACACGCATTTTGTTGCGTGTGTGGGGAGCAAAGAGGTAGTGGGTTATGCCATGAAGTAGAGATATGATTTTAAAGCAATAAACTCACCACCATTATCTGAGTATAATGTTTGATTGATTTGAAAGCAGTGTTTCAACAAATCGTTTCAAATGCGGGAAAATTCTTAAACACCGAACTTAGTGACCATCGATGTCCACATATATTTTGTAAAATGATCAACAAAATAAGGTATATCTTGATCCATCAATTCCAAAGAGATAACCAGCGTGACCCCACACATCGTTGTAAATAAGTTCAAGTGGCTCATGACTTGGACACTATTGACACGAAGGTCATGATGAGCTTTATCGATAGAACATGAATGACATAGTGAAGACAAAGTTTTAAATAGATGAACAGGGAAGAGAAAAATTTTTAACAAGATGATGGACAATTTTAATAAAAGGATGCCCAAGACGCTTGTGCCATCCATCAGTAGAAGTTCGTTCATGCACATTAGCAACCTTTTTTGATGCTATTATTGATTCCTGAAGGCGTAGATGCTATCACATGCCTTCCTTTAGTAGAGTCGCCTTGTGATCTCATTCCTTCACAAGAAAATAAAAAGGATGAACTAACAAAGACATTATTTTGTTTGGTGAGATGATGAACTAAATTAAATTTTTGCAAAGGTTTGGAACATGCAGTATCACGCAATGTAAAAGTTCTGAGGAGAGTGCCAAAACCAATATGTGTGAGACCGCTTAAACCTAAGCCATCACCGAGAATTACTGCCGCTCCATCATATTCGAATGAATAGATAACCGAAAGATCACCCGTGATATTATGAGAAGCAAAATAATCAAGTAACCAATTTTATCCTTCCATTAGATGCTGTGAGCACAATTGATTGAAACATTATGAGAAACGGAATTGAGGATAGGACTCGCAATGTGGCCTAACCGATCATGTAGTCGCACTACCGGTAAAGTCGATTGAATAATGGGCCTCCCAGAGATGTTATTGGAGCGACGACCATCACGTCATTCCATTAAAGTTTCTTCTAAGTTGGAACCTAGAGGTCTTACTTCCAAGACCATGTTTCAAGGATCACGACACTCCCCGGTGCGTAATGCTCGCCTTCGTGAAGTCGTTAAACAACCCGCCTGTCGTACGCAGCCCCAAGCACCTCGCATATGCATCATGTCCAACCGTATCAGCAAGACTCAAAAAGCCAATGACGATTCTCGTGCTCCGAATAGGCGTTGCAATCTCTGTAAAATCCGACTCAAGCCATTCAACACATAAAGAGTTAGGTCATCATCCAAATTGGATGATCAATAATGGCTATTTCATCACCAAGGCCTTCACAAAGACGGAGGTATTCTGTGATCGAATCGAAGTTCATCGGGATTAAGGGTGAGTTCCTCCTTAATTGCATAAATGTTCGGATCTGCCAAGATATAAATTTTTTACTTGTCCAAGGCCATAAGAGGTCCGTAATGTGAGCAATAAGTGGGTGATGGAGGGAGATGTAGATTGAAAATAGCACCTGCAGATAAGTTTATCCCAACCCAAATGGTTCTGCAAACATCGCGAGTGTACCAACAAGAGGGACAATCGAAGGGTGCTCTCGACATAGTCGAGTAAATCAGAATCCAATGAGAAGTGGTTCGAATTGAGCACGCCATTGAGGAAAGGTGGTGGGAGTTAACTCTCTTACTGATTCGGGGCAAATATGTTGAGGCAATGAGTGAATGATTTGCTACTTTGTTGAGGTCAGGAGATTAAAGTTCGATTTCGATCTGAGATAATGACATGGCGCACTCTCTTGGGATTAGTGACTGCTAGAAATCAGGCTCGATACCATGTAAAATAACAGATTTTCCGACACTTCATTGATAGAAGTTCTAAATATATACAGACACTGAGAGTCTAATTTAGTAAACATGTTAATGGTAAGGCTAAAATTAAGCTACTATTACAATTACATAAAGTCAGTCAACCTGGTAAGGCTAAAATTAAGCTATCGTTACACTACATCAAATATAGAATTACGATTTAACATGATTTGAGGTTGACATGCTTCCCTTATAACACTGTGGTAGCGAAGAACAAGAGCTTAAGGATCGTATTAGTTCCTGTTTAATCTCGATAATGACTTCCTTTCTAAGATACCATAGAAACCTGGCCACCCTTCATGTACCAAGCCATCTTCAATTTCTAAATCGATGTGATGTTGCGAGAAGCTCAAAACAGTGACTTTCTCCATAACATTCCAAAGAACAATACACTAATTCACCTCGACCTCTCATGCACGCATAAGATTATTAAAAACCTAACTTTACCTCAAACTTTTTATTTATTACTATTAACCGTGTTTCAAACAAAAACACAACCATGGGCCCCGAGCTTCACCAACCTACTAAGGCATGAACCGCACGAGCCGACTCCAACCCCCTCGTAGCTCCAACTAAGGCAACCATCGATGGGCGGCCCTCACCCACATAAGCCATGCCAATAAAAAAGCCCTCGTATTTGATGCGTAAGAATTTCATGTATCTTCAATTTCAAAACTAGGTTTTTCTAGAGCCATACTATCAACTTGGGCCTCCAAGCCTGGCCCAACCTTCCTTCTTATTCTATCTGTAGTTAATTCAAGGCTTAATTCATCCAATTAATTAAATTTTGCTTTTCCACCCTCAACCACATCTTCCATATCCAAGACGCCTCATTCCTCACCGCTCAAATTCTCTTTAATTCCTTGATTTGTAGGAACTACCGAGTTTCCTTATCTATCACAACTCCAACCTCCCTATCTTGCAGATCAGATTCCAAATCGAACACCTTCTCCAACTTGTATCTCATCACAACCAAGGATTGAATCCCGGTCCTATATTTCGACGAACTGGAGCTTTGAGCCATGCTCCTCAGCCACGAGTAATCTCTTCTTCTGGAACAGTGAATAACTTAGAGCAAAACTGATCTGAGTGCCCTAAGCAACCACATATGAAACAGAAAAGACTAAGTCTTTCATATGTAAAGGAAACAAAGAACCAATCACCTTTAGGCTTCCTTATTCATTTCCCATGCTTCAATGGAGGTCGAACGTCCATGGAAACACAGTCACATATAACCCTTATTACTTCCCAGGTTATTGTTGGAATCATATTTAAGAAACGAACCACTATAATCCCCCAATTGTTTGCCCATTGATTCCGACATATAACCATAAGGTAAATCAGAAACTTGAACCCATATGTCTATTGAATTCAATGGAATTTAGTTAGGGCCTTCATCGGGTTGAATTCAATGTAAGATCAACAAATGGTTGTCATACGTCCATGGTCCTCCCGCAAGAACTCTTTTTAAATCTACCAAATGAAAAAACTTAAAAATATACCTTTGGTTGTCCAGTTCAGAAATACATACTCCCTTCCCCAGTCTCCACAAATTAGACAATCGATCTCGCATGAAATTAAAGTTGATGGAACGATCTCTTAGAAACCTTCCTACTAGACTCAATTCAAAGTTGTCCTCGCCTCCTACATCTTCCACCCCCTTAAGAGACAAAAATTCAATTTCCTCGTGAGAAAGTGACAAATAAGAGAAAGATCCATGATTGCATAGAACAAAGAACCAAGAAAAATCCATAGAAAAGATGAAACTCTCAACCTAGGAGAGGACTGCTCTCAAACAAGGAGATGACTGTTTGGTCATGGTTTTTAAAACTAGTTTTTAGAAATTGTTCTGAATATATAGTATTTTATGAAATTAAGGCTATATGGCAAGTTGCTATTAAAAATACATTTTAAAAAAAATTAAAGAACTTATGTTCGATAAATTATTTTAAATGAACCGATATTTGAGTTCCAAATTATTTTTAAAAATTATTACACACACACACACCAAGTATTAATCTCTAAAAACTATTCTCTATTTATTTTTTTTTTATGAAAACAAAAGTGAAAAGAAAGACCAAACAATGTTAAGAATTTTTTAAAAACATTTTTTTTTGTTTAAAAAAAAAAAAAATTTGTGTTTTAAAACCAGACGACCAAAGTCGAACGGCCGTCTCGACCATAAAGTGAAGGCCTCGACTGGCCTGGGTACTCAAAGGCAAGGGCTTCTCCTTCTCCACGTGAAGCTTTATATATTCCTTTCTTTTTTCCTTCGTCTCCGTCGGAAGCTTCTCTTTTTGCAAGAATGGCTTCCATCAGGTGCGCTTAATGGTCAGCTGCCCTTACCAGGAATCTTGTATATGGTATTCTAATTCTTGCAACTTGAATATAGTGACTACCCCAAGGGGCTTATCTTTCAATATTTTACAAATAAAACACATTCTGTTCTGGAGCCGTTTGTATATGCCCATTAACTGTTCGTTTCAATTTCTTGTGAGTTTATTGCTTTGTGCTCTGCCTCTCTTGATTTAGCAGTCAGCGAGAGTTATTTTATGCATTTGGAAACAGACATTGAGAATGACACTGTTTGGTTAACATGGCTAAATTGCATCATGCTTCATGTCATAAAAACGTAAATTGTACGCCTTGGTTTGGATTCATACCGATCTCCAGCGCCCACCCGAGCCCGCTTTGGGCCCGGCTCAGTCCGATGGGCTTTAGCCCGGTCGAAGCCCAAGCCCGGCCCAAGCCCATTAAAGGGCGGGCCGGGCCGTGGGCTCGCCTCGTGCCTCCATTCCACTGGTCGGCTAATCATGGGCTTTAGGCTCTCGTGCTTCCACATGTCACCGTCTGTGTTCCTCACCCAGCCAGCCTCAGAGGCCACCTTAAGCCTGCTTTTGTAAGCCCGCCTGTGCTCTCGCTTTATAGTTTCTGGCCCGTAGCCCGTCTAAAAGCTCACTTAAAAGCCCGCCTAAAAGCCCAACCCCTCCACATAGGTTTTTTATTTAAATTGTATTCAAAAGTTAAATAAAAAGTGTGCCTTTAAAACACCAAAATAAAATACATCATTTAAAATTTTATTAATCAAATATATCATATTTAAACGTATTTTTGAAATATATCACATGTAACAAGTACATCCCCAACTAAAGTGGCACCCACTTAGCTCATTCAATCATTCAGATTCTCAACCATGTTAAAAAAATAAAAAAATACAATATACATTTCCAAATAAAATATTTTAATCATTATTTTCCAGACGGAACTATTATCTTCGATCCATTCATGTCTCTGATATTTTTAAGCCTTATCAACCACTAGTTCAAATTTCCTCTAAATACGATCACGTAATCTCTTGTCCGCTTAAACTCCAATCTTTGGGGAACATACTATCGCTTCGATTATTATATGATAAATTACATCTCATAACTACTTCCACTTGCACTAAAAGTACTTCCGATGCGATCAGCATCATGCATATCGGTTAATACATCACGTGCACAATAAATAACACCGGTATTTAATTTGTTGTTTTTTCCACCATTCTAAAATATCAAAATCTTCTATTATCTTCAAACTGAATCAAGTTTCTTACAATCGAGATATCTATCTATATCCGTCAGGACATTCGAGAACTACTGTCAGATTTTTTCTACTTTCAACATTTCTAAAGGGCTTTTATAAAAGCAATAAGAGTCTTGTCGTGATGACATTTTATCAAACTAATATTATTATTTTTCTTTTTATAAATATTATATGAAATATATAATAACGAATTTTGGCTTCATTTTTAATTTCTTCAATTTTTATTTGATCTTCATTGTAAATAATCGGCAAATCCATTCATCTAAAGCATCAAATTTTAATTCAGGTCCACAATTAAACCAATATAATAAATTAAAGGTATTCTCAATATTCTTTTAATTTTTCTATCATTACAAAAATTGTATCATTAAAAATTTCATAGAATCTCAATAATTTAAGTACTATATAAATATTAGTTATTTGCATAATGACCCGATGTTGATAATACACTACAAAAATATTTGTTGAAGTATCAAAAATTTCAAAAAGATCTCAGAATCCCAGAATGTGCCAATCATAATCATTAAATACATCAACATCTGCATCATTATTATTATTCTTAGATAATTGTATTTCGTGATAATTGTACTTAAGATTTTTTATATTTTGTAATATTTTGTAAAGCTTATAAGTAGAATTCCATCTAGTTGGTGTCTAAACTTATATTTTTTCTTTTCATATTTGCAATTTTTGCAAATAATAAAAGGTAATTCATGTTTTGCTTGGAAACAATTAATATTATATGCAATGTCTCTAATTTTTTTCTTAATGTGCTATCAACTTGTTTTAATCCATCTTTACAATCAAATTTTAAAAATGTTATTAACAACGTATTTTTTAAATAATTTTTGCATGATCACTGCTATTTTACAAAATCTTTTTTAATCTTTGTATTGCTACATTATTATTTGAAGCATTATCTAATGTTATTGTAAATATTTTATCATGAATACTTAAATCTATACTTATCATTTTATTAAAGTTGATATTTTGTACTATTATGTGGATTTTCATTTTTGGCTAATGTTTAAATGAAATTATTCTTTTATTTAACATCCATTCACTATCTATATAACGAAAGCAAGTAATACATAAAAACCTCTGGTGCATTAAAGACGCCCAAATATCGACGCAAACAAATTTTCTTCAAAATTCAAGAAATATCATATTTTTAAATTTTCTCGCTCGTTTTAAATGTTTCGGCTATTCTTTTAATAAGATTTCCCACTCAACTCTTTGAATCGAGGATTAATCAATGTTTGAATTGTTTCGAATAATCATCATTTCATCATATTAAAAGGTGCTTACCTACCTCTTATTATGTAATCAAAGAATCCATTCCTTTACGATAAGTAGAGACTCATATCATATGAAATGTGTTTAAATTCCACATTCATTCATTTTTAATTGCATATAATTTCCTAATATCTACATTATTCTTAATTTTACATCAAGCCTATCGTTGCCTTTTTAAATGACTTCAGGGGGGTTCGAATTTGATCCACTATACCAAGAAGTTTTGCTAAATTTTACATTTTGCTTTTATTTCTTTTTTATTATTTTCTAAAATTATTTCTAATTTTATCAAAAAATTCCATATATTCGAATCCAAGTTTTTTGGTTTAATGATGTACATGGACTAGAAGAAGATGCACAATGCACTATCCATATTAAAATTATTAATAAAATATTATAATTAAAAAATAAAATAATGAATCAAAATAAAATGAAACAAATAAGAAAAGTAGAGGAGAAATATTACTCAATTGGAAGATCAAAGCTTCGAAATTCTTAAAACTTAACTATTGGAGTCACCAATGCTCGACGGTACCACCAATAATATCATGTAATATGAAGAACAATTGAAGAAAAATAAGCATTAAAGAATATGAGAGCAATTAGAAACATGAAGTGAATTTGGAGAGAGTGAAAAATTAAGAGATAGTTGATGAAAAATTAAGAGAATATGCAGTACGACAGAGAAAACGCTAAAAAAAAAAAAAAAAAAAAAGATAGGCAGTAACCCGGCCACGAATCGCCGTAAGTGTAGAGGAGGGGAAAGAGCTAACGGTCATACGACCGTCAGCAAGTGTGGGGAGGGGGGCAGGGTGGGAGGGGGTCGGGGGAGGAGGAGGACAGGGGGTCAAGACCGCTGCAATGGAGGAGGGGAGGCAGGCCAACTGGCCATAAGGACTGGGCTGGGGGAGTGGGGCAGCGGGAGGGGTCAAAGTGGAGGAGGAGGATGGGGTGTGCAGTCTGTCTGCCCGCCACTTTGGGCCCATCTGCCCACTCAGTCCGTCTGGGCCCGCCATTCTGGGCCTGTCCGGCCCGTCATCTCTGGCCCGTTCCGGCCTGCCTGAAGATAGGTGCCCCGCACCTGGCCGCGGCCTTAAAAATTAAATTTTCGATGTTCGCCAAACTCTCGCTGATCGTCAATCTGCTTATAGGCCCGCCTAACATGAGCCGCTGCCTAACTTTGATTCCGTTTCACTACCAAATTCGCCCGCTGAGACCCCTATTAAATGCATCTGCTTGATTATTTGTTTATTATATGTTGAATAATGTGGACAAGCCTTTATAGGTTAGGGTAGGTGGAGAGTACTCTTATTTTGTTTATTATATGTTCTTCTGCCTCTTTATGGATGTTTTCCAAAAATAATAAAAAAATTCTTGAAAAAGTATGGTTTGAAAACTAATTATAAGTATAGTGTAGTTTTTTTCCATATAAGCTTAACATGTGCAATAAAAGCTTTAAAATATGGGTTTTGAAAAGTAAAAAAAAAAAAGAGAAAAACTATTTAGAAGATGACACTTTCAGTTTTTTTGAATCTTTAGAAGGTGTTTTTTCAAACAACATTTTTAATATAATATTTCAATAATTTAAAAAGTGTTTTTTCAAGAGACACTTTCGGTTTTTCAAAGTTTTAGAAAATGTCTCTTCAAAATACACTTTCAATATAAAATAAAAAATTTTAAAATCATGAAAGTGTTTCTTCAAAAGACACTTTCAGTATAACATTTTAACAATTTAGAAAGTGTCTCAGTTTTCCAAATTTTTAGAAAATGTTTCTTTAAGAGACACTTTCAATATAAATTCAAAAATTTCAAAATTATAAAAGTGTATCTTCAAGAGACACTTTTATCTTAAATTCAAATATTTTAAAATGAGAAAAAAAGTATTTTCAATGTAGAAAGTGTCTCTTCAAGAGATACTTTTAAAAAGTATTTTTTCAAATGATACTTTTAGATCTACATGATAAAAATTTAAAAATATTTCTAAATCTTTTTTATTGGAGGAATATTTTTTTCCTTTTACATTAAATGTCTAAAAGCCCGCCTCTTTACTGTATCCAAGGGCCGGCCTATTTGATGAAAAGGTTCTTCGTTCACTACTAGGAAGAAAGCCTTAGCCGCGGCCATCGACCCCGGGCTGGGTGCATACGACATGCAACCATAAATATAGCCGCAATAAGACAACTGCGACATGGCACGGCCATAGGTGTAGCGGAGAATCCTATAGGACGTCATTTGATAAACCGTGGCTATAAGCTTTTCCATTATTTAACAATTAGATATTTATAACATATTGTAGTTGACCTAATTATAGGTACGTGATTTATAGCCATGGTTTCAGGATTGGACCTTGGTCATAGGGATGGTTATAATGCTGGTTTTGGTTGACCCTGGCCATATGGTAGTTTTTAGCCGCAGTTTGTGGTTGACCCCGGCCATAGGGATGGTTATAGTCAAGGGTTTTGGTTGACTCCTGCCATATGGTGCTTTTAAATCATGCTTTTTGTAGGTTGACCCTACCATAAGGTAGTTTGTTGCCATGGTTTGTAATTAACCCCAACCATAGGGATGGTTTATAGCCGCGTGGCTTATTGTTGACTCGCCATAGGAATGATTTATAGTCATGGATTGTGATCGACTTTTATTGTGTTTACAATAAGTTACGCGGGTATTCAAAACTTAATGTTTATAATAATTTATCAAACATGCTTTCAAGTTGCATGATACCAAGACACCAAATTTTAGTAAACAGAATGTATGTTTAGGTTGGTGAAAAGATATAATCGATAATAATTATTTAATATAATCTTGAAACCTCCTCAGATATGGAAAGTGAGCCCCCAATCATAAGCATATACAAGCCATCCTACTACATGGAAAAATATGATTGTGCTGAAATGGTAATTATAGAAGAGATGAAGCAACAAGCAATCCCTTGTTGGTTCTCCTGAAGCTATTCTCAATATAGAACCATCAGGATAGTGGCAAGCTTCTTCGCAGATTGAAGTCATGGTGCTCCAGGTTTATTCAATATAGAACGATCTGGCCAAGATTCTATCTTTTCAAAAAGTACTTCACAGGCACAACACCATCAAAACCTTCTCGGTCAAGATGACCTTGTTCTCTGAAATGTACAATCTTCATTCCATCTACAATTCAAACGCCGCATAGGAGAAAAAATGGAATCAGTAGCGTTCTACACCTCCTAGATAGGGATTCATTCCCAACTCCTATTGGACTTGGACGAGTTCCTTTCAAATTTAAAGGTATACCTTCCAAAGCTTTTCTGACATCAAGAAAGATCATAAGATTAACATCACGCCTCATACCTGTAAGAATGGAAAATACTGTAAACATAGACACCAGCAAAAAACTGATAGAAGATTGATATTGATAGAGTTACAAGATCTATCAAAGTCCAGTTGTTGCAATGATTATTAGACACCTTAAAATAATTATAAAAGCACAAAACAAAACAAAAACCAAAACTTCACGTTGAAATGGCATCCAGCGGGTAGAAACCTTTAAGGACAAGTTGAATCATGTATCTACACAAGAGTGGATTTCGACCTTCAAAAGTCTACACACCCAAGCTCTAAATCTTATCTTTGTTTTTGGTGATCATTTGTTTATGAAACTTATCCACAAAGTGATATCCTTCATTAACACAATGGTGAATATCTTATCTTTAATTTCTTCCCCAAAATTCACTATGTCCCCTGATTCATCATGAGAATCCCAAAATCTAACTGCTCAAGGTTGAAAATATATCTGTAGACATTCAGAAATCCTTTCAACTGAAATTTGAGCAAACACTCTTCCTTCCACCGACATTTCCCTAGAGCTTGGACCAGGTATGGCTTAGATTACTCCTAGAGTTTGCCACTAGTTGGTATCCCAATCTAAACCATACACTTTATTCCCACTCCCTTTTCTGGCTCATCATTCATGCTGGAAAAGTATACAAATACATAAAAGATGCCAGAAGCAAAGCATTGGGGTTGTTCAGAAAACAGTACCATGAATGGTAAATGATCACATAGAGATTTCTTTTGAATATCAAGTACCACTAATTACTTTCCCGTCCATTGGCAAGCCCTATGAGAAGTGAACATGCAATCTTGTTCATGTTTGAGACCAGACTCCAAATCGATTCCAGATTCCTCTTATAGCTTCATGTACACACACTCATCACAGAGAAACAAAAGACAGAAAACAAAGAAGAATTCAAAATATAAAACAGAACTCTGAGGTTTGAAACACAAATGTCATATGCCAACTTACGTACCAGTAACTTCTTCAGCTGAAAGGATTGCTCTAGTAAGCTTGCAGATTCAACCATCTGCTAAGTGCATATAAGAATCCATATAAATTGTTTATATCATGGAAACCCTAATAAAATTTCCACATCCAAAAATACAAATCAGAATAAATCAAAGAAGAAACATCAAGATCTCAAAGTTAGGCAACAATATATGACAAAGAAAAGAGCATATAGCATTCACATATTGATAGATCATGCAAATAATTAAAAAAATTGTTTTGACATCATCAGTACAAAACAAAACTAGTATCATGTTTTAGTCCAATGTTCAAATTTTTGATTTCTATGAAGAAACTTATTTGTCACATAGCACAGAATTCTAAGCATAAATATATAGTTCTACAATTCTTCATTCAATTCATTTGATGGAAAATTTAGGCCATATATATGTGATAACCTAATCCAGTGAAATAAACAATTTCAAGTAAATTAGTTAAAACCAAGCATGATTTTCAATGAATCAATTGAACAGCATACATCAAAACTAATACCTGGTTCAGACGCCCAAGTATAACAGCATCAAATAAGACAGGCTGATTAGTAAGGATAATATCAAGGACCACAATATGAACAGATTATTGGCAGACTGCATTGTAAACTAATCACATGTATATGTACATTAAGAAAGCACCTGAAGTACCTGACCTGAGCAATTGTTATGGGTACCACCTATTCAGACATTTCGATAACCATTTGGAGCAACTAAGGATTATTGAGAGGACTGCAACATTAGGAAATTAAATCACATGTATACGTACACAAGAAAGCACCTAGTACCTGGATCAGAGCAATTGTTGGCACGACACTAGACATTCTTGATAACCATGAAATGTACGAACCTAGTTTGTCTTCGAAGTATAAGTGCAAGTTAACAGGTATTTCTAAAATCAATGATAAAGTTTCCAAAAGGATTGTGAGGGGAAGTGACCACTGAGAACTATCTGTTTTGCTACCTTAGCATTGACAAACTGTTCAGTTCAATCTTTTAAAATTGACACTCAGTTCTCCTTGTACATGCTTGATTTTCCCCTTTCTTTTGATTTGTGTTTGTCATCAAATTATCTCAGTGTTTCATTTAGAAAACAAAAATATAAATTCTTTCAAAAAATAGACACCTGATAAGTTAATGTGTCCTGTTACTTGCACTCTGCCACATGACAAAAGTAGTTGTTGCAAAGGGTGGGATCGGGGTCCTGTTTTGAACCCCTATTTAACATCCTCGCGACAAAATCTTGAACTTGCAGATCTGATATGAGTTATAGTGAGTGCAACTCCACTCTTTTCATTCTGAATCCACCTTCACGCACACAAATGATAAAACAATGTCTGAAGCACATGGAGTGCCACACTGATGAATTTCTTCAACAGGTAAAGCAGGATAGCAATAGAATGTTGGAGGACAACTACCCCGACAGCCTGGTGCCTGCTCCAACACATCCTTGTTTGTAGCATAAATGGTTAGGTAAATTGCTCTCAACCTCACATCAGGTATATCTAATTGCAAAATCTGTATCCAGTCCCGTCACCTATCCTGACCTACTACGGCCTTCACACACCCAGTGCCCCCTCCCACATCTACTCCCTCCGAGCAGAGCTGGGAGGCTTCACTAGGCACTCTGTTCCTTCAAGCTCGGTGGCAAACAGCGGCACCCCAAACAAAGCTCCGATCCCCCATGGAGGCTCAACCAACCTGCCAGCCGACAGAGTCACCCATCTTCCTTTTCGTAAATTTTGAGTTCTTTGGTCAATGTTCACCTAGCACAATTGTTACCAAGAATAATGAATTCATGAAAAATTAATAATAATGAGCCATCTTCATCTGATGGAACACGAACTTTCATCAAAACTCCATTTAATTAGATTTGAACTCAGATAAGAACTGATGAGGGCACTGCTGAAATGATGGAACCTGAAATACCTTCAATCATAGTAACATTCATATAATTCTAGATAGTCAATCTGAAACCCGCCAGAATGTCAAAGCAAATTAGTTTAGGCAGAGCAACAATATAAATGATCAACAATCTAAATCACAATAGAAATGCTTCAAAGTGCAGCACCTTTCTCCTTCAAGTCACAGTAACACTCTGATTTGAACAGAAAAAGAATCGAATTATTCATTGATAAACACCAATTCAATCAATCTATACTAAAAAAAATTAATCGACATAAGATTCTGATATTACCCCAAAGAACTTAACACCAGGGAATGGTACCAAAACCGCAATATACTCACAAAAAAACCTCGACGAATCATAAACCAATTCTGAAACCAAACCACCATAAGAAAAATTGTGCTATCGCCAAACAAAGCCGATTTCCATGATCGCCCCGAAGAATCGGACACGTAACGGTGGGCGCGATGAATCGTGATGACATCGTAAACTGTGGAACAATTTCCGGATGACACATTTACAAAATCGCACAATCAAAATCGGAGTAAACAAAGCGGCAAATAAAATGCTAATTGCACCAAAATACCTCGTGGGAGAAGGATACAGGAATGGCGGTTAGTTCCAGAGTGTACAGCCTGTGAGAGAAGAGAGAAAGATTTATGAACAAAGGATGAGGACCTTGGTTATATGATCAGAAAGAGCACCATTTCGTCTTCTCCACTTGAAGTCCAACAATTACCCAAATGTTTTCCATTTGGGATTAAAACGGCTATGTAGGAAGGCAAGTGAATGAAATGAAGCGCGGTTAGAAGTTCCGATTCTCTTATTCTTCGTCAGTATCGTGAGGAGGAATGAAACGAAACGCGGGGCACTGGTCCACTATATCAGCGGTTTTCCATTCTTTCCTTGCCATACGGGTAAAGTATAGCCGTGGTCAATTAATTTACCCAAAATTAAAGTCGGACCTATAGAAATTCCATCAGCCGCATTAATTATATAATTATATAATCGCATCTATATTTATTTTTTAGTCTTGAAATTTTTTGACCCTGCTAAAAAAATGTTACCATATCTTAATTTTCTTGTAGTGGTTGTTGACCAAAACTACCTATGCTTGATTTGGATCTGCTTTCGATCATTGTTCTTTGATCCGGTTTTCACTTCCCTTGCAAACCAACTGACATGGCTGGGGATATGGTAGGAGGAGCAATTCTCTCCGCTTCTCTCCAAGTTCTGCTTCACCGGATGGCTTCCCGGGAGGTCCTCACCTTCTCCGGGGACAGAAACTCGGCGATAAGCTGCTAAGGAAGCCGAGATGATAAAATTGTAAGCGGCAGTTCATGCAGTGCTCGATGATGCTGAGGCCAAGCAATCCACAGAACCAGCCGTAAAGAAATCGACCGGATGGTTGACAGATGCTGTGTGCTGACAGATGACTAAGCTGATGAGATCACCGCTGAAGCTTTACGCTGCAAGGTGGAGTCTGATGTTCAAATTGGTGCAACTCAGGTACGGAACATCATCTCTGCCTCGCTTGATCTGTTTAGTGAGAGGATCGAATCCAAGGTGGAGGAGATCACTGACAAAATGGAATATCTTGAACAAGAAAAAGATGTTCTGGGATTGAAGAAAGGCGTTGGAGAAAAATTATCACAAAGATGTGCGAAAGAGAAGGTGATATAGAGGAGATAGTTGGATATTTGTTGTCCCATAATGGTAATGCAAGTGGGAATAAGATAATTGTGATCGCCCTGGTGGGTATGGGCGGTATCGGAAAGACCATGCTTACTCAGCTGGTCTACAATGATAGGAGAGTGACTGAATGTTTTGACCTCAAAGCTTGGGTTTGTGTTTCAGATGATTATGATCTTGTCAGGATAACGAAAACCATCCTTAAGGCAATCGATTCTGGGGCTTCCAAAAAATATTCTGATGACAATGATTTGAATCGGCTTCAACTTAAATTGAAGGGAAGACTTAGCAGGAAGAAATTCTTAATTGTCCTTGATGATGTTTGGAATGAAAACTATGCTAATTGGAATATTCTACAAGCTCCATTCGTTGTTGGCCAATATGGGAGCAAGATTATCATAACTACACGTAGTGATAAGGTTGCATCAGTCATGCGTTCAGTTTGCGTTCATCATTTGGGACAATTGTCTCTTGAGGACTGACTGATGGTGCTAGTTGCAGAACAAGCATTTCAAAATGGAGATTCTAGTCCAGATCCAAAGTTAGAAGAAATTGGCACAGAGATAGTCAAAAAGTGTAAAGATCACAAGACCTGGGGGCGCCTTATACCGAAGCCAAGGCAAAGAATGTCGTATTGAACTGTAAAATGTGGGATTTGCCAAATGATGAAATTCTTCTGCTTTATTAAGGTTAAGCTATTCTTTCCTTCCATCACAATTAAAGCGGTTTCAGATATTGCTCCATTTTTGCAGACCCCGGAAAGTCCGCATTCCCTAAAGGAGGGTAAATGGTACTCCTCGTCAAAATTCAAATTTTTCTAGATCTCTGGGATGACGAAACGACGGCACCGCTGAATCAGACGCGAAATCTAGCCACCACGTCGACTTCGTCGACCTCGGCACACCAATTTCACGTTTCTTCGAGGCACGTATGAGCCGCGCATTAATTTCAAGACCTTACGGGTTTCACCAAGAGGCGCCACGCGTCGCCGAGATGCACAAACATGGAGCTCAAGGGCTCATGTGACACATGACGCCGCCATTGGGTTAAAATCTGTTGATTGACATGATAGCGCGTAATCCCACGGCCCAATGAGAAATTTGGACACTTGGCATGAGAGGACTTTCTCTCACCAAGCCTTCCAAATCAGAGTAGGAAGGAGCAGAGGAAATTAACCCGAGAAAAGTGGCAGCCGATACAGAGGTTTGTAGAGACAGTTCCACCTTCTCTCTAAAATTCTCGGCGATCGGACCGTTGGCTTCCAAATGAGGCAAGGAGTTAAAGTCAAGCCCCCACGGCAAGTGACTCACACGTGGTTCCAAATTTGGGGAGTTCGATAAACCCTAAAAGAGTGCTTCTCCCACTAGCTTACTTTGGCTTAAGGGTCATGTAATGGATGTAATCACGAGGCCCTGATGGTCGTGGTCCTGCCTCTAAAAGATTTGGACCGACTGAGGAAATCCCTAGAGCGACGGACAGCCCCACTAGCCGCTTGTGTGATTTGCGGTGGTATCAGGTTACCGCCATGCGAGAAAATAACATGTTTGTGTGTGATTTGTGGCAGCCCAAGACGAATTGCCGATCGCGCTTCAGCCTACGCGGGAAATGTTTACGTTATCGTTATAAATCAATAACATGACGCACGCGACTAATTTTGTTAATATACGCATTTGTTTATATAATAGCATGCGCCAATGTTCGAGTGTCATTACATCGCACTTGGCAGCGAGTAACCCAAGTAGTGGAAATTCCACTCACCTGGCTGCTCACCCGGCCGTGAATATATTTTCGTGCAATCAAGACGCACTGGGATGGACGATCCGGACCTTAGAGGCGGTTAAACGGCCGCATACTTCTCGTATTTTTGTAAAATTCTGGGCAAGAGACCCGGTTTTGTATAAATTGTAATTTAATACAATTGTAAATAAAATCATTTTGTATAAAATATTGGTTTTTATGAGTATTGGTTTATGAGCCAAGAGGCAATTATACTCAGGTACGGGTCTCGTGATACGAGACAAATAGATGTTCCACGGGTTGACGGGTAGTCAACGGACACCCCGGGTTTGGGGCATCACATTTTTCCTCGGGACTATGAATTTGAAAAGAAAATTTTGATTCTATTATGGATGGTAAAAGGCTTTTTACAGCAAACTGACCCCACAAAAACAATGGAAGAATTAGGTAATGGGTACTTTTGTGACTTACGTGTTATAAATAGAAAAAACCAAAATATTTGGTTTTTTCTACTAAGAAAAAGTCATTTTCTAAAACAGAAAACAATATTCTTGTTTAACAAGAAAAAAACTAGCAGCACTCATTAGCCAATATTAAAAAACAAGCAACTTTACACTTAATACTATTAAATACTATTTAGCATTAAGTTGAAAAATAGTTATATTTAACATTAAGTAAAAAAACAAACCGACCTTAGTTTCAAGATCATTTTTTTTCAGAAATCTAGCATGCCTAAATAATATTTTGTGGACCTTATGCCCTGAAAACTTCTATTTATTTGAGGTCAAATGATCATCCAAATATTATCAAGTATCATAAACTACTTCAGATTTTCCAAAATATTCTTTGTTGTTAACTTTCTCAATTTTTCTTCTCAAATCAAATAAGCATCAAAAGTCATGAAACCATCAATATCTAACATATAATGAGTTGGAAAATTTAAAATTTTTTTTTTATAGAATTTAGAGAAATTCCTAATAATACCAAAACTCTAAAAGATAAAAAAAATTGTCTTACTATATACCTTGCTAAAAGTCTTAATAATAGTTTCAATTAGCTGTCTTAGGAGAACGAATCTAAAATTATTATAATTAGCCAAAAAATAGGATACTTTGCCGAAAATATCCCAAAACTTCAAGAATATAAGTTATTCAAAACTTACTTAAGTCACTTTGCTTTCTGAAGTTAATTAGTTAGATTCCCGAGGGAGTCTAATATGATTAAAAAATAATTTGGAATATGAAATTATTCAAAAAGAATTTGGCAATCAATTTCTTTCTATGAACCACTATATATCCTAATTTATTCAAAATTTTAATGGGACAAATATGATCTAGATGTAACAAAACTTATGAACATATATAGTTTATTATGTGGAATTATTTCCATAAACCCAACTCTCTCTCTCTCTCTCTCTCTCTCTCTCAATACTTACAAAGAAACTAATTAAATCATTTTTAATATTTTTATGACATCTGCCCAACATACTCAATCCATACGGTAAAATGTTCAACATATAAAAAATGTAGGACATAGCCACATAGGGTTCAAGATTTGAGTTAAAATGCAGACAATTTATTATATTGTAAATAAAATGTTTAATTTTTTTAACATATATTCACTTTGTATAATATATTGTGATACTTGTCCTCACAAGAATTCAAACATGGCTCTCCTGTAACCCCTCTCATGAGTTTCATGATTTTTTTTTACTATTAAATTGGTTTTAAAATTTTATTTTATTTAAAAAGTATTTCAGAAATTATTTCTTATTTCACTTTATCTTCAAGAATCAAGGATAAGAAATAATCATCTAGTTATGAAATTTTAAAATTAAAAAAATAATAATAATAATCACACAACACAGGTATAAGGAGTTTTATTTAAAATAATTTGTTTGAAAAAAATATTAAATTAGTTTGGAAGCCAAAATAATTTAATTAAAAGAGAATTAGACGCCGGGCCCATGACAAGAACATTTGAATTCATAAAATTGCCAAAAGTCACGACCATAACAAATGCATACAATTGAAATGAAATTCAATTCAATTAGCACGCTCAAATGTCGCCACATCAAGAATTTATAATTTCATTCTCAATTGACGATGTTCATGACAGCGGCAATTGGGCATAATTCCAATTAGCAATTAAATTTCATTAGTTTATATTTGATACCATTCTTCATATTTTGGTTTAATAACCTGTATAAATTTTATTACATATTTTGAGTACTAAATATAATAAGTTGGGTATAATTTTCTCAACTAGACTACTAAAAGTATTTGATGCAATATTAACTTAATGAACAAGTATATAACGACCTGAAGATGATGAGGTCATAGGAAAGTCATATTATGGATTATTTAATATTTCTTTCTAATTTTGTAAAGGTGATTGATAAATATCGACAATAATATTACTAAAATCTTTAGAGAAATTTGATAACTAAATTTTTGAATTTATAATATTAATACCTTTTTCAACTATATAATTCACAGTTGTATTTGTTTCTAATACTCAATTGTGAGTTGAATTTAGTTGACAATAGATCAAATAAAATTTATTTCTAATAAGTGTTTGTTTAAAAATTAGACTATTTTGTAATATTTCTCCATATTTAAGTTTTTTTATAAATAAAAATAAAAATAAAAATGAATTAGGATATGCCGAGGTTTCAGAAAAAGCATGAAGAAAGAAGGAAATATCTTAGTAGTTTTCTTGGAAGCCTTGCCATGAATCGCAATCCAGTAAGTAAAAGTCAAGGCTAAGAATTGGAGTTTTACACCAATATACTTGCAGGAAATAATTCCTTGCATATGCCGAAACTAAAACATCACTCAAGTTAAAATTCTGATCAGTTGATTCTCATTTTATTTGATTAGTCAACTTATCCTTGTATTGGTTTCATTAACATATTTAGTAATATCGGCCTTAAAAAAAAAAAGAGCCTCATTTTTCTTTTAAGAAGGGACTAGTCATTATGCATTTGCTAAAACAAAAGAAGACAAATATGCCTAGAAATGGTGTCATGGAGCTCGTTTGATTTGTTTGCTGTTGTTGTTTTTTTTTTTTTTGATAAGCCGGCGGAGCTCAAAGAAACAGTGGCCGGGCAAAGCAACCCCAAAAAGTATACCGGATGTATACAACAAAATTCTAAGACCTATACAAAAGAAACAAAAAACACAAGCACCATAAACTAAGATCTGGTAAAGACACCAACTTTCTGATTATCAAATAATCATAACAGACAACCACACTAGCCGAGGAACACTAGCCTATTATGACCTCCATGCATAAACCAAATCATATAAATATATAAAAACATTGTATACAAATATCAATATATAAAAATATCAACATATATCAATGAGTCCCACAAGATGGTGTCTTTATATTTCTCTTAGGACGACGCCTAGAATACATAGCTAGTTGATCTATAGGATCCCGTGCAATCTCAAACGGAGCTGATGGAGCTGATGGAGCTGAGGGAGCCGAGGGAGCTGATGGAGTTGATGGATGAAGTACTCGACGTATACATGGAGCATAAGGTCGCCTAGATGGAAGTGCACCTAACTCTGATACAAGGTCAAGGATGGTCTCACCGATGGGAGGCAATGTAGGGGATGATAAAGGGTGGGATGATAAAGTAATATCTATCGGTATGGAGACTGGCTCTAGAGACACCGGATATGGTAAAGATGTGTAAGTGTCTGGGGGTATGGAAGGTGATGTAAGTTCACGGTATAAAATTCGAAAGGAGCAAGTATAAGGTATCAAGTAGGCAATGTCGACTAATACGACCGTCTCACCATCTTGACGCACTACCCTTTCCTCTCGCTCACCATCTCACCACCACCACCGGACCAACTCTCCTCTTCCCCTCTCCTACTTCGACCGGGCCGCATACCGCACTGGGGAGCGGATGATACCGTGAGGTCTAATGGATGGTCCATGTGATGTAGATGACTCCTGATCGTAGCCGGCCATGCGATGCTCTTCTCCGATCTGGTGTAACACTAATCTAGCAATATGATGTAAGTCGTAAACCAAACTGGTGGTAGCATAACGCGAGCGACTAGCTATGTCAACCATGGCAGAGATCTGAATGAACCAACCAAAGAATTATAAATACATAATCTATTGATTCAAATTTGGAAAACACTTTAGAAACACAGAACTCTAACTTACCAAAACCTCAATAGTACCGGCTGTAGTATGGAACCTCATATCATCCCTATGCAGTGGTGGTGTCATAAAACGTCGTGTAATACGACGATACCACTGCATATATGGATCATGGAAGTCCATCATACCAAGATGTGTATTAGAAGCTGGAGATGATCCCATTAGTCACAGATCCCATAAGGCAATGTATGGAGCATTATACGTCACCCAATCTCTCTGGTGTCGTCCACGTGCATCCACTCTATGTAGTCGTTGCTCATAAGAGCAAGATGGAGGTATCTCCTGGTGTAGCCCAAACTGGTGCAAGTCTCACTCTGGACGATGCCACTCAACAGTCTCGAAACATATAAGCGGTGACATCGTCCACCAGATCAACAACTAAGCAAATATCTGGAAGCTGGTCAACTAACTCTCCGACGTATGGCTGCCATCAGACCTACACATTTACACTAGATGTCAAAAACTTTTATGTTAATATGAATGAAATTACTATAGAACCATATAAGTATTATTAATATCATTACCCCATCAAGAGTCAGGCATCCAATTGATCTAGATATGTGAGGAGTACAATCGATGGGGTTATGCACCCGTGTCAAAGGTACTCTCCACCTACACCCCAATGGAGGAGCTGGCTCTGGCTCTGGCTCTGGCTCATTGGCAGGGTCAACTGGTAATCCATCATCGAGGGTCTCAGCTAGGTCTCCATCGACGACATCGACATCGTCATCATGTAAGGCATGAGGGACTGGTGGTGTTGGATATGCTGCTAATCACCCAAAATTGGGTCAGCCCACGTGAAGTCTCTCCTAAGACCATAACTGAATATAAAATAAACATAAAGTAAGCAACCTAATGATGTGTTGTGTATATGAATGTGTATGTAATAATTTTTTTTTTACATACCTGTATCAATGTAATACAACCGCTAATACCGCATCTACGATCAAAATTGGCTCGGCATAACTCGCGATATGTATGTGTTAGTACTACACCACCCCAACTATAAGTCGCAGTATGTGTAAAATCTAGTAGTAGTGGGAGAAAGCAATGCATGAACGCACTCCTTTCTGTCCTGCGAACAAGAAGGATCCCACCAAGGCTAATATGAAACCACAAGACTCCGCTTTTAAAGCAACCCCATCTCAGACGATGTCAAGTGTATAACTGGTCACATAACCACCGGATGGAGATAGTGGATCCTCTGAGAGCATCAGCAGGAGGGGTGAGACCGAGCAGCTCCCCACATAACTCCGCCACATCGAGCACACATGTCCCAGTGCCTGCTGGTCCGTCGATATGGAGACCAAGGATGATAGCAACATCTTATAACGTGATCGTCATCTCTCCGACGGGCACATGAAACTTGTGTGTCTCGGGCCGCCATCTCTCGATGAGACAAGTGATAAGTGGCCAATCGATCATGATGTGGCCCAAGCGGTATATACCATAGAATCCTGCTCACGTATGAACGAATACGTGGATCCATCCTTCACATACTAATGAAGGCTTTCATCTGATGGCGAGGGTGGAGTACTTCCTAGAACTACAAGTAACGGGGTTAAACCAAGTTATACTAATTATATATAAATTACATGGTACAACCGGAAATATTAATTGATAAGTACAAAATACATACTCGCTCAGATCTACTGTTGGATTCAGATTCGCCTTGCAATACCACACGATGGATCCAATGGATCTGCATTATGAAGCCCTTTGAATGCCATATCTATAACCTGGATGTCTGAAAGGCAGTATAAATATTAATAAAACACATTGGAGAGACTGTATTAACATAATTAAAGTAAGTACTAATTACAGCGACAATAAATTAAAATAGACACATACATGATCGATGTCTCATTTACTTAAATAAGGTACACTACAATTTCATAATCCAAGAAGTACACATTCGAACATAAGTGTTATACAAAGAAACTACATTCATAAATTCGTACACATGCATCTACTAAACTTGATTTCTATTCTTACAAGACCACCGATTATGACCCAGTTGTTTACACAACCCACATGTGATAGTTGTTTTCCCCTCCCTAACGTCCATTTCATTATGCAACCAGGTTGATTTAAGACGTCCACTGCCCATGCGTTTCATTGACTCAGGTGGTACAATCGTAGGACCATCATAAAGATGCCACTCATCTTCATTGAATGTTGGATGAAACAAGTTTGCCTATGTATCATAGTACGACTGCGTAGTGTAGTAGCCTTGCACAAAACACCGAAAATCAACACATCGATGTTGACATGCTTCTATGATATGGCTACATGGAAATCCATATATCGGTGTCTTTCCACATGTGCATTTTTTGTCATGTAAGTTGAGGCGATGTGTTCGACCATTCCTTGACTTGACATGAAATCGGCCATGTACGTGATCGTAAAGAACAATTTCCATCGAACCAGCCTTAACAACACGACTCTGAATCTGAGCATCAACATATGGAGTGAACTGCTCATTAGATGCCAATCTATTAGCACCTAGTTTCCTTCTTGCAACAAAGTAAATCGCACGCGAAGAAGGTCAATCAGACTAATGCGAAGCACGGTAGTTACGAGCCTCTTTAAGAACATCAAGTAAATACCTCCAACATGTTGGTTGTCATTATCCCATATCTCAACCTTCATCATGAGTTATTCATAACTAAAGGAATTGCCTATAACCATTATCAGGTTTTTAATTAATTCTCCTAATTGTAGTCATATGCTTATTGAATTTGCGTTCTGTACTCGCTAAAGCTGCTCTACATACCAAATTCTTCAAGAGTTTATCTTTGAACCGGGTCATAAAATTGCTTGCAAGATGACGCATGCAAATCCTGTGATAGGCAAATGGTGCAGCCCAACCAAGATGGGATCAGTCATTGCTGCCATAATACCTCGATGTCTGTCGATATAACATAAATTCCCGTCCGTTGATTTACTCAATTTCCGATACATGACAAGAACCATCCCCAACTATCAGTATTCTCGCCTTCTGTAATAGAAAATGCCAATGGAAACAATTGATTATTTTCGTCACACCCCATAGCAATCAATAACGTGCCTTTATACTTCCCATATAAATGTGTACCATCAATACTCACGGGATGATAATGTCGGAACTCCTTCACTGTGATGGCTTGAAATGCACTGTAACACGCGTTGGAATATCTCAATGTTTGGCATATTAATGTCACATGTTTTCCAAATTACAACACATCCAGGATTTGCTTGCTCTATGGCCAAGAACAAACATGGAAGCTCTGTATATGACTGAAAGAAGTCACCAAATAACTGTCTAATTGCTTTATGCTTTCCATCCAACGCCTTTTTGTATGATATTTCATATCCCAATTTCTCCATCACACTTGCTTGAATAGCAGTCATAATCAATGTGAATTGTGCCTTAATTATTGCCTTTATATGAGCAACAACTAAGTTTGAGTCTAATTGATGATGGTCCCGGTTCAAGCAAGGATTGACACAAGTATGCAACCCTTTATATTTGCTGATAACAAATAAGCAAGTATCTTTCACAACCATGGCACGAAGCTTCCATGGACATTAACATTCTTCCGCCTTCTTACATCTTAAAATGAGCAATTTTTTTGAGGATACAACAACGACAAACTCTTGATGTGCTTTAATTGAGTAAATCTATGCAGCCTCTTGCAAATCTTAGAATTAAAAACTTGGCCAACTACAAATTCTTCACTCGAATAACCAGTAGTATGCTGCACCCATGGAGTCCAACCACTTGAAATAGCATTACCCAGGTTTTCAACATGTTCAAATTGAGGTGTTGGTGGTAAGTGATAATGAAACAGGATGACTCATCTAATGTCTCAAAGATCTCGATTATTTGATACATCACAAGATGGTGCTTCAGACATATATCCTCAAGCCATTCTCCAAACCTTGGTTAAAAGTTCGTAAGGATGATACATGTCCATCAGCTTGAACATCTGCATCTTCATTACATTCATCATCAACATCTTCATCATATTCATCATTAGCTTCTTCATAAGCGCAGTCTTCATCATCTCCAAAAACTCCAGTATCCGGTATTGGACCGCTATAAGGCCCACAACCATAATCAAATTCTGCAACATTATAATTTTCGCGAACCAATAAATCTATATGGCCACCCACAGATTGATTCACTTGTGCCTTGACTCGTACAACTTCACTATACAATTCAATTTCCTCAATGCTAGTTGTGTTAACCATGTTCAACATTCGACACACACTACTGTCATCCTATATTAGAAAAGGTTGGAACCTATTTCCACTTTTTAGGGGATACTTACAATTGAGGACTAATTAAACCTTATTTGTCAATGGTTGTCTCAATATAACATATCGGGCCAATTGTTCAAACGCATTCAACCGGCATATCCAAAGGCACACACAAATTTTTCTCCTCATATTTCACATATGTTTCAGTCATCAGTATTTGTCCATTATAATAACATATCACGGGAATAGTTGAAATAGACATAATTGACCAGTACAAAATGGTCCTAAATGAATTAAATATTATGAGAGGTCATTATCCTGATATCACATCAACTATATCATAAAGAAAACAATCAGCTTCTAAAAAATAAAAATATGACATTTCAAATTGTCCTCAATTTTAAATTTAGGTTTAGGCTTTAGGTTTAGGTTTAGGATTTAGGTTTTAGGTTAGGGTTTAGGCTTGTGGGTTCGGGGTTTTAGGGTTGTGGTTTTAGGGTTTAGGATTTAGGGTTTTATGGTTTATGGTTTAGGGTTTAGGGTTTTAGGGTTTTATAGTTTAGGGTTTTAGGTTTTAGGGTTTGGGGTTTTATTGTTTAGGGTTTATGAGGTTTTAGAGTTAGGGTTTAGGTTTTAGGTTAAGGGCTTAGATTTAGGCTTAGGTTTAAGGTTTAGGGTTTAGGGTTTTATGGTTTAGGGTTTTAAGATTTAGGGTTTAGGGTTTTAGGGTTTAGGGTTTGGGATTTCAAGGTTTAGTGGTACATTCCACTGAAACAACTAGTAGATAGGACTTTGGGCCATATCTAAAACGACAGCTAAGTAATATGTAGACTTGCAATATATGGTACATTGATAGATGTTCATTATCATTTTTTTTTGTTGATATTTATGAATCACAAGAGAAACGTCCTAAAAAATAGAATTACAAAGAAAAACTTACCCTTTCTATTTCTCATTTGAGCTTTTCATAATTATCCTTGCTAAAATAAAATAAAAAAGGATTTCACACACATGGTTGAGATACACCACTCAAAAATCACGCCAAAAATTGAGAAAAGACATAACAATTCAAGGCAAAAATGATTGAATTATGAATTATGTGTGTTTGTGTGTATCTACCTATGTACCTATATATATAGAGCATGTACAATAATCTTATCTTGTAAGCCTTACATTTCGCATTGCTACTAACTTGAAATCATAATTATCATAAGTCTACTCTCAAGATATATGTAGAAACCAATTCAAATGTCATTATAATAAGGCTACTAAGATTGTTGAGATATTTACAAGGATCTTGTAAATAATGGCATGTTAGATAGGGAAATTGAAAGGTTAGGAGTAACTAGCAATTGGAATGGTCATTGAGCTGGGAATCTCGATGATATGAAAAAGCACAATTAAGAAAATAAATAAATCCAACTGTTCATTACTTAAAAGCATATAGAAGCAATTGAAGTGTTGAAGTGTAGTGACCATTCAATAAGGATTAGAAGGATGAAGTAGAATTGAAGTGTTGGACGAATCAATAACAGCTTGCTGATATTTTTTAATTACAAAAGTAATCTCAAATCAAAAGGTTCTTACATCCCACAGACTTAATCCAAGATGTGAAGAAGTGCATTAAGAGAAAGTGTTGAGTTGTAATGCACTGTTCCCAAATTGAAGAATTTATTTTATGTCAAGAAGATTCATATTTGGATGGGTAATTAATTCTTGGAACAAATACTCCATGTCTTAGTAACTTTTCGTAATGTAACATTCTAGCTCTTTCCATATCAAGTCATTTATGTCTTATTTAGAGTTTTATGCTTTAGTTAAATATAATTATTTTCTGTATCTTATCATTTTTAAGTCATCCAAAAAGACAACAACAAAAAAAAGGTTTTATTTTTTTAACACTTTTTTGTAGTACCAACTTATCTAATCATGTATTCCATCCCACCATCATTTCATGCCCACACTAAACATATCAAGATTGACTGTCCCTTTGTATCGAAAAAAAAAAAAAAATTCTGCTACAAGAACATTACTCGCTTGCTTACCATCCTCCCCACAAATCACATACAAACCAACCAAGCAAGCAATCAAGTGATGAAACTCAAGCATATCCCACTAATCATGGAAAACCCTTTAGACCAAACCCCGTAGTCTTCCTTATTTTTTTTTGGTTAGTATGAACATCTTGTTACTTCAAATTTCATGACCTAATTATAACCTGAGTCAATATGAGAAGCTCTTGTTTATGGAAAGCGCTAAGGAAATAAAAAAAATACTAAAGAAAATGATTTTCTTATATTTGTTCGTTTAATGAAAGATTTAGTTTCGGCATATTATTTTCCTTCATTTTTTCTTTCATTATGTTCCCATCCCTACCCCCTTTTTTCTCCTCAAATTCTCTGGAATTAAACATAACCTTAGAGATCTAAGACTCCTTTCAGTGTGAACCCAACAACTAAGACAAGAAAAAAAAAAACATGCTATGCACCATAATTTAACAGTAGGAACTCACTGAATTTCCTAGTTTCATTTTCCATTTAAAAAATTAATCAAGCCAAACAACATGCATTCAAAGAAAAACAACAAATGCTAAATTATGTCCATATTCTTCAATTCCGAATCAGTCAAATCTACTAGGCATTCTAGCACTAATAATGTAATTCCTTAGGCACATGCTAGTCACCAACATTTAACAGTCCATCCCCTAATCATTTACACCCCATCCAAGTTTAAAAAAATATCCAGTAAATACCAAACCACAACCATTGGACCATTGGACCACAACCATGAATTATAACATAAATTAGAAATCACAACATGAAACTCCAAATTCCACAAAAAAAAAAAAAAAAAAATCAAAAACAGAAAACACCAGACCACACACCACAAACAAAGAACTACTTCAACAAGAATTATAGCTGGCTATGATCAGAATAAACCTGATTAAAGACACATAAGTAATAGCAGAAACCAAATATGTTGATGAAGAATCCAAGCACGCGTCTTCAACAACGGAGCAGCGGAGCGGCGCGACGGAGCAGAGAAGCTTAAGTCAAGAGAAAAAAATGTGTGAAAAGCAAAACCTAACGAGAGGTGATTATAAAGTGGTAATTGCCGTCAGTCTACGACAAATACATTTGACAATATTTTAACGGCAATTGTCGTTATTATGGTTAGCAACTTTTGGCAATTTTATGAATTTAAAATGTAACTGTCATGGACAACGGCATTATAAACTACTTTGATCATTATTTTGACTTCTAAACTAATTTAATAATTTTTTTTTTCAAACACATTATTTTGATCTAAAACTCCGGGTATAAGACTCTTTCTTCTCTTTCCCCTAGTTAAAGCTTACCTCGTGGAATATTAATGCATATCTGCCTATAATTCTTCCATTTTCAAAAATATCGTTTTCTTCTGGCACCGCAGGGGTCCACAGTCCTTTCTATATCGTCACCTTCTGAAATGGACATTCAATGGTCTCTTCAACATTTTTCAACTCCGATGGGTGATTTGATCAATATCACAGACTATAGAAGGTTCAGGAGTAAGGGGAAGACCTTGTCAATATCTTTGGCATCCAGAAAATCTAAAATGTGTAAGGGTCGGTTCATATTTTCTTATTTATTTAGAAAGCAGGGATGAAATGAATTGTGAGACCTGTATAAATTGTATACATTTGGTATTACTTGATATATCCCTGAGGCCGGCTTCAACTACCTCGTTCTTCCTCGTTGCTTTGCATCTGCTTTCTTTCTTCCTTCTCTGATCCAGTATTCACTAATCACTTCCCTTGCAAACCAACAGACATGGCCGGGGCTGTAGCAGGAGGAGGAGCACTTCTTGCCGCTTCTCTCCAAGTTCTATTTGATCGGATGGCTTCTCGCGACTTCGTCACTTTCTTCCGGAAACAGAAACTCAGTGTTGCCCGCCCTTCTAAGGAAGTTGAAGATTAAATTGCTCGCTGTTCAGGTAGTGCTGAACCTGCTTGATGATATCACCACTGAAGCTTTACGCTGCAAGATGGAGTACTCTGATTCTCAAACTCAGGTACGAAACATCATCTCTGTTGAGGGAATCGAGTCCAGGGTAGAGGAGATCACTGACACTCTAGAATTTCTTGCACAACAAAAAGATGCTCTTGGTTTAAAAGAAGGCGTTGGAGAAAAATTGTCAAACAGATGGCCGACGACTTCCTTCGTAGATGAGTCTGGGGCGCATTTGTGGATGGTAACAAAGAGGGGAGATTGTTGAATTTTTATTGTCCTCTAACGCATGTAGAATTGAGAGATTTAAAAATATTATGCATAAAACCATCACACAAATGTAAATATCTATATTTAATCATCAAGAATCAAAATATAGGATTTGCGGAAGCGTACCTGAATCCATAACAAAATATCGAAGATATCTAACTGGAAATGGCGCTTTAGCGATCTTCAAATCAATACGAGTATTATACTTTGTTTCTGTGATCTAAATATGAACTGAGGTTTTATGATCTTCCCGTATCTATACTAGTTTTGGCCTAATACTTTTGACAATGGGAATCGAAGAAAGAAAACCCTGCTGTGATCTCGGGGGGACCATGACCCCATTTATAACCAATTGTGTCTCTGTGATATGAACAAATACGATTGTTCGTAATTTCTATTTAACCTATCATAAAATAGAAATTATGCTTGCTCCTACACATTCATGCCCACACTTTATAATATATTAATTAAGGCCCTTAAAACTTAAATTAATCACTTTAATTAGCCTAACTTTATTTGATGACCTATAATTCACATTTATTTAATATATTCGTTCCCATATATTCGATTTACTCCAACAATCTCCCACTTGGGCAATATATAAAATCCTATAAACGTGAATTATACTTTATGAGCTCATGAGTTTGCTATCAAAACTTTAGAGATACATTAACAATCTTGTCCATTAACCACACCAATATAGAACCAAAGCGAATGCTGTTACATATTTCGTAATCAGGACCCATCAATGATCACATATATCAATGTAACTAATGACAAAGATCAAGTGTGGATGTGTAGCATGGAAATTTCATGCAATGTGATCTTAACATACCTATTTCCAACCGGTCCTCCTTAAACCTTAGTGAGATCAAACCATACAAAATCAGAGTGGATGAAAATTGAATACTTTACCGCAAGAAATAACCCAAAATCCATAATATCCATAACAAAAGTATCTAAAAAGCATCTAAAATACAAACTCCCACTAAACGACACATCCTGAAGAGAAACCACACCCATATGAGCAGTGTGCTCATGAAAGACCTTGGGTGGTAATCCCTTAGTCAGTGGATCTGCAATCATGGAGTTTGTACCAATGTGCTCTATAGATATAAGTCCACTCTGAACCCTTTCTTTGACAATTAGGAATTTGATGTCTATAAATTTTGACTTCGTCGAACTCCTGTTGTTGTTGGAATATAGTACTGCTGATTTATTGTCACAAAATAACTTAAGTGGTCTTTCAATGCCATCCATAATACGCAATTGACAAAATTCCCTCTCTCAACCATATTCCATGATCGATGCCTCATAACAAGCTATAAACTCAAATCTGCCATGGTGAAGAAGCTAACAGACCGTTGAACACCTTCCAAGATATAGCATCTCCAATAAGTAAATAGATATACCAAGTAGATTTCGATGCTATCTCTAAAGATCCAAAGAATCGGTCGTATCCAATGATCTCTAACCGATCCGACTTCTTCGATAAGTGAGCATGTAGTCTGTTTTGTGTAAGTACTTTATCACGCTGTCATGCACCAATGATCCTTTCCCGTGATTGCTTAAATATCTCGCCCACATGCCAACAATGCACGCACATCCTGACGCATACATATTTCCTGAGCATACATCGACTTCCACATCGACGATATAACCTCGCAGAAATTCTTTGAATCTCAAAATTATTCTTAGGCATTGACCGAGACTAAATTTGCCCCCCTTAGCCACATGGGTGCCACATGGTTTGGTAATCATGCATGCCAAACCTTTTAAGAATTTTTTCGATATAAATTTTGTGATAAAACCAAGTATTCCCCGAGATCATCCCATTCGTATACCTAACATAAAAGAAGTATCACCAAGATCTTTCATCTCAAATTTCTTTTGATAGAAATTCGGTTTCATGCAACATGCCTATATCAAGCCAGGCAAGCAATATGTCATCAACATATAAAACCAAGTAAATATGCTTACTCCCATTGAATCCTATGGCATACAAATATCAACCATATTCATCTCAAAACTGCATTTAAATAATAACTGATGAAACTGTAATACCATTGACGACATGAAGCTTGCTTAAGCCCCATGATAGATTTCTTTAACTTGCAAACCATCCTCTCAGATCTCCCGACACAAAATTTTCAAGGTTGCACCTGGTGATAGATTGTTTCATCAGATGTCACCATTGAGAAATGCGTACTTAACATCCATCCGACATGTAGCTCAAGGTCAAAGCAGCTACAAGTGCCATTATTGTCCTAAAAGAGTCTTCGATGAAATCGAGAGAAAGTCTCTTTATAATCGATGCCTTCAGATAACCTTAAATGGCAAAGACGAGCTTGTATTTCCACGTCACCTTTAGAATCCCTCTTGGTTTTAAAATATCCATTTGCAACCAATGGGTTTCTTACACTCTTCGTGCAATGGGACAAGATCCCAAACGCTATCGGGTTCTTCATGGACTTGATCTCTTCATTCATGACATCAATCCACTCGAGATTTAGAATCTTTCGAGGGTTTCGCTTTAAGTTGATCGATCATCTTCCACTCCGCACCATTGTCAACCTATGCTCTCAAGAAATACAATGTAAATCATCCGGGCAAATGCACTTCCCTCCTTCTCTAGTGGATCTCCACGATGTGAGGGTTCCCGGAGGAGGCAGAGTTTGTTCTCGGAACTGGAGGTCCTCGGATATCTGCTTTTGATTCAATCCGCACCTCAACAACGTCGTATAGGAGACTGATCAATGTCAATGATACAGCTATGGGAATATCAACATATTCTCTTCAAAAAAAAAAAAAAAAAAAGCAAAATCCCTATCCTTATCTCCTATCAAACTCAACATCCCCAAAGAACCGAGCACTTCCCCTGCCTCAAAATTGATTTAGTAGTAGGATCATAGAATTTGTAACCCCCGGATCTTTCTGTGAAAGTATCCAACAAAATAGCAACTAACCGTTTGAATCCAATTTCTTTCATGTGGCCTGTAAGGGCCTTGCTTCAGCCGGACATCCCCAATGTGTAAGTGCTTTGCATCAGGCTTTGCTCACCCCAAAGTTCATAAGGGGTTTTAGCAAATTTGCTTTAGTCAGTACTGCGTAAGGATATATGCCGTAGTCTTTAAATGCTTCACCCTGTGAAAGTGATGAGCAAGGCAAGTTAGAATGACTAACTCATACTCTTACCATGTTCCTCAGAGTTATGTTTCGCTCCAAAGAACACCATTCATGCTCGAGAACCCGGCATGGTATGTATTAGGACGATATTGTACTCTCTGTGAGTTTGTAGCAATGGTCCCCACGTTGTTCACTCGAACCGCCATACTTTCCAGGCAGTATCTACCACCACTGTATTTGATATGACATTTTTAATCCTTTTATCGAGTTGATTTCAACTTCAACTTTGAACGATTTGAACACTTCCAAGGATTAGACTTTTCATGAATGAGATAAAGGTGTTTATAACGTGAAAAATCGCTTATAAACGTGATAAAATATTGTCACATTCCATGAAACCGTAGGAAATGGCCCACAAATATTCTGTATGTATCGCTTGTAAGACATTCGTAGCCCTGCTAAGTACCCAAATCTCCTTTGTGTTTGCTTGTTTTCCTTTATGCAATTTGTGCAAAATTTCAAATCGCAAAATCAAGGGAATTTAGAACTCCATCTCGACACAAGCCTTCTTCAATTCTCCTTGAGATGTGACCTAATCTTTCTTATGCCATAATGATGAGGAATTCTCATCGACACTTTCTTTAACACCTTGAGTGCTAATTGCAAGGTTTCAAGGATATAAAGCAATCAGATTAAGCATATAAAGGTTATCTACATAACATAAAGAACCGCACTAACCAAATTTGAATTCTGAAAGACTAAATTTATTATTTCCAAAAGAACAAGTATAACCAAATGTTCAATATGGAAATAGGAAACCAATTTCCGTCGAAAGGACTGAGACAACATATGTCCTATCTAAATCCAAATAAGTATCGGAATTTAGTAATAACCTAAATGTCCCAATTGCCTCAACTTCGACCTTCTTGCCATCGCCTACAAAGATGTATCTTTCACCATCATTTGGCTTTCGGCAACTCAGGCAACCCTGCATGGACACACTAATGTGAGTGGTTGCACCAGAATCTATCCACCAAGTGTGTTTAGGTACCGAAGTCAAATTAACCTCAGAACAAACTAGATTAAGAAGTGTACCTTTCTTTGCACGCCAAGCATGATAGTTGTACATTGCTTCTTCTTATGTCCCACAGCTCCACAGAAGAAAAAACCATCAACCCTTTTCTTAGTAAGTTGTTTCTTGATATGGAAACCTCACAATTCTTCTTTATCCTTCTTCTTTTTCTTCCTTATCCTTGGAAGTACTCAAATAATGAAAGCACTTTCTATCTTTCTGTTTCAACCTTTTCCTTTCTTGGGTACACTACAATGAGATGAGCTCATTACAGACCAAGTCTCCTGCAATGTAGGCTCACCTTTAAATTGACTCAATCTGTGTGGGAAGAGATATCAAACCAAATACACAAGAAATCCTCGTACATATCAAGTTTATGTGCTCTAACTTTGAAGCAAGATGAGACATTTCCATAATGTACTCCCTAATGTTCCTATTACCTTTATATCTCATCGAGATGAGATTTGCCAAAAGTGTAATTTGTTTCGTACTTTCATTCTTAGAGAATCTATTCTTAATTTCTTCAGGAACTCTCGTCGCCTTTATCGCTTCTGATATCGTGGCTCCCGAATGCTTCTCGAATGGCCTCTTCTTAATGATCATCAAACACATGCGATTCGACTCCTCCCCACCTTCAATATCCCTTTCATTAGCTAGAACTTTCAACAAGAAGAGCAAGAGAAGAAACCACCTGAGGTCCAGATCCATGACACCAGAACTATGTGGAGGTTCTCATGCCATGTCTCTGCCTCGTGCCATTTAGCATAGGAATAGAATTAATGTTGGCAGTCATGTTAGAAGTAGAACTAGTAGTTGAATCAGAGAACAATAAACAAGCAAAATAAACTCACATAAGATGCAAAATCGAAAAATAAATTCAAATAAAGGCAAACCCCATCTCAAGATATCAGACACTCTATTAATATTTTATCTTTGGATAAAAATATTAACTTGTAAGTGATATCTGCGTAGTAATCAAACATTGATAATAAGAACATATCGAATGATAAATCTTCCGGGCCAATTTATTATTCATATGTAAAACAAAATAATTATCACGCGTTTATTACCACAAGTGTATATGCAATTCTGTTAAATATTAATTTTCCTTTGGGCCAATTAATATTCACATAAGTTATAGGCACATAATCTTGTTATATTTTGAAATAAAATTAATTTGCACAAAAGTGGTCACTTTGGTGACATATTGTGTTAATTAACTTATCTCAAAATATATATATAAACACCTATATTTGAATGTGACTGTAAATACAATCGTAATGATAACATATTTATATTTAAACTAACAACTAAAATATCTAAATGCCTTGACTATTATTATTATTTATATTTTTTTTATCATGTATCTCTTCAGGGTACCAATGCTCATTTGTGTTCTCCTTTCTGGGAGGAACATCCAACCAATAGGTTTCCCACGCCTGCCGAGTTCACGCACCCTCGGCACCAATGCTCATTCACAGGTTCTCCCTTCCTCGAGGAACATCCTTTGAACCAATAGGTTTCTACGCTCGTAGTGTTCATGTACCACTGGTGGGTACCAATGCTTATTGTCCTTCAGGGACAAGAATTCGGGTTGGAGCATTTACAACCGGGATCAAGGGAAAAAAAAAAAAAATCATTTTCTAACATATTCTCAACAATTCAACATGAAACCGCTCTGATACCAAATGAGAGATTTAGAAAAAAATATTATGTGAAAACCATCACACAAAACAGAACATTCATATCAATCATCAAGAATCAAAATATAGGATTTCATGGAAGCGCACCTGGAATCCATAAACAAAATATCGAGATAATTGAATCGAAGCTCGAGGCTTTATGATCTTCCGCATCTCGAATCTAAGTTCGAGGCTTTATGATCTTCCCGCATCTAATCAATCTGAGGTTTATGATCTTCCGTATCTACACCCAGTTTTATGTCTATCATTTCTCTATGACAATGGGAATCAAGAAGAAAAACCTGTCGATCTCGTGACTACTAATTCCTATTTATAACCAATTATGTCTTATATGAACAAATAAGATTAATTGTAATTTATTTTAACCCATCATAAAAATAGAAATTACGCTTGTCTCTACAATATTCATGCCCACACTTTATAATAATATATTAATTAAGGCCCCAAAACTTAAATTAATCACTTTAATTAGCCTAACTTTTACTGATAGCCTATAATTCACATTTATTTAATATATCACCCCATATATTCGATTTACTCCAACAAGAACAAGATAGTGTGACGCCCGGTGGTATGGCGGTATCAAAGACCACACTTGCTCAGCTGGTCTATAAAAATAGGAGAGTGGTGGATTAGTTTGATCTTGTAACGCCCTAAAACCGGGGTGTCCGTTGACCACCCGTCAACCTGCGGAAAATATATACGTCCTGTATCACGAGACGCACACATGAGTAAAATGGCCACATTGGCCTACACGTCATACTCTTCAAAATATATCCAACCAATTATATTACATGGTTCAAGAGTTGATTACACTCTTAATACAAACATATACTAAAATTTAAAGTTCTAATACATATCATATAAAAGATGACAGCTTCACATTTCGGGGCTTTCTTCTCAAATGTTCTAATGAGTGTCGCCTTCCGATCGCCCTTGTACCTCGAAATAATGTTCCTCGACAGTGGTGAGCTATTGCCTGCCAGCTGAATCACCTAAACTGGTTACTTCCCACCTGAGCACATGCAATCCGTTTCAAAACAAAAGCTTTTTGTTCTCGAAAACTTACTACTGAGTTTCGGTAAATACATTGGACTACCCTTAGAGGCGAATTGCTGGATATTTCTCCGAAATAGTCATGGGTCCGCCTCCGAGATGAACTGTCGGACAACTCTCCAAGGAAATTCTTCGGAAAATCTTCCGTCTAAATTCCTTTCACAATCATGTTCCATTTTTTTTCATTTCTTTCATGTAATGCACTCACACCTAATTTCCTAGAGTGCCCCAGTGCACATGGAATGCATTATGCTACTCCAAAACTACCTACAAGCACACATATTTACATGCATATATTAACATAAAATTAAATCACCACGTCATGTTAACACATCAAATTCCATGCATTAACGCATTAAATTCCACATTCGCCATTCATCATAGCAACATTTCATGCAATTAACACATGGACGTTTTGGGTCCAATCACTGCACCTGGGACTGGTTTTAATGGGGCCTCCTAAACAAGCAAAGGGTCAGTCCGCGGGCAAAATGACTTCACTGGGGCACGGTTTCCACTTTGTGGAACCGAAACCATGACCATTTCCCATTTCATACACACTAAATCATAATTTATTACATAAATATCACAATAAGTCACCCAAATCTCGTGGACCATTTGGCAACGTGGGCTCCAAAAATTTCCACTCTTCGGTCCCAAGATTTGGGACCGATCAAACGACCACTCATGGCCTCAAATCAACCCAACCATTTACAAAACACTTAAATCAAGAGTAAACCAAGTAGGAGAAAACCCCTACCTTCCAGAGTTTTTCAAAACTCCTCAAACCTAAGCACTATCGTGCAGCCCTTGCCGTGGGGGCAACTTTTCCCCAGCCTCCCTGAAACCGACTGTCCGAGTCGTTTAGAATTCTAGAGAGAAGGTATAGCTCTCTAAAATCCCACCCTTTCTCTCTCTTTCCTTTTCTCTCTCTATTTTGCCTCTCCCAAAATCGGTTGGGAGAGCTTGGGTGAAGATTGGGACAAGTGACTTGTCCTCTCATGCCACATGTTAAATTTTAAGTAGTCAATGGGATTACACCTTATCCCTTATCCACCTACTTTGAGATTTTCACCAAATGGCATGATGTCATGTGTCTCATGTGAGCCCCACTGACCTCAATGTTTGACTAACTTCGCATGACACAGCGGGCACCTTCGAGCCTCTCAAAATGTGCCAAGTGCCCCGCACTACGCCATGGTCTTTGAAAATATTTAAATTCGACCAGATCGGAATTCGGACGAAATTCGACGTGGTAGCTAGATTTCGCGAGACGATTCCAACGGTGAAGTCCGTTTCATCATCCGAGATCTAGAAAAATTCCGGATTTTGACCGAAATTACCATTTTGCCCTTTTTCAGAAAATTGAAATTTTCTCGGGTCTTACAAATCTCAAAGCATTTTGTGTTTAAGAGGAATTTGATCTTGTCAGGATAATGAAAACCATTCTTAAGGGCGTAACTTCCGGACTCTCGAAAACTATAAGGATGACAATGATTTGAATATGCTTCAATGTAAATTGGAGGAGAGCCTTAGTAGGAAGTTCTTACTTGTCCTTGACGATGTTTGGAATGAAAACTACAATGATTTGGAAAAGCTACAACTTCCATTCGCATCGGGTCTACGTGGGCAATATCGTTGTAACTACACGTTGAAGGATAAGGTCAAGCGCGACATGCACTCGCTGGTACTGATTAGTGACGCTTATCCGTTAAGGACTATTGGTCCCCTGCTTTCGTTGAAACATGCATTGGAAATGGAGATCAGTCCACATCCAAAGCTAGGAAGAAATCGGGCAAAGAGATTGTAAAAAGTGTGTGTTGACTCCACATTGGTCACAGAAAACTGTCGCTTACACTCTGAGTTACGAGTAAAAGAATGGGAAAAATGTGTTGAACAACAAAACGCGGATTTTCCAAATGATGAAATTCTCCCTCCCTTGCTGTTGCTTTATTTTGTTCCCTTCACATAACTAAAAGCGATAGCTTGCATATTGCGCAATTTTTCCTAAGGAAAATTTGATTACTATGGATGGCGTAAGGTTTTTTGCACAGTAATTCAATGGCATGAAAAAATACGGAAGAGGTAGAGGATGGATACTTTCACTCCAGTTTCACATCATTTTTTCAAAAAGTCTCGGCATTTACAAATCATACTTTGTAATGCATGATCTCATCAATGACTTGGCCCAACTTGTTTTTGAAAAATTTTGTGCTCAATTAAAGGATCATAAGATAAATGAAATTCCTAAAAAGCTTCGCCACTTATCATATCTTGGAAGTGAATATGATCATTTTGAGAGATTTAGGACCCTAAATGAAGTTAGTGGTCTTCGAACCTTCTTATCATTAGATTTGTGGATTTTGCCTAGGAAAGATAAGATTTCAAAGGATAGATATCCACGTCTTTTTAGTTATTGCCTAGACTTTCACTTGAGTGATAGAATTTGCAATGATTTATTATTAAGAGTTCAATATTTACTTAGTATCATTTAAGTAGTTACCATAAGATAAACATATTTGTCTCGATTCATTGGTAATTTGGAAAATACTGCTTATTCGACCTTACCTAGACACTCATCAAAAGGTTACTTGAGTTAGTTTGTAGCTTGTATAATCTACAAACATTGATATTATACTACTATGAAAGTCTTGTTGAACTGCCTAAAATGATGTGCAAAATGATTGGTTTACACCATCTTGATATCAAGCTTAGTGTTGTGAAAGAGATACCAAGTCAAATGGGTTAATTAAAAGGTATACAAAAATTGAGTAACTATAGTGGGCGCTGTATGATCAAGGATTGCGTAATCGAGGAGCTCTATATCGCGGGAGTGTTGTCATTCAAGGGAATCGAGGGAGCTTCCTAGATTGGTGGAGGTTACATTCAGGGCCGAGAGTAATTGATGCCATACGCCTCAGAGGCCAATTTGGTAGGCAAACCATATCTAGATGAGTTACAAATGGAATGGAACTGTGATAGTGATATGGGACAAAATGGAGCAGATATAGTGCTCAATGACTTGCAACGCCATCCAAACTTAAAGAGACTCACTATTTATAGGTATGGTGGTTCAAAATTTCCAGATTGGTTCGGAGTTCCTTTAATCCTAAATATGCTGTCACTCTATCTATGGGATTGTAATAATGTGTCAACCTTCCCACCTCTTGGACAGCTACCTTCTCTTAAACATTTATATATAGTTGGATTGAGAGGGATTGAAAGAGTGGGCTTCGAGTTTTATGGGACTGAGACTGAGCCCTCCTTGGTATCCCTAAAAGCTTTATCATTTCATTACATGCCAAAATGGAAGGAATGGTTGTGTTTGAAGGGCCAAGGTGGAGAATTCCCTCGTCTCAAGGAGCTTCATTTAGAGGGTTATCCTAAGCTAAGGGGAGACTTGCCAACCTATTTGCCTTTCTTGGAGAGGCTGGTGATTGAAAGTTGTCAGCAGCTGGTGGCTCCACATCCAAGGGCTCTAGCAATCTGTGCTTTGACAATAGGCAGCTATGACATCTTACAGTGGAAGAAACTACCACTACTACTGCAGAAACTTTCAATTACGAATTCTAACTCTTTAGAGTCCCTATTGGAGGAGGGGACGTTGCAGCGCAAAACTAGTCTTGAAAATATGAGAATTAGAAATTGTTCTTTTTCCAGACCTTTGTACAGAGTTTGTTTACCCCTCACACTAAAATCATTAAGGATTGAGCAGTGTAAGAAACTAGAGTTTCTATTACCAGAGTTCTTCAAATGTCACCACCCTTCCTTTCAAAATTTAGAAATCCTCGATGGCACTAGCAATTTGTCCTTATCCATCCCACTTGGTAACTTCCCGAGGGTCCACTATCTGGATATCAAGGACCTCAAGGAGCTAGAATTCTCCCTACCCCAAATTCAGAGGGGGATCTTCCATCTCTTGATCGATTGTGCATCTCTAAGTGCCCTAATCTTGTGTCTATTTGTTACAAGAATACGAAGGTTGCATCCTCTCAGTCACTAGTCATAAAAGATTGTCCAAAATTGGTATTCCCAATACAGGATCTTCCCTCCAGCTTAACGTAACTAACAATTTCAAACTGCGACAAAGCCACATCCCAAGTGGAGTGGGGCTTGGAAGATTGCCCTCTCTTACCACTCTCACAATCTCCGAACTTCCAAATCTCAGTTCTTTGAAACTGTCAGCCTTCAAACTACCACTCTCTTGAAAATTGGAGATCAATGACTGTCCACTATTGAAAGATCAGTGCAATTTTTGGACGGGAAGATTGGCCTCGTATAGCTCACATTCCAGGCATTGTGATCGATGACCAAGTTCTGTAATGAAGGTGGCATCAAACCAAGTCAGGTATTTGTTCTGTCCTAAAAGTGATAGTCTCAGGAAAACTAACACACTTAAATACCATTTTGATTGGATCCACTATAAATAGGAAATATATCCTTTAAATATTCTAATAATTAGAACAATAACTTGGTTTTCTTTCAGGTTATCTTCGTAAGGAATCTCTTAAGACGCCCTTGCTTAATTAATGCCTTGTTGAATGCTACAGAATTCATTGAGAGGAATCTCTCCGCGGGTCTGGTTTTGTAAATTGGTTTTCTTGTATAATTTTATGGACCTTGAATTTGTTTTCATTGGCTACTTTGAAGAAATCTGATGGCAGGCCTTCCATCCTTTTCTTCTTTTCAACAACCTCTCTTCGTCTTTTTGTTGTGCGTTCTGATTCATTACTCTTTTGGACGACAGCACTGAGATTTTTGCATTCAGAGAGTATTCCATGAGCCGATACTTGCTGGAGGAGTTACAGTAGCTCAAGTCCGTTGGAGTGGTGGAGTGCGTGGCAGCCTCTATGATTTCAGTTGGTAGTATATTTCAATTGCTTTGCTTAACTATCTGCTGGCAATCCAAAATATTCCAATCTCATATGGATTATTTTCCAGGGTTTTTCGAGCCTGCATCGACATTGATGTCTTTGTTCAACACTAGATATACCTAATACTAAATTCCACAGAAGCTAAAACATAAATCTTACTACCTGAGGTTCTGTTTTTCAGGAATTTATCTCACTATGTTCATATATATCTAAGACCTAGACATTGTCAGTTTTCTCTGTAGCCTACATACGTTTTCACCCTCTCCAGCTTTGATTAACCTGTAGGTGTTCTGTTTAGGGACCTCAAACTCTCAAATCTTCAGCTTCTGGTCATGCCATCTTCTTCTCATTGACCATGGCTGTCATCCACCTGTGAGCTTTTTAATTTTATTAATGGTAAGATAATCATAATAGTACTACATAGTTGAGCATGGATGCACAACACTTAGTGCTTCCAGTCTTTAACATTACAAAGTAGTCCTGAATTGATATTGCCAATGCAGGGTCTTCCCTCCGAACGTAGTTCACTTTACAATTACAAACCATGAGGAACTCAAATCCAAGCATTTGGAGTTGGGCCTGGTAAGAGTTTAATATCTCTTACCTCTCAAAATCTCAGGTCCCTAGACAATTTCAGGCTTCAACTGCCCACTTCTCTCCAAAAATTAGAGATTTGTCGCTGTCCGATGCTCTAATCCTTGAGAGGAGCTACTGCCTGCTTCTCTTTCAGTTCTAGCAATCCAGAATAACCGTTTGCTGAAAAGTCACTGCAAGTTTTTGACAGGGGAAGATTGGCATCATATAGTGCATTCCAAACATTGTGATCGATGATCAAATTTTATAATGAAGGTAGCATTACACCAATTTTTTTATCATTTACTGGTTCTGTCCTTAACATAATTTTCTCAGAAAAACTGATCTGCTTTTTAACAAAATTTAGTTTTGGATACATCATAAGTAGGAAAATGCTTTAAATTTTCTTTTTGTTATAAACTCTCTTGCCTCCTTTCAAGTGTTCTGTAATTCTTCACTCTTGTAAATTGGTGCTTCATATCTTCATGAGGGATCTTCTTTTAATCAAGAATGCCTTGTCGAATGGTTCAGTTCAGATTACAACTAGTGTCATTTGATGCTTAAAAGCCACAGTGGCTCCTCGTTGTGTCCGGTTTCATAACTTGCATTTCTTGTATAATTTTTTACAGGACCTTGACTTCATTTTCATTGGCTAATTCTATGACGTCCCAAAACCCGAGGGTTCGTTGACCAAATCATTAACCCGCGGCGAAACTTAGATGTCGGTAACCTGATATCATTGACCGTTGTGTCCCTTTATCGACCCATAATTTAATAAAAATCGGACAAAGTCTCCTTTATATGGGGAGCTCTACCCAAAATACAACCCGTAGAATATACATTAACATGATCCATTCGGGGCCCAATATAACACAATGACCGCATAGGGTCCATTTATGAGTAAAAGTGGCCCAACCGAGCCCATTTATCCATACTAAAAAATATACAAGGTATATTACCATAGTCCTTAAGAGTTTAATTACAACACTCTTATACAAAAAATACATGCTAGAACCAATCTGGCTCCAAACATCTTTACAAAAAATGTGATTACAAAGTCACAACCCAAATTTTCTTCCACACTATGGCCTCGAAAGGAAAATCATTCAATCGGTGTACTCCCGTGACCGAAAGGGGGATTCTATAGCAGAGCTACGCCGCAGAGTAAACTCCACAGAGTTACTCCCCACCTAAGTGCAAAATGCACGTCATTTTCACACCACATTCACATTCTAAGTAAATACATGCAATTTCTACCATGGAATCCTACAAGCCATGAAATGAGATGAGACTCAATCATGTACCATGCACCCGAGTCCTTACCGACTCCCTCTTACCCAAGTCCTTATCGACTCCTACCACACCATGCGATGTCAAAGTGTGATAAAACTCATCATTTGTGGATTACATCCAATGATCATTTTACAACAAAATTCATTTGTTTTTTAAACCAAAAGATTTTTGATGTTACACCAATGATCATTTATATTCAAAATCATGTGTCTTTTTTGTGGATACACTGGGTCTCACCAGTCTGTAGTTTCCTTCCTACACTTTCACTAAGCTTTTCACCGCTGACACATATGTATAACTAAAAATAACAGGGCTCTCATCCGATGGGGTATCTATCTCTACTTGTTATTACCCGACACATATTTTCATTTTCATGTATGCAACCGTGCGACCCTATTGAATGTTGTCCCACCGTACCGAGCCCATCCAATCAAACACCAAACGCAGTGTTGATTATAACCATGCACTCACACCCATTTCATGTGATGTCCCCGTGCATATGCAATGCGATGTGCCATTTCATGCCTATACCACGTCACATAGATGATGAATGGTACATGAACAATTCTACTCATACATATCACCCATGCATCATGGACAATTATATCAATCACCATAAAATTTCTAAACGATCACACATTTCATGTCAACATATTTGCATACTATATCAACATCAACAAGTCATCACCAATCAAACAATGACAGTATTTCTTTATCCCTAGACCAAAATCAGGATACGACATGTCCACAAATAGTTTGCCAAACAAGCCATGCAATGCCTTATCCATACACGAACTCATCACATGTCAATACATTAGGACACACATATTGACCCCAATCACTACCACCAAGCATGTCACTCAAAACTCAAGCAATGACAATCTCTGATCCCCTAAGACCCAGAAGGGCACAGAGATGCCCACAAACATTCCACACAACAAGCCATACAGGACCATAGAATAAGCCACCCGCCCAAAAACTAGTCCCCAATCAGTCCCAAAAATCTGGACACAAACCACAATAGACTGTCAGAAAGCGCCTCTGGAAATGGATCATAACTGAGCTACAGTCCAATTGGGTTCAAAAGCCTACACTGTTTACGATGCAGCTATAATTTCTCCATGGAGAACAATAGTCCAAATTCCCTTTTTTTCCCAATTGGAAATCAGTCCTAAAATCTGAACAGTGTGTAGGGTCAAAACAGGGTAGCCTCTGCTATCCCAAAAAATGGACCATAACTTGAGTTATAGAGGTCCAATTTGGGTGATTCAAAAGCATAACCTCAAGTTCACAATTGTAGCTACAATTTCCAAGAAGAACACTAGTCCAAATTCTCTCTTTTTCTAACCGAAAATCAGCCCCATAATCTAGACATCATATAGGGTCAAAACAAGGCACTATTCCCACATCCCTAAAATTTGTCCAAATAGCCCCTTAAGGCATAAAACACAACCAAACATCCCTTAGAGTGGAAAATAAATCAAAGTAGGAAGAATTCCTATCTCTTGGAGTATTGGAGAAACTCTAGGAAGTCCCATAGACACTTTCTAAACCTGAAACCTTTGATTTCCCAAACTCCTCGCTTGAATAATCGACGAAACTCGTGCGTACCCACGTATAGCCCTCATGTGAGTAAATGAACTGCTTCACTGACGACTCCGACCAATGAAATTGGTAGATCGAAGAAAGAAGTTTGCATTCTTCTTCCCTCCTCCTTCCCCTACGGTTTCCCAAGAGAAAATATGCTATTTTCCTCCTCCAATATGATTTTCTACCTTGACTTAAGCTCCCAGACTCATTCAAGAACATGCAATGTCTTCACGACCGGGTCCGAGTCCAAGTTTCGCTTATGAAAACAATTTATTTGGTCTGCGCTCGCTTAATTTATTTTAAATGAACTTTACTTAATTTTTTTTACTTCGAGATTTTTCAGCAATCTGTCAAATCCACTCAGAGACCCAATATCCCGAAAATCGTGAAAATCCGGCTGTCTCGTAATTCAACGAAATTCATTTGAGTAACTAGATTTCGCGAGACAAATCCAACGGTGAGGTCTGTTTCGTCATCCAAGATCTAGCGGCAATTTACCGTTTTGTTATTTTTTGCGAAAAAATTCAAATTTACCCGGGTTTTACAAATTCACCGAAACTCATGGAAGCCCTTTGATCCTTGTTGTCTCAATAAATTAAAGCTGTCTAGCAACAATCCTCCTAAAGGAACAATTTTGTAAGCATCCAAAGAGTCATGATTAGTGCTCTGCTTGAGGAACTAGAGAAAGCTCAACTGCATCATGCTCTGTGATTCCAATTAGTAAGACATTCCAATTTCTTTGGTTTAACTCTCTAAGCGACAAATTTAAAAGATTTATAATCCCATATGCATCATTTTTTAGGTCTCTATGCTAACATCTTAATTCTTCTCTAGAACAAACACAACAGGAATGTTTCTTCTTATTCATACTTTCAAAAAGCTGACACATTGTGGAGTCCCATCATATGCGAGACAAGATAAACCTAATTCTAGTGTCAACTCAAGCTAAAACAAAAATTTTACTTACTAAGGTTCTGCCGTTGATAATTTTATTCATCATGTTATGGCATCAAAGTAACGAGATGTTAACATTTTCCTTAGTGTGATCATTGCTTTCATCTCTTTAAGCTTTATATATCTAAAGTTGTTCAGCTTAGACATATTAAACTCAAAATCTTCAGCTTCTGATGGGTCACCGCCTCCTATTCGATGCCCATCTCCTTCTCATTTACATTATTGCATGTCATCCACCTTTTATTTTACTTTTACTTTTCTATTAATAAAAGAACCATTATCCTCCGGCATTAGTTGAGCATGGATGCTACCATTGTAATATTCATATTGAAGCTTTTCTTGTACTTGCGTACAAATGATAATGTGAGCTCTGAATTTTTTTCTTTTAAATCTGTAATTCTGAGCAGATTCTGGAGAAAAGAGAAGGCTTTCACAGTCATATCATTCCAGAGTATGGTTTTGTTACACCCAAGTTCAGGTCAGTTGAGTTGAAGCCACACATCCTCATCGCAGAAGATCAATCAGCTGATTTTCCAAATTTGATGACAGCCTCTAATCAGGGTGGCTGCTCAACGAACTTTTATCTTTTTGGAGCAAGATTTGAGCTTTTGTTCCTTTTATACATACTGCTATAAAATTTTGGAGTCCAGAAAAGCATCAATAACCCCAAATGAATTTGAATGTTAAATTCTGCTAATTAGAAAGTGGCCGTTTCTATTTCAGATGGTGGCATTTTGAATCTTTGGAGCATTTGCAGGAGGAAGCTTTGCCAAAGCCTCCGTATGCAATACATGGGCCCCTTTGATGACAAGTGAGATTTGAGGATTTTATTTTCTATTGGAAGACTTCTCTCAATCATTTGTTTGAGTTTTGAGCTTTGACCTTTTACTTCTGACTGAGTATGTGCAAAAAAAAAGGAAGAAAGCAACAACAAGAATCTATTTATAGAAGTTCTATATGGAGTGAGACTCCCATGGAAAATATTGCAGCAATTGGTTTGTCAGCGTTGAAGGTTTTGTTTCGGTGTTTTCCATTTGAGACTCCCATGTATTTTGGACCTACTGATTTTGTATATGTAATGATGTTTGTTCTTCTTCATTCATGTGAAATGTCCTTATCTGGTAAGACCTCGGCTGGCCTAGTGAGCTCCTAGACTTTGCCTAGATGAACTTAAGCTCAATCACTCAATGGCAATTGCTCCTCAAGCTTTTGCTTTTGTTTTTGTTTTTTGTTTTTTTTTTTTTTGATGAAAGAACTTTCATTAAATATGCATTGATGTTATTAGCAGGAGTATCAGTCATTGAACTAGGTGTTCAAGGTATTGGAGTCAAAGAGGAGACTTTAACTAGTAATCATTGGAGAGCAACCTAAGGGGCTATGAGGAGATTCGAACTAATGATCATTTAAGAGCAAACTTAAGGCCAAGCTACCTATTAAGGTGCTGTTCGTCCATGTATACTTTTCTTATTTATTTTTAAGGTAGGTACCAAACTGATCCATATGACTATGGGTAGGTAGAAAAGGATTCGATGATGTGAACATTTTGACGGTAGTAAATATAAATTATAATAGGTCACTATGACTCATTTGACTATATTTTATTTTTTTAAAGAAAAAAATGATATTATTGATTCAAACTTGTAATAGATCGATAGATTCAAGATACAAATAGCTAAAAACTATACATTATGAAACAATATTAAGGTTAATAACATAATAAATAGGCATGTGTTTACAAATTTGATAAAATAGTGACTAAAAATATTTGTAACTCCAATTTCTATATAATGAAGACTATAATTTGATATTTGTCTCGATCAAATTTATTTCATTCGTCTAAATCTCTCTCATATAAAATCGTCAGAATACGATCTAACAACACCACGTCGATAAAACAACGACAAACTAAACGTCGATAAAACGACAACAAACCAAACGTCGATACGACGAAGACAACATAAAATACAAAATAAAACATAAATCTTCGTGGAATAACTACTTTATTTAAAAAGAAAACGAAAGAAAAAAATTCAAAGGGTTGATTTCAAGCCAAGAATGACAAAAAAAATCACCATTAATTGCTTGAGAAAAATAGGCTACAAGAGAAAAGTATGAGAGAAGAGTGGCTAGGGTTTTCTATCTTTTTTCTACGTTTCATTATGAAAAAGGAAAAGATTTAGGTGGCATTCGTTTTTATTTTTACTTAATATTGAATTGTTAATAGAATTAAGTATTTAATTATTTGTTTTTTCTGAAAAAATAATTTTTAATTTTTATCTAAATTTTGAGAAATTAATATTTTTAAATAAAACTTTAAAAATACATATGTTTTTATTTTATTAGCATAAAACAAATCATGAGAATGTCAATTGGGTTATAGAGTATATGATCTTCTCATATTTAAATATCTAGTGTTTTAATAGAAAAAACATTCAAAAGAAAGCATTTTAGAAGCCCAAAAAATAAATTTTAACTTTTTCTATTCAATAATAAGTTATGAAAAAGTTAAAAAAAAAAAAACAAAAATATTGAATACTGAAAGAAAACAATTGCCACCTTAGGTTGCTTTTAGAAATAATTTTTTTATTTTGTAAAAACATTTTAAATTTAGTTCAAATATTAATTAAATTTAATTTCATTCTTAAATAGTTTAAAATTAGAAATAAATTAAAAATGAACATTTTTGAATAAAACATGAATGATAATACTATAATAAAATCACAAACAATTTTATTGTAGAATATTTTTTTTTTAGTATATGATTCCACATTTTTAGTATCCAATTCAATATTCTTGAATGCTTTGATTGAATCTGCAATTAATTAGATATAGTGTTTCAATTCTAAATTATTTCTTTAAAAGTACTATTAATATATTTATCCCCATTCAAGTTCATTTTGAGCTAGAAAATTATAAAAATATAATTATGTTTTTAAAAAAGAGTAAATTTTCCATCGATTCGTAAACAAGAATACAATACATCTGAATACAAAAATCAAAGTGCTAAAAACACTAAAGAATGACACAACATCCAAGTTAACAGCAAGAATATACGGCTCAAGGCCTATACAATTGATAATCCTAAGATGCCTAGAATGCCTAAAATTCAAGATCTAATAAAGCATATTGAAGAACATAGATTTGATATGACTTATTTGGTCTGACGAAACAACGCATTCGCCCGACCGCACACATGAAAACCAATATACCATGTTTTTTTTGTTATTCATTAATATATTTATCCCTAATTGAAGTCTTATTTTTGTTAAAAAATTATAAAATATAATTATGTTTTTTTTAAATAAATTTTTCATTGATTCAATAAAGAATACTTACATCTCGAACATGAATCAAAGTGCTAAAAACACTAAAGGATAACACAACATCCAGGTTAACAGCAAGAATATATGGCTCAAGGCCTATACAATTGATAATCCTAAGATGCCTAGAATGCCTAAAATTCAAGATCTAATGAAGCATATTGAAGAACATAGATTTGATATGACTTATTTTGTTCTGACAAACAATCAAGTATAAGCCCTAACGCATACATGAAACCAACAAGCAATTATGTTTTTTTGTTACTCATTAATATATTTGATAAGGATATAGAAATGGGTCAAGCATTTCACTCGCAGCCCAAAAGAGCGGTGTGGGTCGTGCCATGTCCGTATCCTTCCATAAAAGCCCAAACTGTGCTTCAGCCCGTTAGCCTGCAACATGGAATTGAAAGGACAGAGAGCCCATACAAGGCTGGCCAAACTATATCTCTACGAATAACGGATGATGTATTCCTCAAGAGACGCCCTATCAAGTCCCATTATAAAAGAAAGGAAAGGCATCAAAAACCGCGAATATCTCTCAATAAGGAAGGAGGATTACTCCAAATAACTCCATTGACTAATCCATCGCTAAATCTATGGATGACGACGCAGAAAATCGATCCTCCAAAGGCAAGAACCCTCAATCATCAGTCCTAATCGGATGAAGACCCATTACAAATACAAGGCCGCCCAAAGACTAAAAAGGTACGCGAAAAATAAGCAAAGGGAACACCTTTCTCCTCTCTGACGAGATCCGACTAGGCATCTGAGTTGTCCTGCTAAGCCCTCGTCACCCTTCCTTTTGTTTTCTCAGAACGAGTCGCACTTAATTCAATGGATTCAAATATAAGATTCAACTCTGCCAAACGATCCCAAGATTCATCGGCTCTACTTAGTCGCCTTTGGCTCAACTCCAATCCACCAACCACGCTCCAAATTTCGCCCATTAAAGGCACCATCAACATGGGCCACTGTGGGAACTGACAGCCTTTCATAAATGCAACGATTTCTCGCCATCGATGGTATTCCACACCTTAACACAAGCAGAGCAACGCCAATCCTACAAGGATGCCAGACTCACAGAGATGTGCATACAAATAGCCACTCGTGGCAGCAGAACGATCCAGGCCAATGCAAACGAGGTGGAAGCACTCCGCCTCACAACCAACCGCTGATAGGAGGAAATAGAACAACTCACCGCACAAATACAACACCCTGGTGAGAAGAGCGACTGATTCAGCTGACACAATGTTCCTCTCCACACGCGGACAACACGACTATGGTAATCCCGAAATATCTGCGTAGGCTAGATCTGGTCGAGCCCTGGGCCAGGGCTTCACAACTGTACCCGGGTAGGAAGAGGATCGAAAGACAAGGAGGACGAGGCGAGGACACGGAATCCACAAATATCCCTCCCGACCACGTGGAGAGCGCATACGGGAGCAGCGCTTAGGGACCTCCCAACTAGAGCTAGGCTGCAGGAAGGTGAAGCAGTTACAAGGCGAACCTGCACACTCATGGATACCCCTGGGTACAACAAACAATCACTCTTTTCACCCCCGAGCCGAGGCTACCTGCCCCTGGCCAAGTTCAGGATGCCTCATTGTACATTCGACGGCGGCAAGGATCCAAAGAGATCATCCTCAATACCTATAAGAATCGGCTTGAAGCCGCATGGGTATCCGCATTCCCTGTCTGTATGCTTCACAACACCTTAAAGGCTCCTGGCTGGCGGCCTGTTCACCGAACTCTCTCTTCAACGATTTCTTCATTCGTGAGTTATCAATCGCGGCTCGCCTCCCACACTCCATCCTGCCAGACATAGAAGCCGAGCTAAATTATCCGCAATCCATCAAAACGAAAACACAGAAAATTTGAAGTCATACGTACAACTACGCAATGCCGGTCCTCAAGATAGATGTACTTGACAAAAGTTCACTGTCACTACTTTCATTGCTGGGTCAAAAGTGTCTGAAAGACCCGATGTTTTCTATCTCAAAGAACCCCTGCTTGACACGGCCGAGGTTCTCGCTAAAGCGTAAAAATACATAAACGAGGGAGGCCCTCTCGTCAAAGAAGGAGAGCTCTTCCGCTTAGCAAGGACAAAAAGACGACGGGAGTTGATGGGACTGAGCCTCAAGAGGCGGGCGATCGCAGGAAATCGGGGCAGAGCAAAGAACGATCCCCTAAAAGACAAAGGAACCTGTAATCGCCCGGCCCGCCACCACCCGGGACGACGACGGCCGTCAGCCGCAGCTGGGCTTCACTTTATCACCTCTGTCGGCAAGTTCTACATGAGGTACGAAATGAGCAGTTCCTAAGATGGCCAACGCAGGAGAAGTCAAATCCCGCTGCCAGAGATAACACCAAGTATTGCGAGTTCCACAGGGACTATGGACATCGCACGGACAACTGTATTCAATTGAGGAGAGAGATAGAGTATCTGATACAGCGCGGATATCTACGGCGTTTCATATCGCCGGGAGTCAACTCAAAGCCGTAATCGAACTGAGCCCACACCCACTCACCGCCTGTCGACGACGACCAAAGACAAGAATCCCTGGGAAATCCACGTGATCTCGTGGATTACTGAGGGGGAGAACTGTCTCTACCGAAGGCCCACTCTTGGCGCAGCATAAGATCACAGACATGGGAGGTACAGCCAAGATCTAAAATACCGCGAGTCACACCACTATCTCATTCCTCCGACTCGTACTTGAAGGGAGGTCAAGACCCCATGACGACCACCGTAATCCGTGCATCAGGGCAACACAACGGCCCATCCTGGGTCCTAGTAGACACCCGGAGCTCTACAGACATCATTTTTGCATCTACCGACAAAAATGGGAATCGGGAGAGAAAAGCTAGAACTGCCAATACCCATCTCCGTGGGTTTTCAGGAGAAAAGGTGTTACCATTGGGATCGATCCAATCGGGTGCAATCCCTGGGAGCCCCCTACCAAGCAACAACGACAGCAAGAAGCTATAGTGGACGCCCCGTCAGCCTATAACATGCTGCTGGGCAGGCCCTCTCTCAACGCGATAAAAGCCATCCCCTCAGCATATCACCTGCAATCACCTGGCGCAAACGGTGTCAAATTGGTCAGGAGACGAGTGGCACGAGAATGCTACACCGCCTCTTTATGAAACAAAAACTACGACAATGTACACGGGTGAGCTTGATATGCGTGGATGAAGCGTTCACTTGGCTCAGCCCTCGTATGAGTCGAATCAAGACATTGGATGACGACTCAGAAAGCATCTTGCCTAATGGCTCTTAAATTAATAAGGCCTCAAAGCGCCTCCTCACCCAGCTTTTAAGACGTATCAGGACATCTTCGCATGGAAGAATGATATGAGTGGCATCGGGGACCTCGCAAATTACTTCGCTTCATAAACCAAACGCCGACCCATCTTTCGTCGGCTAAACAGGCAAACGTAACCCTATTTATAGAGAAAGCATCCTATAAAGGGTGCAACCGGCTCCAAATTCCCCATCGATCAGCATTGCTTGGCCAGACTCTTTTTCAATAATCGAGGGACACAACGTAAATCCACCTCTCATAAAAGCGCCCCTCAATGGGCTAAGCCCCTCCTACAAGGTGAACCAGCCCAATAACCCCGCATGGGCGAGCTCCCACCACTCCGCTTCACAATTGACGAGCTCGCCCAACCGTCACGCCGACGAGCTCCTCCTAGCAAGCAAGGCACATGGACGAACCCATCCAATCAAGCCACTTTGACGAGGTGATCCACTCAACACAAAGCCACGCCGCCTAAACGAGCCGATCAACCCATTTCGGCCGAACGCCACCGCGCCACCGCGCCCATGAGCCCGTTGCTCTCGCTTCCCGACAGGTGATCTACCAACACAGTCGCGCCGCCCTAAATGAGTCGATCAACCCATTTCGCTGGAACGCCACTAGCGCCACCGCGCTCATGAGCTCCGGGCTGCCGCTCCGACGAGGTGATCTACTCAACATGCCACGCCGCCTAAATGAGTCGACAACCCATTTCGGCCGAACGCCACCAAGGCCACCGCCGCGCCTAGCGAGCCCCGTTGCTCACTTCCTGGACGAGCCTCCTTCCAACAATGCACGAGCCCATCATGCATCGTGACGCAGCCCTCCACCGATTTCAAATCGACGCCCTACAACTCACCTCGACGAAGCTCTCCTTCAACCCAAAAGTGCGTACGAGCTCCCCATTCATCAAGCATTGTTCTCTTCCGCACTTCAAATGCATCGGAGCTCTCCCTCATCGACGCAGCCTCCTTCAACACGTGCGCAGATTTTAGCTCCCACTCATTTATCGTGACGAGGCCCCACCGTACTACAAATGCACGGGGGCTCCTCACTACACAACCCATTCACAGCCCCTTCAAGACAGCGTGCACGAGCTCCCACTATTTATCGACGAGCCTCCACTGCACTTCAAACAGACGGCCTCCCTAAGAACTCCACCTCGATGAGCCTCCCTTCAACACAAAGTGCACGAGCCCCTCTCTACATCAAGACGAGCCCTCCTCTGTACATCAACAGACGGGCTCCTCTCTCATTGACGAGCTCTCCCTTCAACACAGGCAGACGAGCTCCCACTATTTATCGATCGAGCCTCCACTCCATTTCATAAAAAGATCTCGGCCCTCCCTACAACCCACCTCGACAAGCTCTCCTTCAACACACAAAGTGCATTTAGGCTCCCTCTATCCATCGGGACGAGCCCTTCCTCCTCCTCAGACAACGTGGATCTGCTCCTCCCTCATTGACGAGCCTCCTTCAACACAAAGCGCACGAAGCTCCCATCATTTATCGTGACGAGCCCTCCACTCCGTACTACAAAATGCATCTGCTCCTCACTACAACTCATCGACGTGCCTCCAAAGACAGCGCGCACGAGTTCCCACTTATCGTGACGAGCCTCCACTCAGATTTCAAATGTGACGGCTCCCTCCCCTACAACTCACCTTGACGAGCTCTCCCTTCAACACGCATGAGCTCCCTCTATTCATCAAGACGAGCCCTCCCTCTCAGACTTCAACGCACTGGTTCCTCCTCATCGACGAAGCCTCCCTTCAACACAAAAAGTGCACAAGCTCCCACTCATTTATCAGACGAGCCCCACTGCAGACACAAGCAAATCGCATCGGACTCCTCCCTGCCAACTCAATTCCTTTGACGAGCTCTCCTCAACACAGGCAGACGAGCGCTCCCTCTATTCACCACGAGCTCTTCTCCGTACTTCAACGCATCAAGGCCCTCCCCATCGACGAGCTCTTCAACACAGCAAGATCAGCCCCACTATTCATCAAGACGAGCCCTCCTGTGACTTCAACGCACGGGCTCCTCCCTCACGACGAGCTCTCCTTCAACACAAAAAGTGCACGAGCTCCCACTATTTATCGACGAGCCTCCACCAGACTACAAACAGACGGCTCCTCCCACAACCCATCTCACGAGCTCTCCTCCAACACAGCAGACGAGCTCCCTCTATTCATCGACGAAATTCTTCTCCGTACTCACCGCACTGCTCCTCCTCATCGACGAGCTCCTTTCAACACAAAGTGCACGAGCTCCCCACTATTATCAGACGAGCCCTTCTTCAGACTTCAACACAGCTCCTCACTCATCGACGAGCTCTCCCTTTTTCAGCACAAAAAGTGCACGAGCTCCCACTTCCATGACGACGAGCCTCCTCTCAGACTTCCCAAATGCATCTGCTCCTTCATAATCCTCACTCACGAGCTCTCCTTCAACACAGTGCATTTTAGCTTCTCAGCCTATTCACGTGATGCAGCTCTTCTCCTCGGCACCCTCTTCAATGCACCGGCCCTCCCCTCCCTCGACGAGCCTTCCCTTCCACACAGCGCACACCTCTATTCACAAGACGAGCCCTCTCTCAGACTTCACGCACGGGCTCCTCCCCTCATCGACGTAGCCTCCTTCAACACAAAGCGCACGAGCTCCTCTATTTATCGAGCCCCTTCCTCAGACTCCAAACACCTGACTCCCTACAACTCACACCTCGACGAAGCCTTCAACACAGCAGACGAGCTCCTCAATTCATAAGACGAGCCCTTCGAGATTTCAACTGATCGGCTCCTCCTCATCGACACGAAGCTCTCCTTCAAGACAAAGTGCATCGGCTTCCCACTATTTACTCGACGAGCCTCCACTGTATTCTCAAACGCATCTGTTCCTCCTCTCAATCTCACCTTGACGAGCTCCCTTGAAGGACGGCAGCCAGCCCCTGGCCCATCAAGACGAGCCTCTTCACCACCTTGAATGGTAACCAAGCCCTCATCGACGAGGTTTCCTTCAACACGTGCGCATTTCCAGAAAGCTCCCTCTATTTATCGTGATCGAGCCCTTCACCGCATTCCAACAGACGGCCCTCCCCATTGACGAGCTCTCCTTCAACACAAAGTGCACGAGCTCCTCTATCCATCGAGACGAGCCTTCTCTCAGACATCAGACTGCCTCTCCCTACTGACCGGCCCTCCTTAGCATAGCGATCGAGCCCTCAATGTTCCTCCTGACTATCCTCACACCCCTTCACGCGAGCTTACTCCCGACATCAAGCCACAACAAGCTCTTCCCATCGCCAACACGAGCGAGCCTCACTACGCATTCGGCAACCCACCAACCACATAATGGGGAACCAAACCTGGATAAACTTAATAGTACCCTAAATTTCAACAATGTAGTTCAAATTACTAGATCAATAACTCCAAACATACAAATTAAAAGAGAATTAGCGTAGCTCACCGAACACAAATTTCCAAAAAAAAATAAGCATTTATTGGAAAAGAAGGTTATTACGTACATCGTGCCTCAGCCCGATAAAAGGGGAGAGGTTCACAAAAAAAAAAAAAAAAAAAAAAAAAAAAAAAAAAAAAAAGAAAACGTATGAACCCAGCCATGTTCCAAAGGCCATCACAGTTAAGAGAATAAACAAAATAGGTGAGTGGCTCGGCTCACTCAGATCAGAGAGACCTCCCTCCCGCCCGCCAGAACGCCAAAACTCAGTTCAGATCCGCATGCCCGAACGGCCGTTGAAAAAGCCGAGCCACCCGTAAGCCCACCGCACCGCCGACCTAGCAATCGCTTGATAACCTTCGCCTCTCGAAAGCAACCAGTCGACTTCTGCTGGCGAAGATCTCGCCGCAAACCAGCTACATTCATCGCCGTACCGCTCGGAGCAAATTTGCAGCTTTTAAGACTCACGGCGAGCAGCCTCTCCAACAACGCCTCATTTCTCTCAAACCTCGCGACAAGCAATTTCAGTTGTTTTTCCTCGCGCCAAGCCACAAGAATCGCGCGAAGCTCCATTTGAAGGTCTCGTCAAGCCACCTGAGAGATGACGAGTTCTCCCTAGCCTGGGTTGAGGCCTATCCCATGGCCTCACTCTCTCGAATCTCAACCAAATCATTTCGTGCAACCTGAAGTTCACTCCGAACCTCCCGGAGCTCGCCTTCGCCTTCAACCAAGCCCGACTCGTTTCTTCTATTCTTCCAGCACGAGCCGATGAAGCATGCTCTAAGTTCGCACTTAACGCTTCTATTTCTTTCGATCAACTCGATGCAGCCATCCCAGCCGCCCGCCGTGGTCAAAGTAGTCACTTTCGGCCTTTATACCCTGGGCGATCCTCACATGTTTCATTCACGGCTTTTCGGCCAAGCCCTTCAAATGAGTGGCACCGCAAGACAATACTACGTAGTTAGAACTCACACGTAGCCGCATTCCGAGAGTTAACACAATTATAAGCTTATCGCAACCCTGAAGATAACAAAGCCTTCAACCTGCAGAACCTGATTTCTCAATATCGTAATCAATATGATGGATGAAACGCACCGCCAAGAAGTTCGCCAAAGATTAGATAGCGTAGAATCTTGACTTCGTCAACCTTCGACGGCTTTTCCTCTAATTTACACCTTCCTGTGAGATGACTCAAGGTGGTCCTGGCGAGGCTCACATGCTGAGTAGTAAAACGCTGAATGCACACTGCAACTGCGCTTAAGGATTCCCTGATCTCGCGATGGGCTCTAAGAGGGAGCGAACGAAGAACCGGTGGGAATCTCAAATTAATCGGGACAGGACCCTTCGAGCCTTTCGGATGAGGGAACTCGGTTGTATTTCTAATCTCTCGAACTTTGTTGCAGATCGGGCGATCCCCTCGGGAGAATCTGTTCTCCCCGCACTCAGGTTTCTTGATATATCCTCCGATGAGCTAAGATCTCCCCTCGGGTAGAGCAAACATAGCTGGGCCCGAAAGAGAAAAGCTCCCATAAGAGAAGAAGGCGGCCCTAAAACGTGTAAGAGTTTGGCGACTTCATACCATGAATCAATCCACATCTTACAGTTTCGCATAGGAACGAAGCGTAGCATTCGGGCCAACGCGAGAGCTTACGGTATTCGCCGCGGGCCTGCATTCCAGCATCCGAAAAAAGGCAACACAAAAGGTTCCAAAATCAGGAGTATCTCAACCAAACCGAGATGAATGAACCAAAGGTAGTGATGATGACTTCACTATATTACTTGTGGCTCACGCCGGCACGCCTAGGTGTCTTCCCTATCTAAAGAGTCGTATCCCGCTTGAACCGCCGACAAAGAAATATCGAATTTTCCATGTCCCATGAGAGCTAAGGGAAGATCTGAATCACCAAAGGGGGCCTTGTGGACGCCTAGAGTCAATAAACTCCTCACGTGAGCCGCTGATTAAAAGACGCAGAGCAAAGCCACACAGGGACGCGCCAAGTCCTGCCTCGGCACCAAGAACCTTACCAAAATGCCCCAACCATTGGGGGCAACTGGAAGGGGCGCATATGAAAATGCTGAAGAACCCGTTTGATGAAAGGGTGCAATGGAAAATCTGGAGGTCATATCAAAGGCGACCTCGAAAAACATACCCATTCTGCACCTGAGTAACGTGAACGAGTCAAAAAATCGAGACCATATACAAACACCGTGAAGAGGCCGGGTATCGCTCAACAAAAGTAGACTCACATATAAAGGGCCAACACTACCGGGCCCACTCTTCGTTATCAAAATGAATCCAAGGGGTCCTGAGATAGTCCGAACCCTAGGATATTTGATCAAGTTTATCTCTCCTTTCCCTACGGCGTGAAGCCCCAATGAAGAGCTGGCGCCTTCAACGATCACAAACGTTTGCAACGCCCCTGTACTCGCCGGACCTGTGATCAACAGAGAATCATCGCTGATACGCAAAGAGGAAGAACGCTGGGGGGACCCATGACGTAACCGAAACGAAACTGCATCTACGTGAATCCCTGTGGCCTCGTCGTATTAATCTAAAGAAACACGACAGATTTGGGACGCCGCGTCCCTGAATTTAAAAGAAGACACCGAAAAGTGGACCCAACACCGAACAGATAGAGCAAAATCCAGAACGAAATACAAGAACGCCAAGAAATATAAAGACAAAAGGGGGGGTTATGAGGCTAAAGGAAGTCAGAACTAGAAAGGTCGACAAGAAACAAGGGAAAATAAAGAGAATATGAAAAACAAGCACGAAACTCAAAGAGCCATCATTAACATATGACGGCGGACAGGATAATTAATCCATATCCGAGCGCATTACCTGGGAAATAACAACCGCCGTAGGATACCAATCACGCCTTGCCCACGCAACTGCATACAAGGGCCGGGGGCAACTGATAAGGATATAGAAATGGGTCAAGCATTTCACTCGCAGCCCAAAAGAGCGGTGTGGGTCGTGCCATGTCCGTATCCTTCCATAAAAGCTCCAAATTCAAAGCCCGCACCCTGCTAGCCCGTAACATGGAATTGAGGCACGTGAGAGCCCATACAAGGCCAGTCAAACTATATCTCTACGAATAACGGATGATAGAATATTCCTTAAGAGACGTCCTATCAAGTCCTATTATAAAAGAAAGGAAAGGCATCAAAAAACCGTTAGTTGAATATCTCTCAATAAGGAAGGAGGATTACTCCAAATAAACTCCATTGACCAATCCATTGCTAAATCTATGGATGACTACGCAGAAAACCGATCCTCCAAAGGGAAGAACCCCAGACTGTCATCAAATTACGAAGACCACAAATACAAGGCCGCTCCAAACACAAAAGGTACGCTTAAAATAAGCAAAGGGAAACACTCTTTCTCCCTTCCTCGACGAGATCCACTAGCACTCCATCCCTCTCTCTCTCTCTCTCTCATCCGGAGCCCGCCTTACTCCTTCCTTTTGTTTTCGCAGAACGAGTCAGCATCACCCGTGGACTAGCATTGCATCCTACCCCAGCCCAAATGATCCGACATCCACCGAGCCCGCTCCTAAATTGGCCTCTTGCTCAAACTCCAACGACCAACCACGCCTCCTCCACCCCGCCCCACGAAAAAGGCACCATCAATATTTTATCCCTTATCAAGTTCATTTTTGTTAGAAAAATTATAAAAATATAATTATGTTTTTTAAAGAAATACCTTTGTATTGTCTACACAGCAATACAAGACATCCGACATAATCCAAAGAAACACTAAAGATGACACACAACATCCGTGTTATTAAATAAGAATATACCTATCATGTCTCATATACAATTGATAATCCTAAGATGCCTAGAGAATGCCTAAAATTCAAGATCTAATAAAGTATATTAGCAGACATGATTTTGAGAGACTTATTGTCCATTGAAACACCATCAATCAATCACACACATGAAAACCAACAAGCAAAGCAACCATCGTACGATGACATAACCACACGTCGTGAATAAGTCAAATGCAAAACATAAAAAAAACAAAACAAAGAAAAAGCTTAATGAAAACTCGATCAAAGATGAAACCATTATTGAGTGGAGAAAACCCAAACTATGGACGAACGATGGAAGAGGTGATTATAAAAGCCAAGGAAGGCAAAAACCCAATTTCTGGCTTCTAATGGAATGAATGGGAAATGGAATTAGGTTTTCTGGAGGAGAGGAGAGAAGAGGAAGAGAGAGAATATCATACATATAATTATGTTTTAAAAATAATAATAAAGTCATTATGAACTAATTTATTCTTAAAAAAACAATCATGTTCAATATATGGAGCTATAAACAATAGTTTAAAAATGGTCTAGAATGAATGAATATATATGTATGTATGTATATCCTAATGGCTCGAGGCATTTGTGGCGAGTTAAAATAAACCTACATGGCCTCTCTCTTCTCTTTCTTACCAACAATTTTTGGTTTCTGAAACAAAAAAATTGTTTGTAAGAGATGTTGCAACAAATGGTGCGATATTGTCATAAGTGTAAGTGCTGCAACCATCTATATTATGTTATACAATATGCTGAGTTAATTTTTGCAAAAGTAATGTAATTAAAAAAAATATGCAGAAGCTCAAACACATAAGAGGACACAGAGATTGGTTAAGCGGTTTGACCAAGCCTACATCCACGGGGCTATGCCCAGATATAAAGGATTCCACTATATATCAATTAGGTTATGTTGTATACATAAAAGTGCGACATTTATATAGGATTTTAAGCCCCTCGGCTCTTGTTTTGCTTTCATTTTGTGTAGAATAGGTGCTTTTGACCCTTTCTACCATTTTTATGCGTGTGCAGGTTGTTCGATGTCCCGTGCACATTTCCGTAGCTTTTTGGTTCCAGAGAACAACTATAGATCATTGTTGTTGATTACAGACGCTATCGGGAGGCCCCGGGTAGTTCTAAAGTAAAGAGGGGCAGCTGTGGAGGTAGTGGTACCGGTACCACACTAATTGGTACCAATACCCACATGCAGTGGAAGCGGTGGTACGGTACCCCGAGAAGTGGTAGATACCGGTGCACTTTTGAGTACCGGTACCACAGCGTGCTAGTACCAACATGCGATCTCTGTAGGATTTGAGCATAATTTCGATCTTGGTGCAAGGGCACTCTCGTCTTTCGATCCCCACTTCGAGATCACTAATGGGGATTGTATTTAAGCCCACTTTAGGGCATAATTGAGGGAGTTCGGATTCTAGGGTTTTGGCTCTAACCTTTGGAGTGTTTTCTTAGTTTTTTCTAGGGTTTTCATAGAGTAGAGTACTTAGTTTTCTTCTAATTTTAGGTTTTTAAGCAATTGTAATCTTTTAGTTGTTTTGATAACGGTGTTCATTGAGAGACTCCGGCGTTTTTATATCTCAGCCTTACGGTGAAGTGTTATTTCTCAATTTACGTTTACTATTAGTGTTCGGCAATTATGGATGATTATTCGGCTTTAATGGAACAAACCTCCATGATAGGGTTCTAACGGTGGAAACTCACCCTTCAAGGCTGCTGACCCTCAATCCACTCTTTATGGTTCAATGGGATTTGTACGATATTAAACACTAGTGAAAATTCTTCTAAAACCTTAGTTTGGCATCTTCTTGACAACGTGTGAACGAGAGATTCTTGGTTACCGTTGTGCTTGATCTCAAATGCAAACTAAGAGTCCAAACGAATCGTCTGAGCAAGTGTTTGGTATCATTAAATTATTCTTTGTCTTACAAAAGATTTTAAAGTTATATCCCCCATCGAAGACCATTCATCAATGGCTCCCAGATGAGATTGTAAGTGAGAGGTGGGTGTTACCTAGTTAGTGGTGAGCGGAAACCTAAGGATCCTATCATTCGCCCTTCTAGTTTTACAATAGTTTAAGTCAATCGGTTAATAAATAAATCAATCACAACCCCCCAAATTTTACTTTAATCGCACATTCATTGGAAAGCAATCCCTAAGGATCACCTAGGAAACCACTCCCTGTGGAAATGACTTGTGGACTCCTATAGTATTATAATGTAGCGACGTAATTCTATGCTTGGGAATAATTTCAGCACACGACATAGACGAAGCAGGTTACTTTTGTCATACATGAGACAAGGCTTCCCCATTCTCCAACGCTCTCTTTCACCTAATTCTCTAATAGTGAAACATAGAATGAGATCCCCTCATTCCCCCAAACAATCCATCTAGACACCCACATGCCCAAATTCTCCCCATAGAAACTCATGCATACATAACATAAGAATAACATTCCATGCGATGGAACTTGACCTTTGAATCTTCAACTCAACTCTGGTGTGGTCCAGAGGGACATCATAAAATGTCTTTTAGTCCTTTTTTATTCTTGTGCTTCAATATCTCTTTCAATATTCTCCTTGATTTGCAATATGATCTCCAATATGTGTTTGTGGAAGGTTCCCTTAACTATTACAATTATCCCTTTATTATCTAGATTTTATCTCCATAAATATCTCACCAAATATTCCATCCATTGCTATTAAATATACCTCTACTCTTTCTTATTCATCTTAGGAAATGTGCTTTGTCTCCAAAATATTAGCTTCAAAAAAGGATTTTGTTGAATAAGGTAAGTTGTGTCACACAGTATGATGCAACAACTTGAAACCTGTTGGAAACATATGATTTATCTTTATCTAAGATTATGATAAGAAATATCTCCAATAGTTTCTTTGTTGGCTAACCAACTCCTTGTTGTTTTTGCTTTCCTTTCCCAATTGTAATGGATGATGGATGATGGACATGCATTACAGAACAATTAGAGCCACATGATGAAAGGGTACAAAATCATCCAAGTGAAGCGAACATTGGTGAAACTGAACCACATACCCATTAACGCTCTTGATCAAGTCTATTGGAAATGAAAGAATTGGGTTCCATGCTCATGTGTTGAAATTGGGTCATGACTTTAATGCCTTTGCTCGAAATGCAATGATCGATATGTACGCAAGGTTAGGTTCGATTGGTCATGGCAAATTGGTGTTTGATGAAATTCCCAATCATGAGAGGAAGGTGGCGGACTTGAATGCTATGATCTCTAGGTATTGGAAGTGGGAAAGTGAAGACCAGGCGCAATGACTCTTTGATGCGATGCTTGAAAAGAATGTAACTACTTGGACTACTATGGTTATAGGATATGTAAGGTTGAGGATTTGGTTGCGAGTTTTGGACTAAAATACTTTAGTTTAAAAAAAAATTACAAAAATATTTTTGAACCAAACTATTGCCCAAAGTAGTGCTTTGGTACGTGGGATACGACATATGGCAAATCTGCATTTGTCAGTGGACTTTTAATTGCTAAATGTCGTTGTCCATGATAGTGACATTTGATGTTTTTAATATTGGAATTATATCAAAATTATTATTATTGTTTTTAACATTGAAACTTATTTAAAATATTTACTATTTGATAAATTACATTAACTAATGGATTCGAATATATTTGTTATATTATAATAGTAAATTATTTGTAAATCAGCATAAATATTTTATTTGAAAATATTTTGAGCATTTTTTTTTTATTTCACAAGTTGTATCTAGTTGTGTATATTATCATTTTAAAATACTGAATCATGGAATATTCAATGGAATTTTGCATGAAGCTCAATTATGACCTCCATGCATAAACCAAATCATATAAATATACAAAAATTTGTATACAAATATCAATATATAAAAATATGAACATATATCAATAAGTCCCACAAGATATAGTCTTTATATTTCTCTTAGGTAGGTGCCTAGAATACACAACTAGTTGATCTATAGGGTCTCTTGCAATCTCAAACGGATCTGATGGAGCCGAGGGAGCTGATGGAGCTAATGGAGCCAAGGGATTCGAGGGAGCTGATGGATGAAGTACTCGACGTATACTTGGAGCGCGAGGTCGCCTAGCTGGAAGTGCACCCAACTCCGATACAAGGTCAACGATGGTCTCATCGATGGGAGATGATAAGGTGATATCTACTGCTATGGAGGTTGGCTCTGACGACATCAGATATGGTAAATATGTGTAAGTGTCTGGAGGTATGGAAGGTGATGTGTAAGTCTAGGGGGGTATGGAAGTAGGCAATGTCGACTCAGATGTACCACGACCTCCCTCACCATCTCTATCATGACCTCGCCCACCATCTCGACCACGATCTCGCCGATCAACTCTCCCTCTCCCTCTACCTTCAATGGGCTGCATATGTACTGGAGTGGATGACACCGGAGGTCTAATGGATGGTCCATGTGATGTAGATGCCTCCTAATCGTAGCCGGCGATGCGATGCTCTTCGCCAATCTGGTGTAACACCTGATCTAGAAATATGATGTAAGTTGTACACCAAACTGGTGGTAGCACCACGCAAGCAACTAGCTATGTTAGCCATGGTAGAGATCTAAATGAACCAACCAAACAATTATAAATACATAATCTATTGATTCAAATTTGGAAAACACTTTAGTAAAACAGGACTCTAACTTACCAAAACCTGAGTAGTACTGGCTGTAGTACGAAACCTCATATCATCCTTATGGAGTGGTGGTGTCATAAAACGTCATGTAATACGACGATACCATTGCATATATGGATTATGGAAGTCCCTAATACCCACCATAGGGGGGTGTAGTGATGATCTTGCCTGCTCGCGTATCCCATAAGGCAATGTATGGAGCATGATACGTTGCCCAATCTCTCTAGTGTCGTCCATGTGCATCCACTCTATGTAGCTGTTACTCATAAGAGCAAGATGGAGGTATCTCCTGGTGTAGCCCAAACTGGCGCAAGACTCGCTCTGGACGATGCCACTCAACAGTCTCGAAACATATAAGCGGTGACATCGTCCGCTAGATCTCTTGATCAACTAAGCAGATATTTGAAGCGAATTAAGCCAACTCCAGGCGTAGCCAAACGCCATAAGACCTACACATTTACACTTGACGTTAATAAATTTTATGTGAATATGAATTAAATTACTATAGAACCATATACTTTTACATATACCATTACCTGATCAAGAGTCTGTGCATCTAACTGATCTGGATATAGGAGGAGTACATCGGATGGGTTATGCACCCGTGTCAAAGTACTCTTACCTACACCCAGATGGAAAGTTGGCTGCGGCTCTGGCAAACAGGCTCAACTGGTAATCCATCGTGGACAGCCTCAGCTAGGTCTCCATCGACAACATCGACATCGTCATCATGTAAGGCATGAGCGATTGGTGGTGTTGGATATCTTGTTAGTCGCTAGTCAGGTCACTGGCCGTGAAGTCACCTCCCCGAAACCATAGTTGAATATAAAATAAACATAAAGTAAGCAACCCTAATGATATGCAGGTGTATATGAATGTGTATGTAATAAAATAAAGTTATTATATACAATATCGATTAGCCACAACCGCTAATATCATCTGATAAAATTGGCTCGGTATAACTCGCGATATGTATGTCTTTGAGTCTTTGCACCACCACAACTATAAGTACATGATATGTGTCAAATCTTGTAATTGTGGGAGAAAGCATAGATGAACATGCACTCCCTTCTTGTTTACAAACAAGAAGGATCCCATCAGCGCTAAGATGAAACCATGAGCACTCCGCTTTAAAGTGACCTTATCTGCATCAGGTGGTGGGGTGGATAATTGGTCACTGCCCGCGCATGGAATGGCGGATCCTCTGAGAATCGGGTGGGGTGACAGGCGGCTCCTCGCACAACTCCGCTGTCAGACACATGTCCCGGTGACTGCTAGTCCATCGAATTCGGAGGCCAAGGATGATAGCAACATCCTGTAATGTGTAGTCGTCTCTTGGCCGACGACGAAGCGTGTGTCTGCGCCATCTCTCGACGAGACCAGTGATAAGTGGCCAATCAATCATGATGTGGTCCAAGTGGTATATACCATAAAATCCTGCATGGATCACGTATAGACGAATGCATAGATCCATCTTCCACATACTCATGAAGGCTTTCATCTGTTGTCGAGGGTAGAGTACTTCCTGAAACTACAAGTAATGAAGAAACCAAATTTATAATTGATTATATATAAATTATATGTTACAACTAGTAATAGAAATTGATTATTAATAAAATACATACCTGCTCTGTATCCACTAAGTGCGACCTGTGTCTGTTGATTAGTGCCCAAAAAGTGCTATTTTGAACCCTATTTATTATAGGTTTTGAGTGCTTTTTGTGTACTAATCATTCCTAGTCTTTCCGATTTGCATATTAAGATCCTACTATTCTACTAATTACATTTTTGTGTGAATTTTAGGGTTTGCGAGGCTAATTGTGCCAAAATTGTTGAAGTCGATCCAAGCATGAAGAATTCGAGTCAAACTCGGCATCGTGTCCCGAGACCCCGAGAGGAAAGAAGAGCGACGAGAAGAAAATGAAGCCTTGACAAATTTTGGTCACAACTGCTTGAAATTGCTCCACATACCATTGTTCACATTCCCGACCTTGTTCACTGCTTGTTGTGTGAGATTTTTATTACAATTACCGTTTATTCCCATTTATCCATATATTAGCTTTTTTGGTTTTGGCTTCTTTTTGCTTAACTTCCCTTGCTTTGAGTATATAAAGCTCGGTGAAGCTCTGTAAAATCAACTCGATCAATCAATAAAGTTGACGGGGCTTTGACTCTCCGCCTTTCTCACTCTCTGCTTTTCTCTCATTTTTTTTTTTTTTTTTCTTGGCACTTTACGGGGCGGCCCAGACACCCTCGAGGATGTGACTCGAAGGATGGTAGTACAAAGCAGTCCTCCCTTGAAGCGAAGGGCTGCTTGGGTCACAGATCTGAAGAGAAGTCTTGGAGGTTCCCTGTTTTCCCGCCTTGGTGCGCAGCGCGGTTGTGTTTCCTTTGAACTCTAGGTTTAAATCCCCTAGATTCACCTTGAATGACCTTTATTTGGTAATCTTTAGGGTTCAGTGGATGCTTATTGCTAGATCCACTTTGGTCATTGAATTACCCTCTATTAATCATTGTAAGGTGAGTCGGAGAATTACTCTTCAGCATCGATGACCATCTTTGCTCGATCGCCTGCATCTTTCAAAGGGATAATTATTTTTGGGTTAGGTTTTTATAGCTAAATGGTCCAGGTTCGGGAGATGACTATATGTCATCCTCCCAGCGCGAGGAAAGGACCTTGGGAGCCCTCGTTAGTGAATCCCGAGCCCGGTATCTGATCACTTGAGGAGATCTCTTTTCTTATTTTACTTCAGTTTATTTCCAATTTTCATCATCAAAACCCTCACTGTTTTTAGCAAATACCATAATCCAAACTAAATTCACCAATTTTAATATCAGCTTGCCAAGTCATTTTATGCGAAAACCCATCCACATGTTCGACCCTAGTACTTCTTTATGAGGTAGCTTTGCTGCGTGAGTAGGAAGAATTAGGATATAAATATTGTTGATTTCGGCACACCTACGTAGCATGAGATCAAATGTGTGGTGCTAGGAGGATGGTGCCTAAGTACATTCTTGGTAATGGAACACTTGTGATCATAAATCCGCAATCTTGGTGAATTCTTTAATATTTCTTTATCTGTTTTTTTAGTTTCATTTCAAAAAAAAAAAAAAAAAGCAACAACAACAAATTCTTCTTGAGTTGTTTTTGTGTGAAACTGTATGCCCTATCTTGCTAACTGTAGAGTCGAGTTCTAGTGGGTTAGAGATTGTAAATCAAAGTTGAATTTGAACCCGATGGAAGAAATCATCTTGAGCCTCACGAGCTAGTGGGTAATTTATTAGACGAAGACAATCAATGCTCGAATTAGAGTCGAGAAAATTGACACTATGAAAACAATGTAAACAAGAGGGTGATGGACTTCAAAGTGAAATGGAGCATAAATTTGACAACTTTCTGTTCTCGTTTCAAGGCTTGCCCAGACATGATCATCGAGAGGAAATCGGAGAGAGAGTGCCTTATTGACACTATTTTGGGTGAGCAGACTCAACCGCGGCAGCTTCTTCAGGAGGAATTTATACGGGGAACCAATAGAGGCTCTGAGGAACTTAAATAAGGACGGGGAGGTAGAGGAAGAGACGGGGGAGGAACCCCCAGCTTATGTGCCAAACCCTATAAATTTGAATCCAAAGTGCCTTGCCCAACCAACTGACCCAGCTACCGATTAATATGTCTGCTATAACCTGACCTATACGCCAGAAGAACCTGCTCTTATTGCCAAAGCTAAGGCCGGCCTTGCCTTTATGTCTGAGCGAAATTAGTGGCCTTTGTCTCGATTTATCACCCATAAACGTCGCGAATACTCATCCACAGTGATGATCAATTGGTTGTTCGATTATGGATTCAGTTTAGGGCCTTCGACTCGTGCTCAGCTGCTAATTGACGATCTCAAAGACAGATGGGCTGATCTAGCCCTTTATTTCCTTTTCTCTTCTTAAGATTTATTTGCTTTCTTTGTTTCTTTGTTTTACTGTTCTTTTTAGATTAATCTTGTTTGAATTATTTTATTTCTGCCTTTTCAAACCACTCTTTATATTTGTTAGTTTGCTAAATCTGGAACGGAAAGCCCAATCACGAAATTCGCAACTTCTGGTCATAACTACAAAAATTAAGCAGCTACCTTAATAGTGCCTTGATTTCTCACATGCACTATTTTGTCTTATATGATATATTATTGTGTGTGTATATATACATATATATATATTAAAAAAATTTAAAAATTAAAGAAAAATTCGCATATGAAATTTAAGCATATTTGCGAATTTTCGCAAAACATCACCTCCATTTTGTTTCACTCTAACTTTTTTATCGAACTCGCGTTTTGGTACGTTGGAAAGCAAGTGTAGAATCCAAATATAGCGGAAAGAACACTTTTGAAATTGTGTAAGTGTAATTTTCAAAATAACTCTAGCTGATCCTTTTTCCTCTCTTTTCTTCATACCAAGCTTGTTTATTTGAAGCCCCAGATAGGAGTGGTAAGGTGTCGATGGAAAGCTTGAAGTCTCCTATCCAAAAGCGAGCACATATCATCAAAGGGTAGCATTTCCTTCTCTAACTTTCCAATCAGACCCATTCTCGGACAATGTGACATTTGGTTGGGGAAAGTTAAGCGAAGGAAGTAGCATTTATTTATGTTTTGTTATTATTTGAGCAAGCCCATTTTGTGAGTATTAAGGTGACTTCTTGGTTTCCTTTTTGTGAAATTTGTTATACTATACAACTTACTTTTTTTTTTTCAAGAAATATAGCACCCATTTTTTATGTTTTGCCTAGCTTGTGGTTTGAAAAATTGAAACCTTTGTCGATCACATTGATGTTAGATTGATGCCATGCCTAGTTAGATGTAGATGATTAGTTGTGATTCTTGTTGTTTTGACCTTTTCTTCCCTTTTAGCTAACCACACACAATGCATATCGATTTTCAACAATGAGGTTGAAGGCGCTGCCTCCTAAGCCTTATAATAGCTACCTAGTTTAAGTTGACCATCTTTAATAGGTTAAGGACCTAGTGAATAGAATTGATGTGTCTTCCAAAGAAAAGAAAAGAAAAGAAAAGAAAAGAAGAAAAAGGTGCAATGCTTTGCCTTGAGCAGAGCAAGGTCAGGGTCTGACGAGATCTTTAAAGCTGATGCCACCAAGCGATTGGTTGGGAGCCACCGACTTAGTGCTCGCTACATGGGTGGATAGGTGAGGTTTAGCGAGTTGTAGGTGCTGGAATTTTGAAATCATTCGGAGTCCGAGGTGAGACCTAAAGAGTTAGTGGTCGAAAGATTCTTATGACTTGATGCCCTAAGCCTTGGTCGGTTGAGGTCATCGGTAGATCCAGTTACATGGACTTTAGTGAGGTCGATTCTCGACGGCATTGCACCACAACACAAAAGAGTTGTGGAATAAGAATTGGGTCCTGATCTGTTAGGTTGGTTAGTGTCTAGGTGGTATTATTGGTTGGGGGAGAGTCTTAGTTTAGCATTTTATTGTTGAGAACTGATCAAACAAACACTTAGGTTTTGGTGGAAGTCTGCGGATTTGATTCACGAAGAGGCTCTTTGATACTCAATTTTGTATGGCATTCATTCTCTCGAGATAGTTATTGGGCAAGGGTTTCAGTGATTCTCATCGAGGGTTAGGCATTACTCATTCACAACCTTTTTGAAATACCATTTTTGTGAACATCATTTTGTTATCATTTTGTATGCTCTCTCTTTCTTTCTTTCTTTCATTGCCAAGGGACTAGCAATGTGTAGGTTGGGGAGTGTGATTAGTGCCCAAAAAGTGCTATTTTGAACCCTATTTATTTTAGGTTTTGAGTGCTTTTTGTGTACTAATCATTCTAGTCTTTCTGATTTTCACGTGGTCCCTCTTTATTCCTACGTCGCATTTTGGCAAATTTGCGGGTTTTGCGAGCTAATCGTGCCAAAATTGTTGAGTCGATCAAGCATAGAATTCGAGTCAAACTCGGCGCTCGTAGATCAGAGACCAAGAGGAAAGAAGAATGAAACTTGAGAAGAAAATGAAGCATAACAAATTTTGGTCACAACCTGCGAAATTGCTCCTGTATACTTGATTCACATTTGACCTTTATTCACTACTTGTTGTAGATTTTGTTACAATTTTCGTTTCTTCATTTTATCCCTTTATATTAGCTTTAGTTTTGGCTTCTTTGTAACTTCCCTTGCTTTCCCAGGCACTATATAAGCTCGGTCGACTCCTGTAAAATCAACTCTCAATCGTCAAATAAAATTGTGGGCTTCGGCTCTCCGCGCTCTCACTTTCTCTCCCTTTTCTCTCACTTTCTTGGCACTTTCTGGGTAGCCAAGCACCCTCCCGAGGATGACCTTTCGGAGGATGGCGCTAAGCCAGTCCTCCTTGAAGCGAGAAGGAATTTGCTTTGGGTGCAGATCGAAGGCTGTGGAGGTTCCCCTATTTTTCATGATGCGCGCGGCGGAGTTTGTGTTTCCTTTGAACTCTAGGTTTAAATCCCCTAGATTCACCTTGAATGACCTTTATTTGGTAATCTTTAGGGTTCAGTGGATGCTTATTGCTAGATCCACTGAGATTCATTAATTACCCTCTATTAATCATTGTAAGGTGAGTCGGGAGAATTTTCTTCCTTTGTCGGTGACTCTTTGCTTTGCTTTCGATAAACACCATCTTTCAAAGGATAATTATTTTGGGTTAGGTGTTATAGCTAAATGAAGATCAGGTTCGGGAGATGACTATATGTCATCCTCCCAGCGCGAGAAAGGACCTGAAGCACCGATTGCGTAGAATCAAGCCAGTATCCACGATGCGCGAGAGGAGATCTCTTTTCTTATTTTACTTCAGTTTATTTCCAATTTTCATCATCAAAACCCTCACTGTTTTTAGCAAATCCCATAATCCAAACTAAATTCACCAATTTTAATATCACTGTAAGTCATTTGTCACGAGAAAAAACCCCGTCTGTGTTCGACCCTAGAACCGCTATATTGCAGTAGCTTTGCTACGGCAGTAGGAGGAATTTAGGATATAAATATTGTTGATTCCGGCACACCTACTGTGGCATGAATCATCTGTCTTGCAATACCAAGACATCATGAAGCCCTCTAAATGCCATATCTATAATAGATAACACGAAGTCAATATAATTATTAACAAAACACATTGGGAAAATAGTATCATAGTCATTAATGCAAATACTAATTACAATGACAATGAATTAAAATACAGACATACAAGAATGATGTCTCATTTACTTAAATAAGGTACACACGTCTTTTATAATCCAAAGCACATTCGTACATAAAGTCTTATACAAGCAACTCTAATCCAGAAGCGATTGCCTCGAAAAAAAATTGAGTTACTTCACATCTATCACTGAACTTGATTTCTATTCTTACAAGACCGCCAATTGTGACCCGATTGTTTCCACAAACCATTTGTGATAGTAGTTTTCCCCTGCCTAACATCAATTTCATTATGCAAATGGGTTGATTTAGGCGTCCGCGACTATGCGTTTCGTGACTCATGAGAGCTGTCGTAGGACCAACATAAAGAGGCCACTCATCTTCATTGAATATGGGATGAAACATGCTTGTCCAAGTATCATAGTTCAACTACGTAGTGTAGTAGCCTTGAAAAAATCTTCAAAACTCAACACATCAATGCTGACATGCTGCTATGATATGGCTACATGGAAATCCATATATCAGTGTCTTACAGCATGTGCATTTTTTGTCATGTAAGTTGAGGCGATGCGTTTGACCACTCCTTGACTTGACATGAAATCATCCTTGCATGTGATCATAAAGAACAATTTCCATTTATCCAACCTTAACCACACTGGCCTTAATCTAGGCATCAACATAAGGAGTGTACTGCTCATTAGATGCCAATCTATTAACACTTGGTTCCTTTCTTGTAACAAAGTAACTATTAAGGCGGAAAAATATCAATTGAACTAATGCAGTGATTGGTAAGTTACGAGCTCCTTTAAGAACACTATTAAATACCTCGAACATGTTGGTAGTCATTATCCGATATCTTTGACCTCCATCATGTGAAAGTTCCCATAATTGAAGAGGGATCGCCTTTAACCATTGTTGTGCTTCATAATTAATTCTCCCAATTGTAGCCATATGCCTATTTAATTTGTGTTGTGTAGTTGCTAAAGCGACTCTACATATCAAATTCTTCAAGAGTTTATGTCACATCCCCAACCCCTGCCTAGGCGGATGAAGGGGGCGCGAAATTATATTATGACTCTTTACTTGCTTTTTCAAACATTGGTGGGCCTAAGTCTTATAACTAAATCAAAATATCATATACAAAGATACAAAAATAAAACTACCACTGTAGTGGTGTTTACAATGTCAATACATCTGATTGGAGTCCATTTACATATACATATACAAAAGCTGTCGTTTACATTTCACATGTCGAGTATGAAACCCTCTTGTGATGTACTCCTACTAGTTTGTTGGCCCAGTAGTATGCGGAAGATCACGAACGTCCTCCTCTGTACCTACACGGATTAAAACCCGTGCTAAGCTTAACGCTTAGTGGGAAACATATGAATTATACGTATACACATGCATTAATACTCTTTTACAGTAAGCATATAACAATAAACGGATATCTGATGGCGGATATCATAATTATTCATGAATTCATATAATAAACTTATACATACTTGTATTTATAAGCAGAGACTTATGCTTGTTCAAATCTCTTGTAGGAGTTCTGAGGCTTATACTTATACGGAGGTACGTAGGTGCTATAGAACTTATACTTATATAGAATTGCAGTAGATGCTAAAAATTATGCTTGTACGGAGGTAGCGTGGGTGCTATAGAATAGAACGATGTACATTACTTTACTCTTATTCGTTATTCAGACTCTTATCATATAACTATTAGACTACCTAGACTAGTCATAAGAAATGAGTAGGACACAACACAATAAGTACTTGAAGGAGTGCGGTACGATGCTGGGAATGCAGGCGTGGCTGGCAGTGCGGAAACCTTGTGAGAGTCTTTGTCGCACTAATAGCGGAAATCTTAGAAGTACTAAATGTACCGAAGTACTAAATGTGCCAAAGCACTAATCGGAAATGCAGAATTACTAAATGTGTGAAGCTTACTAATTAGAGTCTTAGAGTACTAAATGTGCCGAAGTACGGTCAGAGAGTGTCGTCGCACTAATCAGAGAGTACCGAAGTTCTATACGTGCCTGCCCACGTAACAGAGGTGTCGTGTCATTCAATATTTTGTCTTAAGCAGTCTTACAATTATATGAGTTCAGGAGCTTCCTATCTTATCATAGGGGCATTAAGTTTGTCAACATCGAACTTGTCGAGGCGGTGAGGTATAGTCTAATGTTTTCTTTACCTTATGAACATGAATGGACCCTTTCATACACTTATAGGGTCCTCATTAGTCAATAGACAAGTCACCCGGAATAATGGAATAGCAAAAACAGAGCAAAACACAAACTTTTTCCTCGCATGAAACGTGATACTACGCGTGTGCTTAGCACTCGTTCTGCGTAAATATCAGCGATTAATAACTGCCTTTGCTATCTTGGCGATACTGAGTATGTTCGAACCTCCTTCTCAGCCACGCCGTGGCGTGGACATGCCACGCCTTGGTGTGGACCTACACTGCTGTGTGGGATCCCTACGCCATGGCGTAGGACCCCGAAAATTTCCAGATTTTGCTGATTTCTTCACTTTTTCTAGAAAACCAACCAAAAACAAAAGAAAACTCATATACTCTCCAGAAAAACATCTCCCACATGTGTTCTAACCTAACCAAAACCAAACATAGAGATTAAATAGGGTTTTTCGGAACCCAAACTCAAATACTTGTGAATTAGGTTAACTTCCTAACACCCAAATAGGTATCCATACATCCTAAATTAAGAATCCAGACTCAAAGGGAGGATTCCATGCTCATCTTATACAAACTAGGGTTTTACAAATCCAACTTTCAACAAATCTAGGGTTAGGATGAATTCCTAACTAAACCTTAGAAATGGAACAACTAATATCCATTCAAAAGTCCAAAAATCCATACAAATCCATACTAATCCATACAAAACCATTTCAATCCATACAAAAGTTCACGAATCCATTCAAACCTACAAATCCATACAAATCCCTACAAAATCATAGTTTCCATACCTTTCCTCTTCTTCTACTTCTTCTTCTCTTCCTTTCTCCTCTCTTCACGTAATGCCCTAACACCCTCCCTAAAAAATGAGAGACCAACTTGGTCTTATCCCATTTGATTTCAAATTTTCCTTTTATTGCACTTTAGTCCTCAAATTCCCTTCTATTTGCACCACAACTTCCCATTATTCCACTTTGGCATATAATTTTATTATCTTATGACTTTTATATCCTGTTTTGACAAATTCCACTTTTACTGTATTGGGACTCTTTACCTGTGTTTTTTTTTTTTTTTAGACATTAGTAGTACCAAGTCTTATAACTTAATCAAAATATCATATACAAGATACAAAATAAAACTACCACCGTAGTGGTGTTTACAGTGTCCATACATATAGTCCTGAGTCCCATTTACATATACATATATAAAAACTATACATTTACATTTACATAATCAGAGCACGAAACCTACCAGGTGATGGACCCTACAGTGTGATAGCCCAAGCGGGTATGAAGAAGATCACGGACGTCCTCCTGCGTACCTACCGCGGTTAAAACTGGTATAAGTTTAAGGCTTAGTGGGACACATCGCCAAACATACATGTACACATGCATTAATACACTTTACGGTAAGCATATAACGATACTTGAGTTATACGATGCATGAATATCCAAATTTGCATGAATTCATATAACAAATGAATACATATACTTGTACTTATAGTTGACTTAAACTTATCCAGATCTCTCGTAGGATTTACAGAGCTATACTTATACGAAGGTACCCATAGGTACTACAAAGCTTATACTTGTGCAGAGGTACCCGTAGTTACAACAAAGCTTATACTTTAACCTTATTCGTTATTCAGACTCTTATCATATAACTGTTGGAATACCTAGACCAGTAATAAGAAATGAGTAGGACATAACACAATAAGTACCAGTCTGATCTGATCTTGAGGTGCCACTTAGCACAAAGTAGGAGTTAAACCAACGATCGAGAGACGTGCCTATTATCCCTTGACTCTTTGGGACAATTTGCCATAAAATGTTTAGTGCTTCCACATCTAAAGCACACTCATGTTAACAATCTGCAAACTCCCAAATGTCATCGATGGAAATGAGGGCACTCTGGAGTTTCTCCTCATCCCGCTGAAGCAACTCTATCAGTACTAGGTGCTATACTAGGCCCTTGCCTTCTTCCTCTAGTAAATCTGGTACATGGGCGGATTACGCTTGTGATTCTCTAACTCTCTTTGCTGAGGAGGGAAGAGCTCCTGCAGAGGAGCCTCTTCTTCTAGAATCTTTCTCTTCTGCTTGCCTCATATCTCTCCACTTTCATTGCAGCTTGCAACAACTGATAGAAATTCACCTATTGAAGAGATGTCATAGGCGCCAAGTACCCCTTTATGGACTCATTTAGTCCATCTTCAAATTTCCTACACCGAAATGCTTCGGCGAGGGGGACATCTCAGAACACATATTTGCGAGATGAGCTAGACTCCTTCTCATACTTTCGACCATTGATAGGTTCCTTTGCTTCAAGCTCAAGAACACTTCTTGGTCTCCACATACATCTACCTTAGCGTACTTTTCCGCAGACTCTTGGACAAAGAACTCCCAAGGCATGGGATCTGGAATCCTCGAACTTTTCAGCACCAATTTCCACCAGTCATATGCCTCACTCTGCAATAGTGAGACTGCACATGATACTCTCTTATCGGGAGGGCATCTAACTTCCTCCAATACTCTTTGTAGCTTTTCCAACCAGTATTCGGCTTTATCATACTCTTCCATGCTTGTCCCATGGAATTCCTCTGCTCCATGTCTTCTTACCATGTCTATCGGAGCCTCAGGAGCAGTTAGTCTGTCCAATACTCGAGCCATGTCTTGAGATATCCTCAGAAAGGCTTCTGTTGGCTCGGTTGGAGCATTGCTTTCACTTTTGACAAATTCAGAAGGATCCGAAGCGGATAACCCTTGATCTCCTGGGTTAACACTCTCAGCCGCTTCTTTTGCTGGATTGGGAGGGCGATCCATCCTATGAAACACAAGGACATCCACATCAAGCCAACACATTACTATACACATACTTGTCTATCATCTACCCTATCCAGAGTCGCCTAAAACCTTGCTCTAATACCACCATTGTGACACCCTAACCTAGCACCTCTTTGTTATGAAGTGTCACCAAGCTATGAACTTTAAACACGGTCTTGACGAGTTCTAACACATTCCTTAAAATATAATCATATAATTTAACATATATTACAAAACCATACTATCCTACCCCACTATTTGAGGTGTTCAAAACATCACTTACATATTATTTACAAATCCTTTTCGTTGATCCCAAAAGTTTATATATAACATATTGCTTAGAGTAACACGTTAAATAGAAACATTGCAGGTGAGCACCTATTGTTGAGATGACCCTTGATGTTGATGTGGAATGTCCTGTTCTCTAGCCGCCTCCTCTGTACCTACGGATAAACACCCGTGCTAAGCATAAAGCTTAGTGAGGATCCTTACGTATGGATGACCACTAACCATGATCATCACATTCTAAATATATATATATATATATATATATAATCATATAAACTTGTAAATTAGAATAATTCTTAGACTTACCGCAATTAAATTATTTAATTCATTATGTTAATTTCATGTGCTATGCTAACCTTTCTGTGCTTTATCTACTCGAATTCCATATCATTTTAGTCCTTAGTATTAATGACTATTCAGGTATTTATATTTCATTATATTTTAAAATGACTCCTATGTTTATGATTCATGTTCATTTATCATTATTGTTTTATCTCTTTTACATGATTCGTTTATGATGTAAATTTATCTCTTTTTACATGTTTCATGCCTGCATATTCCAAAGAAGTGGATACGAGAAGAAACTGTATGTACCCAAGGGTACTATCATTGTATAAGATAGTGATCTCTATCCATGTTTTACTGTATGACCCAAATGGGGTCCATGTCATCAACCCAAACAGTGCCAATTATATCTGTATGTTGCAGCATCTGTATCCCTAATAGACATGCCCATCTATCCATCTACATAGTCATAAGCAGGCAATTAATTTTATTACGTTTTCAGTACATATCCCATATAAATGAATAACTATTGTTATTATGTATGCATATGAGATATTCACTATCCATTATTTTCATCTTCCTAAAGAGTACTTTCACATATCTCTTATCATCATATGAATGTATTCTATGCTTCTTTATATAACAACTATACATATATTATCTTTACTAGCCCACCACATGGCTAGAATTTATGTCCTTTATTATTACATTCTATTTATTCCATATTATTTAGCATTAAATCATATAACTTTTAGGTTAATTTCTTTATCTCACTTAGATAAGTATACTGACTTATTTTCATACAGATATCTCCACTAATTACTTTTGAGTATATAAGAGACATTTGGATGTCTCGAAATCTATAGGAAATGACAGAAAATCATTGCCCCAAAACGAGTCCGACTTCACTTATTCTCTAGGTACAATGAGTTCAGAAATCTCAGCATGCTTCCTTCATGCATTGTTCCTCTATAAAATCTATTTTTAATCAAAGTGGAATCCTCGGTTGAATCATCCAAACTCAAGTTATGGCATTTTAATGCCAAAATGGTTTGTTTGCCCAGTTTACACTGGTAACCAACTGTGAGACCTGATTTCAAGTGTCTTAACCAACTAAGGGTTCTTCTCAAATTGGAATCATCCAATTTGGAGCACCAAAACTCAAGATATGTCTAAGCAATGAGGTACTTTCTGTTTCAAACAGGGACCGGTAACTAGTCTTTAGACCCAAATTCAAGTGTCCTTAAGTCATATTAATACTTTATGTTCTTCTTGAAAATTTGGTCACAGGTCTTAGGTCTCCTCTCCAACTAGAATTTCCTAAATCAGAGTACTTTAGGCCAAGTTATGGCCAAATAATTCACTTAGGGTTTTGGGGAAATTTTGACAGCGTCTCCCCTAAACCCTAACATTTCCTTTATACTAAACTTCTCAATTGAAGACCACAAACCAAATAACAATTACCAACAACACAAACCACAATGAATTGATCTTCAAGAGAGTCTCATACCTATTTCTTGGTCACCCCAAGTTCTAACTCTCCTTTCCTTCTTCACTTCTCCTCTTGCTCCTTTACTAAAAATCTTGGATTGTTAGAAGCAACATGGTGAGGAACCAACCCTAGCAAGGACCGGTTTTTCTTCTCCCCTTTCTTCCTCTTTCTCTTTTCTCATTTTCCTTTTTCCTCCATTTTTTCCCCGATCTGACCATACCCATGGGAATAAGGTTTCATAGTCTTGATGTTTTAAAGTGTTCTAGAATGATAGTGTCCATTCCCATTGGATTCCTCCCATTTTCTTATTTGGTTCCCCCCCCTCCCCATAACATATAATTCATTTGTCTATCTCAATATTCACCCACATTCTTCATAATTTATTCCCACTATGTCCTCACTTGACAAAATTACCATTCTACCCTTGGTCCTTGAAATTAATTCCATTTATGCCTCTCTCTTTTTGTTTTTTTTTTGTTTTTTGCATTAATAATCCTTTAATCATGCTTTAAACTACTAGGGTTAACTTCAGTGTGTTACACCCCTTCCCTTACATAGTCCCATTCATCCCTCGCCCGTTGCTAGTAGAGCTTATTAGGGGCGAACGGTCTCATTCGTTGACATACGAAGTCAATTCCAGTGGCTCTTCCCGGCGGGGTCGATCGAAACCTCGAGCGACGGCTCAATGAGCCTTGGTTAGTCAAAGCCTGCCCCGAGCGGCGGAAGAACAGAGTGAAAGAGGGAAGAGAGGTCGGGCGAAGTGAAGGCGACCAACAGTTAGAAGATTTTGTGGGTACAGGCGAATCCGATTCTAGCTAACCGGAAGAGGCTTAGGGGAGCCCTTCTCATTCCCAGATTATAAGCTGAGTCGGTGGGGAGAGCGGGAGACATATCTAGCAGATCTCGCCCGCCCGGTTTTCTTGCCGGATGCACAAGAAAATTTGGAAGTGCTCAAAGGGAGACTACTCCCAGCTTTGACGTGTCATACGACAAATGCATGAATCAGTCTTGGCCAAATGAAGAGGTGATGAGTGTAAAACTCATCTATGTTTTAAGTCAATTTCACATGATATTTTGAGCATTTTATATCCATATTCATGTAAAACTCATAACATTTCCTCTAAACTTGGTTTTGCAGGATTTTTGATGGAAAGCAAGTGATTTAGTAAGAAAATATGCAAAATAGTTCCAAAAAGAGAGGTAATCAAATGTCTCACAGTGCGTCATTAGGAAGATGAATTTTTTTGTATCATATAAAACATCAAAAGGCTCAACTCCACTCATGGTTGCATTCTACATTCAAAGATCTTTCCAACGATACCTCACACGCCCAAATCTGAGTTAAAATGAAGAAGTTATGGCCCTAACAAGTTTAAGAAGAAAAAAAACAAGCTAATGAGCAAAAACTATGTCGCGACAATTCTAGATTATGTCGCGACAAAGCTATGACAAAGCAGAAGAACTGTCGCGACAAGCCTTGAATTATGTCGATAAAGTTAGAGCAAACTTTGTCATATGAAGTTTTGCAGGTAATGTCGCAACAAAGCTAGAAGACAAACTTTTTCGCGACAAAGTTTTATTATCCTTAACATTATTTGGAGTCTGACGGAAAGCCCCAAAATTCTTTACATTTTAGACTATTTTCAAGCCCATTTCACCCCTAGGATTATAAATACTTGTTTTTAGGTTTTTAGGCCAGCGGGAGGTGAGAAAACCCTTATTAGGGTTCTCTCTCTCTAAAACCTCTCTAACCCATTTTCCAGTTTAACTTAGGGTTTGATTTTTAGTAGATCTTAAGATTAGTTTAGAGCATATTGATTTGTATTGAAGAGATTTCGGTCGTGTACTCAAAGATTTAAATTTATTTATTGTTAATACGAAGATCGAAGCTCAAATCTGGATTTTTCTTTCTCCTAGTCTCTTGATTTCTTTATTCATTTTCTTACTTGTTGTTTGATTGGTGATGATTGGAATTGATGTGGAACATTAAACACCCTCCCAAGGAGTGGGATTAATTTTTGAACATTCATATTTTCAGATTTTCAATTTATTTTGTGGGTTTGAAGACTGGTTTTATATAATTAGTATTGTTCATATAATGAACTGTTCTTAATATTAGTAGCTTGTACCCAGTTTGTATTTTGCTCTGATTTCCAGGAGGCCCTCTAAGTGACACAGAGATGGAGATTCCTGAGAGATGGAGGCCCTCTGAGTTATTAGATTTGAAGGACGAGATACCAATTACATTAGAGAAGGCTTGCATTATCTTATCTATGCGGACAAGCAGTCTTAAGTCCTAAGAAAAGGGTGTGAAGTACTAGAAAGGAAAAATACCCAATTCTTCAAAAGAGGATTACAAGTAACTTATTAGATTCATGTATCTGGAAGGAACGTGATTCTCTAATTAGTTAAATGTACAATGTGTGGAGAATCCAAGGTATACTACGTTTCTGGACAAATCCGGCATTGACTCCGCGAATGTTGCGCTTTCAAGGAAATGCAAATTGATTGTTAAATTATTATCACCATCCTTAGTGCTTCTCTTCATACATTTTAGATGTGACGCCCCAAAACCGGCGTGTCCGTTGACAACCCGTCAACCCGCGGAATACTCGTGGATGTCGGGTAACCTACCCGACATTCACGAAAATCGGGCAGAGTCTCCTTTGTACGGGGGCTCTACTGAATACAAAACGTAGACAATTCTGGCAATGACCACATAGAAGTGCATGCGCGAGTAATATAATGGCCACTTGGGCTTGCATCAATACTCACAAAATATATCCCAAATACATCCAACTATCTGCAATAGTTCAAGAGTTAACAAATTACTCTTTATACAAACATATATTAAAATTACACATTCTAATGTGTTATACAAAATCAAAGCCACAAGTCGCTTTCTTCATATGTCTTGGTCGAATGCGGCTCGTGTCACTTTGACACATGCACGAAAGGGGGTCCCTACGGCCAGGGTGAGCAAAGCCCAGTAGTGATAATCTCCTACAAGGGCTACTCCCCACCTAAGTGCACATGCAATGGTCGCATAATCAAACACCTAACACAGTGTCGATCTCAACTATGCACTCACACCTAATTTCTAGGTTACCCCAGTGCATATGGAATGCATGATGCAAATTCCAACACATTCATGCTAATATATTCACATGCATATATATTAACATAATTAAATCACATAAAACATGTTATGCAAATTCACAATCAATTACACCAAAATTAGCTCACATGGGCTAATTAACAAACACGAGCAATTCATTTTCTAGTAATAACACACAAAATGGCCCAAATCTCAGACCTATATAAAACAAGGCACCTCTTGGTCCCTTCTCGATTCATCACCGAATATTATGATGCAAAACACACCCTGAAGCGAGACATCAGTCAGGCAAAACCAAACCTCAGCACGGTCAGGGTTTGCTGAAAAAATAGTCAGAAAATCTTTGTCATATTTGTCTAAAACGATCTCCGAAAAATTCAACCCACATTGTCCAAAAACAGTTCCGAAATTTCCTAAAAATTCCTACACTTAGTCCAAAAATTTGAGGACTGAAATTTACGGCCTTTCACGGCCTCTAAGCCAATTCCACAGCCATTAAATGTCCTTTAGGGTAGAAATGACACAAGTAGGAAAATTCCCTACCTCGTGGAGTTTGACGAAACTCCAAGATTTTGGTATCCACGCGTAGCTCTCGTCACATTAGATCAACTGCGCTACAACCCCGATGAAAGCCTACGATCCAGTTTCATAAATCGAAAGAAACAGAGAAAAAAAAATAAAATGTATTCTCTCTCCTCACTCCTCCTCCCAACCTGCGGCCCTCTGCCCTTTTGATGATTTTATTTTCATTTTAATATTATTTATATTATATTATTATTATTATTATTATTATTATTATCATTTGAATGCAGTTCATATTGCTTCATTCGGGTCCATTTTTCCCGAAACAATTTATTTCTTTTCAATTCACTTTATTTTAAATGAAATTAGCTCAAGTCATTTCCTGACTTCGAGATTTTATTAAAAATCTAGATCTGAAGTCATTGACGACTTATCGCAAAATCGTAAAATATTCTGATTGTCACCGGGGTCGACGAAACTTTCTAGGTCACTGGAATTTAATGAGACAAATTTAACGGCGCAGTCTGTTTCGTCATCCGAGATATAAAGAATTTCCGGTTTTCAACTGAAATTACCGTTTTACCCTTTTCAAAAAATTGAATTTTTCTCGGGTTTTACATTAGAATTAAGTAGTTGTTTGTTTGGTAGATTTTAGGATTAGTTTTAAATCAGTTTTTATTTCATTAAATATATTTTATTCCATATCCTATTTGGTCACCTAAATAGTGAAGAGCCCTTGTAATCGGGGTGCTCAAATTCTAATTAGAGAGAACCTCCAATCCTTGTGGAGTGCGATATACGGACCGTCGAAACTGTGCTGTATGGCCGTCGCGGCTTGCGGAAATGGGATGAGTGTTGGTAATACTTTTCATTTCAGTTTTTGAGTACATTTACTTTTTAAAATCAGTTTTTTGAGTATTTTCCACATTCACTTCCTTCGCCAAATTTTAATATATAATACATCACTTGGTCCTTACAAGGTTTTGGCACCGTTGCCGAGGACTTAGTTTAGTCATTGGTAGCCGTGTCGGAATAATTAGTCAACAAGTTTTTAGCGTCGTTGTCGGGGATTGGCACAGTTCACTTTCTTTCATTGGAAGTTGACATTTTGAAGAATGGGTGTCTTGCTAATTCAGGTAATTTTTATTTTTATTTTTGGTTCTGATTTGTTTCTTAGCTTTTTTTTTTTTTTGTATTTTGTACTTTATTTTCTTTTATTTTCTTCTTATTTGTAGGTACTCAGGGAGGAATATTCAAGAGAAGATAGACTTGCCTCCATAGAAGCCAAGCTTGACTTACTTGTTCATCATTCAAACCAAAGAAGTAACAATGACTCAAACATGGAACGAGGGTATTTCTTTGAATGTAGTTTTAGTATCAAGATGATCTTGTCTATGAGAACCGAGTTGTATGCCAATTATCCCTCAACATATGCCTTATCAAGGGAGTTCAAACCCCACATTTCAAGATGAAGAAGAGGTGTCTCCTATTAAGGAGCAGATTTTTACCTACATGGATGAGAACAAGAAGATGATTAGTCTTCATGAGCAGAAATTTCCAGATTTAGATGCCTTTTAGGACAACACTAATTCTATATTGAAAAATGCGGCTTAAGTGAGCCACTTAGTCAAGCATTTAAGGAAAAAATTTCCTAGGATCTCTAGTAATCATAAACAAATCCCAATTAATGCATTGATACTCCTTTGAGCAATGTGCAAGAACTTCCTGTCCTGAAATCTGTAGAAGAAATTGAAAATGAGCTGGAAATTAAGAACAAGGCACTCCTAAACAACTTAGAGGATGAAGAGAGCCAAAGTGGATGGTGAAGTTGAAGAATAAAGTCCAAGTAATGGCTGTGAAAACGTCTGGTGAAGATTGACACATTTTACATTCCCGTGGATTTGGTGACTTGGGGCATTTAAGGGAACACAAAATTATTATATGTGAAGACCACTTCCTTCCTCAAGCCAAGCATGGATTGACATCAACAAATGGGAGCTCACCTTGTGGGTGAGGAGAAAGCAAAGTTCAATCTTCTTTCTTTCCATTACACTTTGTGTGAAAGAAATAATGTATAGAAAGTCCCAGCTTGCTTCCATCAAAAAGGGCACATGTTTGAGCGATCCGTAAGCATAAATGTGTTTGCATCCGCATCACATAAAAGGGACTGTTTTGAAGAAATTGTGGTTGAACCACCAGCCACAATTAAAGGGGATTATGAGTTTCTTCCCCCTATTCAAATTCTGGAAGAAATCATCTTTGAGCTAAATGATTATGAAGAGGAAGTGTTGTCCAAGCTGGATGATTGGCTAAATGGAAGCACTAGTACTTTTCCAATGAGTCTAGCTGGACTCTAAAATGGAAGGAACTTCTTGGGAGCTAACCTAAGCTAAGTAATAAAGTTTTATCCATTCTTTTTTCTATTTTAGTTTCATTATTATTATTTTTTTTTTTGTTATTTCTTGCTGGGATGAAAATTCATGATGTTTTAACTCTGTTTGTTCTTGTTTCGAGGAATAAAGTAGGTTTGAAGCTCAACATGTTGTCATGACTAGTTTGTAGGAGCAAAATACTGTATCAAGGGGTAGCATGGTCTTAAAATCTTCAAGGTTCCTATTCAAAGTGACTGATGACTAGAAAGAGGAGTTTAGTTTTCCCAACTCTCTCTATTACCCTCTTACTGAATTACTTCCTTTTGCTTATTGCTAGACATTTAGGACAATGTTCATCCCAAAGTTTGGGGATGTTTATTTTGGTTGAATTATCATGCCACACCCCACATTTTTCACATGATAACTTATGTGACATGATAACCTTGAGGATGAAATTTTCCTATGCTTTTATGGATGATGACTTTGTTTGATGTTTTTCAACTTACATCTTAGTTTAGGTTTATCAGTTAATTGAGTTTTGCTCGAGTTGTTTGTGGATGTCAATGAAGATCATAATTGGAACCCTTGAGAAAGTGGGACAATATTCCAAGATAATAAAGGCTTAATGCTTAATGAGTTAACTCTCTATAGACTATTTAGTCAATGGTTTCAAAATCCATGCACTCGGGTCACTAAGTACCTTATAGCAAACTTTGCTCGTTGCTAAAGAAGGTTTATGAGAATCCATCTATCTTTGATCTCCATAGGTTCTAGAACTTGTTTTATTATCTCTTGAGGTGAAATCCTAGGCAACAAAACAATCGAGAAATGATATAGGCCATCCTTGGAAAGATTGTGCCTTTCAAGCTAACCCTATTAATATGCATATGCATATTCCTCTAGTACCAAAATGTTGAGCCTTAAAGAGCCAAAAATTTTTATATAAGAACCAGCTCAGTTTTTCACAACCTTCCTATACATCAACGTTCCAAAGAACCAAACTCGCCCATAACATGAGTGATCTCAACATAATTGAGAAATGTGGTGAGGAGCAGTTGGGGAGTTATTTTCCTATGGAAAATAACTCAAATTGGTTGAAATGAGTTAAGTTGAAAATCAAAAGAGGTTGGTAAAAAGGAAGGAGAAAAAGAAAAAGAAAAACAGAAAAATATCAAGTGTAAAAGAAGCAAAAATAGAATAAAAAGTCAAGGAGGAGTGAGTCTAGCCTCGTAGCCTCTCCTCTCTAGAGGCAATCCCAAGGTGTTTCAACATCTCGGTACCCTAAGCGCCAACCGGTCCGGGAGCCACCGATTTAAAGCTCGCTAAGGGTTGGAACCTTAAAGGGGTTTGACTTGCACCACTCTATAACCTTGTCTTATAATAAAGGCTTGGTGTTTGTTAAAGAATGCAGAATTTGTGCAAAAAAAAAAAAAGGTAATATCGTGAGTATGGAATGAGATAAGAACTAACCAATTTTTGTGGTGTTTCGAGAGTGTAGTCAGGTCAGATGGTGAGAATCAGGATGGAGTGCAGTGAGTTTGCCAATGCAAAAATATGTATGTTTAGGTAAGTTTGCTTAAAATGACTACTCAACTACCCTTACCCAAGCCTTACATTACAAGCCTATAAAGACCTACTTGATTCGGAGTTGTGTGTGCTCTACATTAGGAGAGTGATAAGAACAACAAGCCTATGTAACCTAAATATATTATCTTAGGAGATCCGCTGCATTTATCTCAATTCTCAGCAACTCATCTTAGCTTGCAATTGTTTGGATGGGGAAGACCACACATACATTACTAGTGAGAACCATGATCTAAATTTGTCTATTATGAGATTAGTTCATTATTAAAATAAATAAATATCTTGATCATATTCTCTATATTCTTGGTAAGGGTAATTGGTGACACATATTTCACATACCCTCGCAAACTTGATTACTTAGTTTTTGGGTTTAAAAAAAAGTGAAATGAATCCTTCTCTTCCATTGCTTGGGGACAACTTCTTTCTTTTCTTTGCTCGAGGACAAGAAAACTTAAAGTTTAGTGCTTGACGAGTGTAAAACTCATCTATGTTTTCGAGTCCATTCTACATGCTATTTTGAGCATTTTATATCCATATTCATGTAAAACTCATAACATTTCCTCTAAACTTGGTTTTGCAGGATATTTTATGGAAAGCAAGTGATTTAGTAAGAAAATATGCAAAATAGTTCCAAAAAAGAGAAAGCAACCGCATGTCTCACAAATAAGGCCATCGGGAAGATGAATTTTTCAGAGTCATCTGAGCATCAAAAGGCTCAAATCCACTCATGGTTTCATTCTACATTCAAAGATCTTTCCAACCACACCTCACACGCCCAAATCCGAAGTTAAAATGAAGAAGTTATGGCCCCAACAAATTGAAGAAAAAAAGTATATAAAAACTTTGTCGCGACAAAGTTTTTAGTATGTCGCTAATAAAGTTTAGCATGTCGCGACATCGACATTGGCTCGATCATGTGTCTCTAAAATTGTTGTTTTAGACTATTTTCAAGCTCATTTCACCCTATGACTATAAATACTTGTTTTTTAGGTTTTTAGGCTAACTGAGGGGCGAGAAAACCCCTATTGTGGTTTTCTCTCTCTAAACCTTTCTAACCCATTTTTTCGCCTTAGCTAGTGGTTTTGATTTTTAGTAGATTCCTGTGAGTAGTTTTAGAGCATATTGAAGAGATTTTGGTGCTGCACTCAGAGATTTAAATTTATTTGTTGTTGAGACGAAGATTTGTGCCTCAATCCGATTTTTCTCCCTGCCTCGATTTCTTTTCTTCACTTTCTTACTTGTTGTTTGATTATGATGATTGGAATCCAATAATGGAACATTAAACAATCTCTAGGGGTGAGGATTAATTTGCTGAACATTCAGATTTTTCAATTATTTATGATGAAGACTCCGGTTTTATATATCTAGTAATCGTTTCATATAATGAACTGTTTCTAAAATTAGTAGCTTATACCCAAAAAATGGTCAGATCTTTACTCCGATTTCTAGAGGCCCTCTCGAGTGACACGTAGATGTAGATTCCCGAGAGTATAAAGTGAAGCATCAAGGTTAGACTAATATTATGGAACTAATGAACTCTGAAAAATTAATATTATAGATCACTAATTTACTCATGGTGTAAGGATTAATTAGATGATATATCAGTTTAATGTTTAGAGGTCTCACATCAATCTGATAGAATAACCTTGATCCCATGTTAGCATAGATCTAATCGATGAGAGAGATAACTTTATTAGATTTGATGGTCGGTGATACCACTACATCGGAGAAGGTTTGCTTATCCCTGCCTACGTGGGGGCAAGTAGTCTTTAATCCTAAGAAAATGGTGTGGCAATCGGGAAAGGAAAATACTCAATTCTTAGAAAGAGCAGGATTATATCCTATGTTAACTTATTCAATCTATGTATTTGGAAGGAATACGACTTCTCTAATTGGTGAAATGCTAGTGTGTGGAGGAATCCAAGCTTATACTACATTTATCGACAAATCCAGATTCAACTCACAAATGTTGCGCTTTCAAGGAAATGCAATTGATTGTTAAATGATTATTATCACCATCCCTAAAGGCTTCTTCATACATTTTAGAATTAAGTAGTTGTTTTGTTTGGTAGGATTTTAGGATTAGTTTTAAATCGCTTTTATTTCATTAAATTGATTTTATTCCACATCCTATTTGGTCGCCTAAATATGAAGAGCCCTTGTAATCGTGGTGCTCAAATTTAATTGTAGAGAACCTCCAACTTTCGTGGTACAATATCTGGAACTTCTGTAGTCCACCTTATTACTAGCGACCCGCGCACTCGCAGTGCGGATGAAAAGGTTGGTAATACTTTTCATTTCGCTTTTGAGTACACTTACTTTTAAAATCATTTTTTTGAGTATTTCCACATTAATTTATTGGCCAAATTTCATATATAATACATCATTCGGGTCCTACAAGTTTTAAGGCCAGAATTTAATTTAGTCATCAGAGTCATGAGTTAGAAAAATCGGGTCAAAAGAGGCTTAAAAGAGCCCACAAGAATTCATCGTTGACTCTCCCGAACGTAGCCCCCATGCCTTGTCGTTTCGAGACATCCCAGCGCTCAAGGAGGCTTGCATCACTGAGGGACGGGGCTTCATTGGAGGGACCTCCCAAAGCCGACATAAAGTTGTATGTAACATCCGGCGCGCCATCAAGATTTCTTTACTTTTACGATATATTCAAACACTAAATACAAATACAAATACATTTTCAATACCGTAGCTCTATGCTAATGGTGTTCGATAAGATTCAAATCCAACTGCAATTTTTTTTCATTGGGCACACATCAATGCTCTGCTTTGTAAAGGATAACCTTATGAACATATATACGTAAACATAATTTTAACTTAAAGGAAGCCCATCATTTTGTTTTCAATACACATTTTCCATTAAATATGGCATTACATGCCTATTTGGTCCATTTACCACCTTTATACATTATGGCATTATAAGCCGTTTTCAATACCAAAATATTTACAAAACAAAATTAGAGTTCACTTTTCGAATTATAGTTTCAATACAAAAATAGTCAAATTAAATTCATGTATGCATATGACGGACCTTTACTTATCTTCCTAGGTTGACGCATGACTCAATCTCGTGGCCCTTGCCTTGTACCTTTTCCTATTCAAGCAATGATGATAAACACGCCAAGCATTTTCATGCTTAGTGGTTCTATATAGTTCTCTTCCATTTCGCCTTAGAATACAAATCATGCAATTTTTCTAAACAATGTTAACTTTTTTTGAAGATCAATGTAATACAATACATATATTCATTTCATACAAATTCATTTATAGTTTATTGATCATTCCAAATATGCACTTTCATATGCAATAAATCATTCAAAACACAAATCATGCATTTCACAATTTTCTTTATCATTTCCACTCATTTCAATCAATTTAACCTATGCTTGCATAGGATAAATCTGAACTTATCGGTCCCACTAGGTCATGAAATGATAAAAATATGTTTGTTTTATAACACAAGATCATCCCACCGGGTCAGCCGACTCAGTTATTAAAAATCAATTCGTGAACACTACCGATACTATCCCGTCAAGTGTTGGGTACCAAATTGCATGGCGTGCAAATTGCGACATCATCATCAAAGAATATTATCTAACTCACAACTGCGCCAAAACTTGTTAAGACCAAATTAAAATTGTATACCATAAGAAGAAGGATTGTTTTTTCATTGAACCTCACTTAAAGATTTAGTTTCGTCTTAAACATCATATGCATAGATCGTGAAAAGTAATAAAGTGACCTATAAGTTCTGACATCTCTACAGAGACGAAAGAATTAAACTTCAACTACCCTAACTACTCAAGTTCTATACTATTTGAACTTCCATTTCCTTAGTGTACCTAGTGAACTAATAAGAATTTTTAATAACCTAAACTTACATTTAAAAATAAAGGGAAAAATTTAAACTCCTAACTATAACTAGACTCAAACCGTATTATTACTTGGTGGATAACTGGGATTTCTACTACTGTGAAATTATCAACTCTTTCATCATAATCTCTTCATTTTCCCAGTTGGAATTCTTAATTCATAAGAGGCAAGGTAGTATAGTTTGACTCTCCTCTAACCATACCTTTCAAGTAGAGATTCATGTTAATTTCGAACTAAGTGATCAATCAATTACTTGTAATGAGAATTCTATAAGATCTGGGTATTTTTCTTTTTCCAATACTTCATACCCATTTTTTATGATCACAGTATTTCTTTTGGCTTCCTAAGATAGGACAATTACAAGTTCCTATAAAATGAATGGTGTCTCATCCTTAAGATCTCGAAAGAGTTTTTCCTTTCCTTGATTAGATCTCGCCAACACGGATCAAGATCATTCCTGCACTAAGGAGAGATTCTCACTGATTAAATTGATATATCGCTTCAACCCTCTTCTCAAATCAAGAGCAAATTGAGTATTTATCTAAGTAACCTTCGTGAGCTCATTGGGCTTCAATATTATTCAAAGATACCCGGGCAATCCAATCTAAGCTCTCATGAATCTCAATCTCTGTGTTACTCAGAGGGCCTCCTGAAAATCAAAGTCAGACAATGGTCCTTTCATGGGTATAAGCTACTAAAATTAGGAACAATTAATTTCAAGAACAACACCATTTAAATAAATTCAAAATTCAACTCAGGAAATTTTCTTCACATTGTGCAGAAAAGACCATAACTAACATCAAATCTATCCCAGCGGAAGTTGTGTTCTCAAAAACTGGATTACAATGTACACTGAAATACTGATCAAGAAAAATTCCATCAGATTCAGAATTAAATCAAGAATGAAGTTCCATTTTGTCCCAGTTCATCAATTCAAAACAAGACCTGTGGTGAATGAAATTGCATTTAAATTCAACTTCTCAAAACTAACACCATCATTGTATCCAAGAAACAAATCAAAAATCCCACGCTAAATCTAATCTAATGTAAGAAAAGAAAAAAAAGAAAAGAAAAGAAAATATAATACAAAAGAGTCCTCGCCTCCCGTACTGTTTGTTCAATGTTGACTGACTGCCTCGTTTTTCGCAATCGTTTCTATTTATAGAGCCCTAAAAGTTTAGGCCCTAAAATTAAGGCTATGTGTGAAACCCTAAAAATTATGGCCTGGGATATCTTCTCCGGTCACAATTCCATACTTTTGTCGCAATGTAGTTTTATGTCTTTGTTGTAGGTCTTTGTCGCAGGTATGCAAAATAGCTCATCGTGACTTGAAGATCTTGTGCTCCTTTTTGCTTCAATTTTGACAACGTATTGCTAAGTACGCCTTTCTTTCTTTTAGTATGATAACTCGCTGCGTAATCTGCCGCTTTGTCGCGACAATATTGTGTGCATTCCTTAAACAGTTCTATCGCAACATCGATAAACATGTCGCAACACAATTTCAGTACATCTTCTGCAAGTTGGTATCGTGACCCAAGTTTTCATGTCGCGACAGCATCTTTGTTCAGGTTATGTTGCAACACTATTTTGTATTATCTGTATTTCTATCGCGACCCAAAAAGTCTGTCACGATAGAGGCTTGTTACCACTGACCTTGAATTCTTGTTGGCTTTGTTCTGATGTTGCAACATGACTTCTTGGTGTTGTCAATATTTGCTGTCGTGACCTAGTTTTCATGTCGTGATAAGACTCTTCTGTGTTCAACTTACTCGTGCTATTGCGACCCAGTTTGTTATGTCGCGACATGACTTCTTTGCATTGTGTTGAATCCTCTGTCGTGACCTAGAAGTTGTGTCACGACCTCATTTCTCTATGTTAAGCTTATTTCTATGTTGCGACATTAAAGATCAATGTCGCGACATAGACTTATCTTCTCAGCTTGAAGTAAGTTGCAACATTAGGTTCCTTTGTTACGACCGCACCGCTCAACCAAGAAGCTGCTACTAATGCGGGATATTAAATTCTCTTGTCAGGACAGTAACTTCTTCTTTTTCGTTTCTTCTATCGCATCCACTCTCCTTCATGTTGCAAGAGTCGCACGCGACAAAGAGTAGATTCTATCGCGACATAGATTATGACTTATGGTTTTCCATTATGTCGCAAATATAATCGATCTTGTCTCGCTTGGTTTCTTCATTTCCGCCGCAAGACGTTTCTTTGTTGAGAATAGCTCATCAACCACTTTGGGATCTTCGACAATCGAATTATCATATGTATACGCTCCGGCCATTTGTTGTACGCTCGTCGCAACCCGTAAAGTTTGTCGCGAGCGCTGGGAGATCAAGGTGCGTTTCGTTTTTCTTCTTCTTTGGCCGAAATCCTCATTTTTGAATTAATACCTACAAAACACAAGATTTGTAAATATTCCATAATTTGGTATTAAAACAGCCCTAAAAATACTAAAAACAAGCCAGAAAAATGGATTAAAATATATGAGTTTAATACTCATCACTGGGCTACGGATCGGAGTGACACATCATTACGTTCGTTCGTAGTACTGCAAATTTGACCCTTATTGGTATGTCAATCTATCCTAAACTCGAATTTAATCTGCTAACATTCTGATTAAGGGTATGCCTAAATCATTCATAGCAAAATACGTGATAGTATGTACATTTATACATACAATCCATTTTCAATACTTATGCAATTTTTCATATGCAAATCATTTCACAATCAATTAAAACAAATCAATATGCTTTTTCTTATAAATCATTTCGGCAATTCAAATCATTTTGTAATTGTTCAAACACTTTGGAATTAAAGAGAGAGAAGTGGAGAACAACTCCAAAATGGAAACAAAAGAGAGAGTCTGGGGAAAACAAACCAAAAAACTTGGTTGCACTTGATTCCAATCCTCGAATCTCGATCAATCTTTCGGGGTTTCCTCCCTCATCAGCCCCATTCCAATACAATTAACAATCATATTATTAGCCTGCATTCTTAGGAGTCTCTATCTCAGTTTACTTTCACCCGACTCCCCTTTTCCATGCATTCTTCCTTTCTTTAGAAAATCCTTAACATTTGTTTTAGGCATTGTTATGCCTCATTTTTAATCCTATGTGTGGGTTATGGGATGCCCACATGGTTCACTTACACTTAGGGATATTCGAGAAAGGAAAATTCAACTTAAACACCAACACAACCAAGTAATTAGTACACTTTGTGCCACAATCAAGTTTTTAGAAAATATTTGAGAATCAACTGCCAATAAATGGCATATGGTTAGATTCTAGATTCAAATAGCGCCGTAGAGTCCAAGAATGCACAAATCGGAGTTCGAACGAAAAAGTTAAGGTCGATTGAAGTTTGGTACAAAATTGATGCGGGAAAGCTACAAATTTCGCAGAGGGTTGCGAAATTTTTCGCTAAGTGTTATAATTTTCAAGTGTTTGCAAAACTTTCCCGCATTCTCTATTTTTTGTTTTCTTTTCCTCTTTTCATGTTTAATCACTTGAAAACAAGATAAACACTCAAATCAGTTTGTTTGAGGTTCAAAACAAAACACATAAACATATTTCATCTCAACATTCAGTTTAGACAAATCAAACACAAAACTAAACTAAGAAGAGACGTAGGAATAACAACGAGGAAATTAGTTGGCCATTCTAGGGTTTCCAGTTAGGGTTGATTTCTACCCCAATACACTAGCTTTCTATGACTAGGCTACAGATTTACGCTACTCCATAAGAAGGGAGCGAAAAACCCTAGTTTTCTCGACTCCAGCTTCATAACTCCTAACCACTGACGTCCTTCTCGATTTCTCACTCTTAGGCAAGACCGCCTAGGTTTAGACTAGATACAAAACGGCTTGAAGAATAAGAGAAATCCAAGTGATTTTCGGCTCCTCAAAGTGGAAGGTGAGAGAGATTTGTGCGTGAGAGAGAGATGAGTAGATGAGATAATGAGGGAATGAGAGAAATATCTCTCAAGGACCAATATTTGGTCTTTTAATCCTAATCCTTCTCTAAGCCTTGTTTGGCTACATACTAATTCTCATTTTTCTCATTTTTCTCACTTTAAAGCTTCATTTCACTTTCATTTTCACTTCATTTCATTTCATTTTCATTTTAACATTTACACTCCTCATTTATGACCCTTGGTCCTCATTGACATTTTACCAAATTTATTGTCCCATAAAATTTGTGGGTTTTTATCGTTTTGGTTTCCCGATCATTGAAAAGCGAAAAAATATAATTTAATTTATTTTACACCTGAACATGTTATAAAAGCGTAGGGTATTTTGAGCGTTACATTATGGCGAGGCCCACGCTCACGAGGGCAACCATTGATCCACCGCTACAGGCTAGACGGTCCAATCTTGCAACTCCTTCGGTGGGTTGAGGTTAGGCTCATTTGTTAAGCCTTCGCGAAGTGAGGCCCGTCAGCCGATTGGACCGCGTCGACTCCTAGTCGGAATCGTGGTTGGTATTGACCCGTTGGAACCCCGCCCCGAAAGGACTCTTCTCTTGCCTCTCCGCGAATCTCTACCGGTCTCCTTCGAATACTGGTGGCGGCTCGTGCTGAGGAGTATTCCATTCCCTTCCCAGCCTGCATGGATAAAGACATCTGCGTGGCGGCAAGGACGGGATGTTTATTCCTGACCATGACTTTGTGAGACAACATATAACACCCAAGATTATACCTAACGAGTTTTATTATATGTTTAGGATATAATAAAAGTCAAATTTGTAAATATCGGAAATTTAAGTGCGAAAAATGATATTACTGGGATTTTTGAAGAAGTAAATGTGATAATGGTAAATTGTCAAATTAGGGACTCAAAGGACATAAGTTAAAAAGATTATATGTTCAAGTAGGAATAATGATAAGTTTGATATACAGATGAAGAAAAGAAGGAGTAAAGGACTAAAATGCAAGGGCTAAGAAAAATGAGGGCAAAATTCATTAAAAGAACAAATGGGTATTTGAGAGAAGATATTTTCTCATTTTTACTTAGAGAGACTTAGGGCATACAGGTTGTGGGAGAGAAGAGCCAAATTTTGGGTTGCCTTCTCTTCAATTGCTTTGAAGAGTTCTATGATCAGAGAAGAGAATAAAGAGAACTAAGTGGAGGTACCCAGAAGAATCAAGGTATGGAACTCTCCCGTTTAGCAAAATTAGGAAATTATCCTAACTCCGCACTGTCATGTTTGGGTTAAAAACACCCTAACTCTCATTATAAAGGTATTTTTGGTTGGTTTAAGTCAATTTTGTGGTTGGTTTTAAGTTTATTTTGTTTTGTATTTGAACTTGTCCTGTGAAATAGGGCAAAAATTCCCATTTCAGTTTCAGCTCGACACCCCTTCGCCTAGGTGAAGGAGTGATCGCCTAGGCGACCTAGGCGAAGATCTATTCACCTAGGCGAACCCGAAGCCCCAAAATTTATAGTTTCTACCTCGCCTCGACGAAGGCTACTTCTGTGACGCCCCAAAACCCGAGGGTCCGTTGACTAACCGTGTTGAGTGGAAATTCAAAGATGGTTCATCGATATGTTTGGGCGCGCATTTCGTGCAATCCCGATCAGTTAGGGATCCGTTCATCGAGTCCTAGAGTAATTACAGCTAAGCGCCGGCGCCAAGATTTGTGGGCGGAGTTAAAATTTCTTGTGGATATCAGGTATTATTGCCGATATATATTCATTCTAGCCCGTTTACCGGACAATGTTTAAGCGGCGTTCGATGAGCTTTTATGTTATTTTCAAAGGCCACGCATATTACTATGAGTTTAATTTTCAAACTCTGGCCCCTTGTACCTGATCATATGCCAAAACTAGTTCTTTCCAAAGTTTACAAAAGAACACATGCACAAAGCGCGCTAGGTCGGCTTTCTTCCAACCTCGACCTCGGGCCGGGGTGAATCCCATTGAAATGCATCACCACACTTTAAAATGCTGTGGCCTTGAAGTAAAGCAGGGATGTCTCGCGTAGCCAACCCGAGTCAACCCGCGGAATATTCGTGGATGTCGGGTAACCGGCACCACTCGTGAAGTAGGAGGCGAGTCTCGCTGTGCAGGGGCTCTACGAGTACACAACATTCGATGATTAACGCAGCCACACGCAGGACATTATGATTAAGTGCTCATGAGTAAAAATGACCATGGGTGTGCATCAATGCTACTAAATACATATCAAGCTAACATAACCTTAGTTCAAGAGTAATTACTATAGTAACCCAGAGCAAATATCAAGGAATTTACAATGTTGTACGTAATTTCTACAGAATGAATGCTGGCCTGGCTTGGAAGCTAACACAAAATCTGGGCCTCCCAGTGGCGATAGTCCTCTTATTACACTCCACATTGCGAAATAGTGATCCTGATGAGGTGAGCAATGCCCGATAGAATAATTTCCTACATGGATTGCTCCCACCCTGAGGGAATTGCATGTCATGGCAAACAATCACACTCGAGCAAATATTGCAGTTCCTACTTAAATGTCTACATGCCCAGTCGTGTCTCGAGTCCTCAGAGCTCCTGCATGCCTAAGCCAAATACGAGTAAAATTAAATAGTTTTCAAACAAAAAGCTTTTGTTCTGAAACCACCCCTAGTTTGTTAAAATTTATTGGAATGACACAGTAGTCTGTTGGATAACCTCGAGTAATTCATGGGCCCCTCCAACGTGAATTGTTGGACAATCTCAACACAATTCTCCGGAAAATCTTCCGTCGAAATTCCTTTCACAATATTTTCCTTTTTATTTTCTTTCATATCATGCACTCACTCTTAATATTCTACAAGTTGCCTAGTAAATATGGAATGCATGTACAATCTATAGCTCATGCTAATATAAAACATGTATGTATTAACATAATTAAATTTCACACAATTCATGTTATTAGGTTATCAATAACACCAAAATTATTAGCTACATGGGCTGATAACAAATACAAGAATTAATTTTAAATCACTCGACAACATAAAATCACACGAAATCGTATGACGGTGAAGAGCCCTTGGGTTGGCCTTTGTTCCACGACAAATTAGGGATTTCTTCCACTCGGAGTTTCAAACACGGCCTTCTAGGCTCAATGAATCCACGTCCATAAAGTGGCCTTTAGCCAAAAGAATAAACCAAGTAGGAAAGATCCCACCTCTTGGAGTTGTGGGAACTCCACAAAATCGGTGTCCTCGTAGCCCTCGCCGTGACGACTCTTCTTTGGCTTTGAAGCAAGCTAGATGGTCGAACGGCGGAGAAAATCTAGAGAGAAGGCACTCTCTCTCTCTCTAAAAACTCAAACTAGCCCTCACTGCCGATTTTTTCTTTCCAATGGAGAAGATGACTATTCCTTTTTTTTGTTTTATTTCATAAGAATTTCAATAATTTACATCTTGTCCTTTGTCTTGATTTTTGACACATGGCTTAATCCCCTAAACCATTCATTTCCATCGTCACTAATCATGCGACATGTGTCACATGGGTACATGTAGTAGGTGACTTTTGTCACATCATATCTCTCACAAGTTTTAAGGCACGGGCACGGTGCCTCAAAAAAGCGATGAAATTCGATTTGTCTCATAATTAAACCAAATTTGACGTGGTAAACTGAATTCGCGAGAGCGATTCGGCGGTGAAGTCTGTTTAGATCGTCGAGATCTAGAAAAATTTCGGATTTTGATCGAAATTACCATTTTACCATTCTTCAGAAAATTAGAATTTTCTCGGGTTTACATTCTCCCCTCCTTAAAATGAATTTCGTCCGAAGTGCGGATATCTAAAAAATCATGCATATGCATGTGCCTATACATTACATGTAAAGTAGTCATTTAAGTAGCAACTAAACCCATGTACCTTCATCCTTAAACAAGAAGGGATAGGTGGCCCGCATCGTGTCCTCGCTCCCACGTTGACTCCTCCACTCCACAGTCTTCGCAGAACCTGCTGGGCTCACGGTCTTCAAACAAATGAAACGTCGGCTATCCATAATGCACGGTCCTCCTCAGAATTTTATTTGTGTCAACCTCAATCTCTCCCCAATCTACTACATGAGCTAGATCTAGAGTGTACCTCCGGAGCATGGAGACATGAAATACCTCGTGGACACCTGACATGTTGGGCGATAAAGCCAACCGGTATGCTATAGTGCCTACCCTCTCGGGTATCTCGAAGGGCCCAATAAACCTCGGCGATAGCTTCCCGCGCTTGCCGAACTTGACCACTCCTCTCTTAGGCATCACCTTCAAGAAGACATGATCCTTGACCTTGAACTCTAAATTCGGCATCCGTACATGCGAGTATAGCTCTTCTCTTGGTTTGGTAGTGAAGACCTTGTCGTATCAAAGCTCTTACCTTCTCGGAGGTGTATCTAATCATATCGGGACCGAGTGGTAGACTCTCTCCCACCTCTGTCAACATATCGGTGATCATGGCCTCCCCATGATACTCATATGGTGTCATCGTATACTCGCACGATAAGCCCATTTGTTGTGGCGAATTCTACTAAGGAAAATGCTCTTCCTAGCTACCCTCCTTATGATCGGGACATATACATGACATGTCCTCTAATACTGTATAGTCTCATTGACATACGTCTGCAGGTGGAAAGTTGTACTCATGGTCAGCCGTGTGCCCATAGCCTTTTGGAAACTCTTCCAAAAGTGCGCTGTAAACCTCGGGTCTCTATCCGACACTATGGTTACTGGTACTTCATTAATCGGACTATCTCTCGAATGTATAACCAGCAGAATCTCTCCAATGTGAAGGTCATTCACACGGCTAGAAAATGTGCCGACTTTGTGAGTTGGTTCACTATCACCCATACCGCATCATGTCCTTGTGGTGTCTGTGGCAAGTGGGTCACAAAATCCATCGTGACGTGCTCCCACTTCCCTTCAAAGCCACCTCTAATGTTTGAAGCAGCCTGCGTATTGTGCTCGGCCTTAACCTGTGACACGTGAGACATCGTGAACAAAGTCCCACGTGTCTCTTCGTGTCCCGCTCCCGATGAATGCGCACTTGAAGATCTAGTACATCTTCATGCCACTGGATGCCGCAGCGAATCGAGAAGCGGTGAAACTCCCTAAGAATCTCCTCTCAAATCGGTCAACTAGGGAACCACTACCCGTCCTCTATGCAGGCTACCATCTGCGTGGACGGTCGATACCTGGAATCACATGTACTGGCTTATACGGTCCCTTATGGACGCCTCTCGCGTCACTTACTGGACTCGATCACTACACTCAACGAGAGGCGGGTGTAGCCTCGCTCCCCCGCGTACCTTGAGCTGCTGGCTAATCTTGTAACCCAAACTGTCCCACAGTCTCGAGCATCCGCCACTCCCGAGAAGCTATACTAGTCAATGCTCCCCGTGACTTCCGACTGAGCGCATCAGCCACCACATTTTCCTTACTAGGGTGGTAATGCGAAGTGAAGTCATAATCCTCTAGGAACTCCATCCATTTGCGTTGCCTCATATTGAGGTCCCGCTGCGTGAAAATATACTTGGACTTTTTATGGTCTAAGTACACCTCGAACTCCTCGCCATATAAGTAGTGGCGCCAAAATCTTCAGAAGACTACGGCCATGACTCATCAGTGCTGGTGTAGTGTACTCATGGGTGTCTTCAACTAGCAGGGAACCATAGCTACCACCCTCCGGGCGCATCAAAACACATCCCAGTCCCGCCCTCGAGCCATCACAATACAGTATGTACCTTTGTCCCCTGTGTCAGGGACTATCCAAGATAGGGACGATGGTAAGCCTCCTCTTGACTCTGGAATGCCTCCTCGCATCGGTCATCTCAATCAAACTTGACCTCCTTCCAGGTCAATCTCGTCATAGGTGTCGCTAATCGGGAGAAATCCTCAATGAATCTCCTGTAGTACCCAGCCAATCCCAAAAAACTACGTATCTCGAAAATTGACTTCGGCCTCTCCCAACTCATCACAGCCTCGACCTTCTCTGGGTCCACTAACACGCCTGATGTTGACACCACGTGTCCCAAAAATCTCACCTCAGTAAGCCAAAACTCGCACTTATTGAACTTGAATACGGTCTCTCGGCAAGCGTAAGCAGTCCTCAAGTGATACTCATGCTCCCACTCATTTGGGATGAGTCGAAATGTCATCCACGAAGACTACGACAAGGCGAATCTAGATGAAGTTTGGAATACCTATGCATGAGGTCCATGATCTTCTTTGGCGCGTCGTCAATCGAAAGGGCATCACGAAGTAAACTCAAAGTGCCCATAGCGTGTCTGAGCGATGTCTTAGGGATATATGTCTCCGCAACCTGACCTGATAGTAACCCGGTCACGAAGGTCTATTTTGGAGTAGACTCGCTCTCATGACTTATCAAACAAGTCATCAATCCTTGTGATGGAGTGCAGATTCTTGATCGTGACCTGTTCAATATCGTAGTCAATGCACAGTGAAGGTCTTGTCCTTCTTTTATAGAAAAGCAGGTGAGCGCCCGGCAGTGAAGTGCTGGGTCCCAATATGAACCCCTTGTCCGGTAACTCACATGGCCCGGACTACGAGGGTTCTGAAACTCTTTGGTGCCATCCTATGTGGAGTCATAGAGATGGGCAAAGTACCAAGGTGTAACTCGATGTCGAAGTCTACAACCCTCTGCGGAGGCAATCCCGGTAGCTCATCCAGAAAAACATCCTCATACTCGTAAACTACTCGAGGTAGATCTAAGTCCGGTCTCACCTCGTCCTCCATGGTAAGGCTTGCTAGCGACTGCCAATTATCGCATTTCAGACTGCGTGCCTGCGGGGCAAAATATCATCTTGTCCCTGAAATACAACCGCAGTGCGAATCCTGTGTAAAGCGATAACCCATATGCTCCATGATCGATACTTTGACCTTGTAATTTGTCGGCCCGATCCATCCCGAGGATGACGTCGAACTACGACATGTCCATGACCCTCGGAGTCCACTTTGTGAGTAGAATCCCAGAAGATCTCTAACTTCGCAACCACGACATATCGTCCTATCCTCGCCTAATCCCTGGGGAGGCTCACATACATGGAGCTCCTCAGGCCTCGACCTCTAAGCTCAACTCTATCATGACTAATCGACGAAAATGAATGAATGCGGCGCACTAGAATCAGGCAACACTCTTGCAGTGGCGAGACAGCAAAAATGTACCCTATGAGCGGTGATCTGTGACTCGGCGGGAGGTGTGATGGGTAGACACGCCCCTGAACCCACGGCGTCCCACGCTGTGGGCTCGTCCCTCTGCCTCGGCCCATAACTTTGGCCTCTCTGGCTGCTGTAGGGGAGGTGCCGTGCAGCTCTTGAAGCGATGCGCCTTGAAGCCTATCTTTGTTTTGTGGAGAATATCATGTCCTCTACGCTCTGTGTTTAGGCTGCGTCCCACAGAAACCTGCGTCCACTGTCTTGATGATCCTCGATATATCAGAGCTGCGGCAATGGTAGCACACCATCTGCCCTGCCTAACTAGCAACAATTAGTCACTGACCCGGTGTTGTCAGTTGGAACCCATTGAACTAGAAGCCCTCTGGCTTCTTTCAAGACTAGAAAAGATTGACTCCTCCTTCCTCTTTTTCACTAACACCCGCATCGAGGTGCTCAAGGCATCACCGATCTCTCTCATGGTCAAGGCTATCCCGACCATGAGTCATCTGTGGCGAAGTCTTCTGATCACGCCTCGAATAGACAACCGGTAAATTCTCAAATCTCGACATGGCCTGTCGTGCTGTCTGGTCGATAATAAAGCGAGGCTAGCTCAGTGAATCTAGCCACATACTCCGCATCCACGGTCATCGTCCCGCAGCCGGCTCTAGAAACTCCTTAGCCTTCCGCGGTAACGACGGTCTCAGAAAATGCGCGAAAAGATCATGGAACTCTGGCCAAGTCATTGCCTCTAGATCTCTAGAGGTCTTTGCCCAGTTCCAACATACTTGGGCCTCACCTTCTAGCTGGAATGTAGCTAGTATGATCTGAAGGTCGCCAATAAGGCGATCTCCATAGCCTCAGGCCTTATAACCTGCCTGAGCCAATGGTACGCTACCATCCGATCTCCTCCCCCTGTGAATATCGGAGGATAATGTGCCCTAAACCTCTGAAGGTTACTCGGACCTCCCTGGCTACCTGCTGCACTAGCTTGTGCAATAGCAACGAGCATAATACCTCGACCTCGGCAAAGCACGCTAGTCGAATCTTGGTGGTGTGGCTGGCACCTCATGGACTACCTCTCATCCTCTCCACTGACTAACCATCTACACATGTCAAATGGTAAGTTAATATTCAATGCGTATCTCACGAGGTGTAAACACAACCTCGAGACGATACACACTAAAAACATTGCAAACATTACAATGTCCATGCATTCATAGGTAATCTGAGACCATAGCCTATATTAAATCATATTCGACAACAAAAAATTTATTTATTTTAAAATATTTTATTTTATTTTATTTTATTTTTTAAAATATTTTGTTTATTTTATTTATTTATTTTTATTTTTTAAACCTTGTGAGCGGTGCTCATGAGCGGTGTCCCCGAATAATGACTGGTGTGCGAGTGAGCTAGTCGGTGCGCGGTGCACCCACCCCTTGACGGTGCACCTGGTGGCGCCACTGCTAGGCCCGGTCGCGCACATAAGCGCCTTATCGTGCCGGCACTAGGCGGATCGTGGCCATGCCCGATATCATCGTGGCTGTGCCCGGTAGGTGTCGGTGGGCGTGAACTGTCAGGTGTCATTGCTTGCTATACTTGTAGCAGTCTTGCGTCGTGTCATAGCGCCGTGTAGCTCGTGCGCCCGGTCGTGTCAGCGACCTTTAGGCGTCTCGTGTCGTGGCGCTACTCACCCAGGTATCGCAAGGCGGGTGTGTGCTGTGTGTGACACCAGTGACTGACCTGCTCGCGATGCCACTCGCCTCTTAGCGGCGGTGGCCGTGTCATAATTTGGAGTCCTCGGCCGAGATGCGCCCCGTGTGTGCCTGTATGTCGCGGCATGGCGCCGCCGTGTCAGTGACTCGTGCTTGTGTCAGTGACCAGGGACCGTGACTCAGATACAAACTTTATTATATGACATCCCTCACACAGTGGGTTAACAAGTCTCGGCTGCTTGGCGTCGTGTGACCTCCTCGACCGTGCTTCGCCTGACCGGCCGTATCATGCTTGGTGCCCGGTCGTGTAGCGCCCCCTCTGGTGCGGGCCTCCATGCTGCTCGACTGTTGTGTGCCTTTCGACTCTTGTGGCGCCACAATACAACTAACGTATTATGACTCAATTTTAGAAAATGGGCAGTAGCCCATTCCAGCTCCAGAACCTTTTCCCTTTTTTTTTTTTCTCATCATTTTTTTTTTCTTTTGTTCATTTCTTTGAAGACCACCAAAAAATTTTTTTCATTTTCTAGGTAAGGCAAAAAAAAAAAAATTTTAAATATTTTTTTCTGTTTTTACACCTTTGTAAACTAGCAAAAAAATTATTCTCATCATTGGCCACCTGTAATGTATTCACTAAGCGCACGATCACACACTTATACCACACCTGATTCATGCACAACAAATCATGTTATGCGCACCATTCACACATAAAACACAATGCATGCGATGTTCTAATGCATCATGACAGCCTAGGTAATCACATACTCAGCTCACACCACCAAATGCAGTGTCGTTTACCTTAGCTCGTACAATTTGTGGCCTTAATAAAGGTGTCTCGTTGACAACCCGTCAACCAGCGGAATATTCATGGATGTCGGATAACCCGACACCACTCATAAAAATTGGGTAGAATCTCCTTTGTACAGGGAGCTCTACCCAAGGTACACAACCTGTTCCAACAATTAACAACGACCACACCAGGTCCATATACAATTAAAATGAGTAAAAATGGCCACGTGGGCCCGTACATCAATACTCACTAAATACATATCAACTATATAACATAGTTCAAGAGTTATTACATTACTCTTAACCAAAACAAATATCAAAATTTACAATTTTAATACATGTTCTACAAAATGAATACCAAAGCCACACCCGACTTTCTTCTAAAATGTGGCCTCTAGTGAGCACCGTCCTCTTGTACACTCCTGTGCACGAAATAGTGATCCCTCGTAGGAGTGAGCAATGCCCGGAAGATAATTTCCTGCATGTATTGCCACTAAGTGCACATGTCATGGCAAACCAGTGTACACTCAAGCAAATACATGATCCTACTTGAATGTCTGTACTGATCCAATGTCTCGAGTCCTCAGGCTCCACTCACATGCCTAAGCCAAATGCGGGTAGGTACGAGTTTCAAAATGGCTTTGTTCTCGAAAGCACACTACTGAGTTTCGGTAAAATTTATTGGACAACCCTCCGAGGTGAATCTGTTGGATAACCCTTCAAAACAATTCATGGACCCCTCCGACGTGAATTGTTGGACAATCTCCCAACACAATTCTCCGGAAAATCTTCCGTCGAAATTCATTTCACAATATTTTCCTTTTTATTTTCTTTCATGTCATGCACTCACTCTTAATATTCTAGGGTGCCCCAGTGTATATGGAATGAATTATGTCAATCCCAACAACTCATGCTAATATATAAAACATGTATATATTAACATAATTAATTCACACACCATGCTATTAAATTCAATATCAATGAATTAATTCAAAAACATCGCTAATTAACAAATACAAGCAATTCATTTCAATCACTCAACAACATAAACACATCAAATCATGTGAACAAAGGGAACCCCTAAGCCAAACTGCTCACTCGTTTCACACAATTGTGGATTTCTTCACTCTGGCTCAAAGCTTTGACCAGACCGATAACAACGCCTTCACCTCAACAAATCCCTAATCCGTTGAACGCCCTTGAGCCTAAAGAATAAACCAAGTAGAAAAGATCCCACTGAGCTTGCCTGAACTTCACAAAATCGCGTCCACGCCGCGTACCCCAGTCAAAGGCAGTAACGCCTTTACTTTTCGTCCGGCCGAATCCGATCGCTGAACGACGAAATCTAGAGAGAAGGCACTCTCTCTCTCTCTAAAAACTCAAACCCAGCCCTCACTGCCGATTTTTGCTTTCCAATGGAGAAGATGACCGATGGTTTTGCTGGCCCACTTAACAAACATTTCAATAATTCCCATGCGTCCTTTGTCTTGATTTTTGACACATGGCTAATCCCAAGCCATTCATTTCCATCGTCTCACTAATCATGCAACATGTGTCCACATGAATTTTATGTAGTAGGTGACTTTTGTCACATCACATGTCTCTCTGACCGTTCTGACACGGACACGGTATACTCGAAAAACATGTAAATTCGACTGTCTGAATTCAATGAAGGAGTGACGTGGTAAATTTAGATTTCACGAGACGATTCCAACGGTGAAGTCCGTTTTGTTATCCAAGATCTAGAAAAATTTCGGATTTTGACCAAAATTACCATTTTACCATTTTTCAGAAAATTAGAAGTTTCTCAGGTTTTACAGTTTTCCCATAAAGGGTGAGCAACGCCCAGTAGATAAACTCCTATAAAGGCTATTACCCCCCCTAAATGCGCATGCAATGTTCACTTGGACACATTCACATATATATATATATATATCCGAGTCATCATAGACTCCTATCACACAATGCGTAGGCAATGTGTGGTAACATCCATTGTCGATGAATTTCATCTAATGATCACTTTGAAACAAAATCAAGTTTTTAGAAATCAAAACTTATTGGATGTTTCACTTCCAAGGATTTTTTTATTAACAAAACCTTATGTGTGCTTTTCGGTGCGAATTTTAAAGGTCTCACTTGTAGGCCATAGCGCTTCTACACTTTCATAGGCTTTTCATTTGGAATTATGTATAGCAATATGTGGTCTTTCACACGAGGTATCTAGCCGCTCATACACCACAGGGATGATGGTGTTTGATGGCACCATCCACTCACACCTACAAATGTGATTTCTCAGTGCGTATGCAATGCATTATGCCACTGCATATCAATTCCATGTCTCATATGTAATGAATGTCCTTATGAATGATAAATCATATATCGTGGAAACTTATATGGCAATATAATTTAGACGTTTAAATCTCGATGTCAATATATTAAATTCATATATCAACATTCAATCAATAACCATCACCAAGTAAGTCAATCAAAAGCAAGCAAAGACAACTTGGTTCTCAAGACCAATTGTGGCATAAGAGATGCCCACAAAGCAGTCCACAAATACAATCATCACAAGCCACACAAACATGCCACAACCTAGGCATAGAACACTCCTAGATCCAGCCCCAAGACTGTCCAAATCCAAGCCAAAACCAAGCCACAAACATGCCATACTCAAGCCACATATCCGGCCCCCACACGGTAAGGGCGATCCACGAGCCTCGATCTAGAATTTAGGGTCCCAATTCGGGGTTCAAACAGCCCGCTAGAAGACTATCATAGCAGAATTTGTAAATGCGTTAAGTAGTCCCCAACTTCGGTCTTAAAGCATTGAGAATTAAGACTACACCCACTAGCCAACACCTAGCCAGTAAACCCTCAATCGGTCAGTTTTAGTCCTAACAACCTTTGAAGTGGTCTAAAGTCTACCAGCAGGTCCTAAAATCTTGACACAACAAATAAATGGCCTAAGTTGTGGCCGTCATGGGAAATTGACCATAACTTGGGCTATGGAGGTCCAATTCAGGTGATTCAAAAGCCTAACATCAAGTTGATGCAACTACAACTTCTATGAATGACCCAAGTCCAAATTCCCTTTGTTTCCCAACCAAAAACCAATGCTAAAATCCAGCCAATGCGTAGGATCAAAACAGAGTAGCATTCCCATATTTTAAAAACAACCCCTTAGGGTGGAAATAAGCCAAAGTAGGAAAGTCACTCTGCTCTTGGAATGTATTGGCCTCGTGCACATAAACGGACTTTACTTTTTTAGTCAGCGGGTTTAACTATTGAAGCCGAAGCGCTGGATCTTTCTTTATCTATTTCCTTTCTCTCATTCTTTTCTCTCTTTCCTTTCTCTCTTTCTTTTCTCTCTTCCTTTTCTCTCTTCCTTTTCTTCTTGGCTGGATTTCTTCACTCACAATGATTTCCTCCCCCACTCTCTTATCTCTCACTTTGCATACACTCGACACATGGCTTACCATGTGTCACTCACATGGCTTGCCATGTGTCCCCCACTATCTGTCATATGACATGATCCTTATACCATGTCTGGAAACACTGTTTACCTCTAAAACATGAAATTCCAACTATCTGGGATTCAATGAAATTCATATGATTGAGGTCCATTTAAAGTCATTTCAGGTCTAGAAAAATTCAGTTTTCAGCTGTATGCAGTGATAACAAATCACTATTTTGCTATTTTAGGAAAATTGATTTTACCTAGAGTTTTGCTCTTACGCCCTTAGCGAAGGTCTTCGCCTAGATGAACTTGCAATCCTATTTTTGTTTCTTTTCTTCTATTAATTCTAGAACCATCAATTGGATTAATGTAGGATCCTAACAAGTGAATGAAAGGGTTTATACCTGTATACAAGTTATATGTAAAATGTTAAAACCTGTTAGTAGGGCGAAGCTAGGCGAGCTGTTTTCTTGCCCACTTATTTGTGTGTGTTTATAAATACAAGAATGTGATTAAGAACAATACAATAAGCAAATAATACATATAATTGTATGCATGCCTAAGACCGAATAGTGAATGAATAGGCACCTCTGATTAGGTACTTAGAGCACTCTGTTTAGTGTAACCTTTCTCTTTTTAGTGCTTCGGAACTCTTTGTTCAGTGCTACGACACTCCTACATAGTGCTACAGCACTTTTGTTACGTGGGCAGGCACGTACTATGATTCGGCACCTTTGTTCATTGCTGTATTGTATCTTCAAGTACCTATTGTGTTGTGTCCCTCTCATTCATTGTTACCTGTCTATGCAAGCAAACATTTATATGATAAGTATCTTGAAACATAAGAAAATAAAAGTAATCAGCTCTGATGCTAAGGCATAATCCAATTCAGTTTTGTAGTGTACCTACTGGTATCTTCTATCCTGAAATCTCTGTTATAAACTGTTACGAGAGATATGAAAAATCTAATATATGAATTATATTATAAGCTATCGCATGAGTGAGGACCCATTGTAGTCATTTATATTATCTGTTTTCCTTAAGCTATAAGTTTAGCATATGAGTGTTTCATGTGGAGATCTTTGAAGAGGTCGTCAAAGACATCCCACATTCTCCAGGGCCAACAAAACATTAGGAGTCTTTTTTATGTAGGTCCTCGAATTTGTTTTGTTGTAATTAATAATGTAATTGTAATTGTAATATTTTGAGATAGTGGAACTTATGTAATTACAAGTAGTTAGACATAGGTATATATGTATAGGACAATTTAAACACCACTATGGTGGTAGTTTTATAAGTTTATGTTATTATGGATTTATATTTCAAAATGGGCCCACCAATGTCTGAAAATCAGGTAAAGAAGTCACAGTCCCGTGTGGCGTCCCCTCACTTGCCGCAGCTAGGGGATGGGGCGTTACAGTTTAAGTGGTATCAAAGCGTAGGTTTAGGCGTTTCTGAAAATTATTAGGCTGAAAATGTACCTACATAGTATTGTGTTGGCCTAATGCAGATGTCCTTGTTTTGTATATTGTCTAGAATGAACTAAGGAAGTTGTGGAAGAAACAGCTGAAAGCGTCAATCCTATGGATCTTGATCCATTTGTCTCTAGTCCATCTAAGTCAACTAGAAGTGAGCATGTGTCAACCGAAGCGTTGATAAAAATTTCTCAGGATATGGCAAGGGTCTTAGATCGACTCATGGCCCCTTGAGCTCCGATTGATTCAGTAAGAAAGCATGGAGTAGAAGAATTCTATGGTACAATTTTGGAAGAGTTTGATAAAGCTGAGTTTTGGCTTGAGAAATTGAAAAGGGCTCTGAACGAAGTGAAATGTCCCCCTAAGCAGATGGCCAAATGTGCGGTCTCACTGTTGCAAGGAGCAGCTTATGATTAGTGGAAGTTAGTCCTAAGAAATCTATTGCTTCCAAAACCAATATCATGAGACTTCTTTATCCAAGAGTTTCAAACAAAGTATGTCACCGATGATTACCGAGAGACCAAGTGAAAGCAATTCCTGAATTTGAAGCAAGGTTATTTGACAGTGGCAGAATATGAGAAAGAGTTTAGCTGCCTCAGTAAATATGCACTAGAACCGGTTCTTACTGAAACCTTCTGATGTAGACTGTTTGAGGATGGCTTAAAGGAGTCTATAAAAAGGTACCTCACAACTGTTACATCATTATAAGTAGTGAATTTTTATCAGTTGGTGCAAGCAATTATGAAAACTGAGAAATCTGAAATGATGAGTCGGGAAAGAAATTTAGAGAGAAAGTCCTCTATAGGTGGTTCCTCTTAAGGAAAAAGAACTAGAAAGTCTCAAGTTGAACCAGTACACGGTTTTTCTACTAGAGGTAGGAGACAAGGACCTACAATGACATCGGGTTTCGATAGAGGCACCCCGGCCCGGTGAGCGAAAGGCGAATGCTCCTTGTATCACAAATATCATTATGGTACTTGTAGATGGATAACCGGGGGTTGTTTCCGATGTGGAAGCACGGACCATCTTATAGTGAACTGTCCGCGAGGATCTGGAAGTTCTAGAAATCCTCAAGGAAGTAACAGAGGAGGATCAAATGTAACTCCATTGATTCGTGATAGGGGTAGAGGGCGAGGTAGTTTAGCGCAGCATAGAAGAAGTATTGAATTAGAAACAGTAAATCGCCCTACTATTACAACCCCAGCCATAGCTTATGCTATGAGAGCTCATGAAGATCAGGATGCACCAAAGGGTTATATCGCGGGTAATTTCACTCTTGCCATAATAATGAAATGCATGCTTTGTAGATCGGGAGCTCCGCAACGTTTCTTATAAGATGCATTGAACAATTGAGTGATAAATTGCCATCGGTAGAGCCTTTGGCATATGACATACATGTTACTAGTCCTCTAGGGCATAATGTTAGAGTCAACCGAGTGTATAAGAACTATCCCTTAATGGTCCATGATAGTGAGTTTTTGGTTGATTTGATTGCTTTTCCTTTTCATGAGTTTGATTGGATTTTGGGATGGATTGGTTATCCAAATATCGGGCTATAGTTGATTGTGATAAGAAACAGTAGTGCTTAAATGTTCTGACATGTTGGAGGTAACTATACATGGTATCCGATCTAAATCAATGTCAAATGTAATCTCCGCTATGAAAGCCCGATGATTTCTTAGAAAAGGTTGTGAAGCCTTTTGGCTCACAGTACTTGACTACAGAGGGGCGGGTGATTCTAGAAGATATTCCCGGTGATAAAGAATTCCACTGATGTGTTTCCTAAGGAATTATTGAGTTTACCACCCGAAAGAGAAGTAGATTTGGCTATTGAAGTTGTACATGGGACGACTCCTATTTCTAGGGCACCATACCGTATGGCTCCAACTGAACTAAAAGAGTTGAAGACTCAATTACAGGAGCTATTGAACAAGGGATTCGTATGACCTAGTGTTTCACCTTGGGGTGTTCCGGTTTTGTTTGTCAAAAAGAAAGATGGCACTCTATGGATGTGCATTGATTATCAGCAAATAAATAAGGTAACTGTGAAAAATAAATGTTTGTTGATGAGAATAGAAGATCTTTTAGATCAGTTGAAAGGGCGGTATACTTTTGAATGAACTGCGATCGGGATATTATCGGCCGAATTGAATGATGTTGATATCCACGAAAACAACCTTTAGAACTTGAATATGGCCATTGAGTTTTAATGTGCCATTTGGGTTGACTAATACACCAGTAGCATTCATGGACTTGATGAATGAATTATTCCACCCTTATTTGGACAGGTTGTAGTGGTATTCATAGATGATGATGCAGGGTGTACTTTCTGGGGAATGCCTGAGAACATGAACAACATTTGAAGATAGTGTTGCAGACTCTGAGAGAAAAATAGTTGTTTGCAAAATTAAGTAAGTGTGATTTTTGGCTTAAGGAAGTGTCATTCCTAGGCCATATTTTGTCTACATAGGGTATTAGAGTGGACCCTACTAAGATTAAAGCGATTGTAAGTTGGAAACCACCTTGAAATGTAACAGAAGTGAGAAGTTTCTTAGGTTTAGCTGGGTATTACCAGCGGTTCGTAAAGAGATTCTCCGCCATAGCCTCTCCACTTACCAAGTTACTCCGGAAATGGGTGAAGTTTGAATGGGATGACAAGTGCCAATCAAGTCTTGAACAATTAAAGAAAATACTAGTTGAAGCACCAATGTTAACTCAACCTACTTTGGGTAGAGAATATGCCATGTATATTGATGCTTCAAGGATTGGTTTGGGATGTGTGTTGATGCAAGATGGAAAAGTAGTGGCATATGCCACAAGACAACTGAAACCACATCAGTAAAATTATACCACACATGATCTGGAATTGGCAGCAGTAGTGTTTGCTTTGAAAATATGGCGACACTACTTATATGGTAAGAAATGTAGAATATTTACATATCATAAGAGTCTTAAGTATCTGTTAACTCAAAAGGAACTAAACTTGAGGCAACGTCGATGGTTAGAATTGTTCAAGGAGTATGATTGCATAATTGATTACCACCTTGGAAAAGCTAATGTGGTGGCAGACGCCTTAAGTAGAAAAAATTATTTCTGTTTTGTCCCTAAAACATTGTGCTTGGAGATTTACATCTAATGGAGCTTTGTTAGCTCAATTAAGAGTTATCCACGATTTGAAAGCGGACTGATGATGATGCTCCAGGAAAAGATATCAAGTTACAATAAAGGGGTACAATTAATAGTCGAGAAATGGAATGGGTGACTATTCTATAGGAGAAGATGGAGGTTTCTATTCTGAGAACATATTATGTGTACCAAATGTTCGAGGTGAAAGGTTGATGTATGAAAGCCCGCAATGCTCGTATTCACCATGCATCCTAGAGGTAATAAGATGTACCAGGATTTGAAACGGTATTATTGTAACGCCCCAAAAATACCCTAGTATTTTTTTTTATATATAATATTTTTTATTATACGTTTAGGGTATAAAATAAATTAAATGCAATTTTTCCGGAATTTAAATGCTCAGAACGAAAAAGATATGCAACTTGAAAATTTTATAGAAACCAATTAAATTTGGTAAAAATGTCAAATGGGGACCCAAGGGTCATAATGAGAAGTATAAGTGAAAAAGTGTAAATGAAATGAAATAAAATTGAAATGAAAGTGAAATGAAATGTTAAAATGGAAAAAATGAGAAAATGAGATTTAGTCTAAAAGCCAAACAGGGCCTTGTGAATATGAGACATAAAGACCGTATTTTGGCCTTTAAGAGACATTCCTCTCATTAAGCCATTTTCGTTTGTGAGAAAAAGGGAGAGAGCAAGGGTTTTTGAATGGGGAGATTTGTGAATTGCTCCATGAAAATAAAAGGCTAAAGTGATCAAAAACAAGGAGGAACCTTGGTATTGAAATTTAGAGATTTGAGGGGTAAAGAGCTCCAGGCCTAAGCCTTTATTTGTGTTTGAGTTGGGAAAACCACAAATGTGGATAAGAGTTTTGTTTTGGTTGTAAATGAGTTTTGGGGTTGTGTTGGGTTGAGTTTGAAGAGCATTATTTGGTTGGATTGATTTGTATGTGTTGTAAAGGAAATGTTGGGTTTCCAAATGAAATGCTACCAAATTTTGTCAAAACCCCTGTTCTTATTTTGGCTATATATTAAGTTATAATCATCCAAATGAAGTGATTCTAATTGTTAAAGAACCATAAGAGATAGAGCTAAAAATTTATAGAAGGGACTAGGAGCAAATTGTAGCTTTAAAGCTCCCGAATATGGGCTTAAAGGTGAGTTCGGGTAGCTCATGGGTATGCCCTGTTTTAGGTGTAGTTGTGGTGTTTTAGCCATAACATGAGTTTCACTCATCCAATTTCAGTGATTCAAAATTATGGGTAAACTACACTTCTAGGGGAATAATTTAATTGAAGGAAGTGTATGCAAATTGTAACCCGAAATCTGTCAAAGTGGAGCTATGTGCATATTATGTTTTGCAAATTAGAGTAGTCTAGATGTAAAATGCAATAACTTGAGTTTTATTTAAGACCAAATTAGGTGATTCAATTGGAGAAGAAACCTTAGAACCATAGCTTCAAATGAATGAAGGAACCATTACCAATTTATAGAGTTAAGACCCCAAAAATCGAGAATAACAGTAGGTGATCCAGTGAGCTAACCAATTTGGCATTTAAATGTCGTAACTTGAGTTTGGGATTGTTTTGGCTAAGTGTGTTTTAGAATTTATGAAAATAGATTGTTGGGATGATTAAAGGTATTGGGAAGGAATATATAGTCTTGGAAATATTAACTTTTCTGCTGGACAAATTTATTTGGGAATTTATTTGATTTTAGAAAGTGTTTTGTTAAAAGCTGTAAAAGTGGACAGGTTAGGGTTTTGGGATGTTAAAGTTAAAAACTTGACCAATTGGTTTATAATCTGATTTTGGGTTCTTGGGGGTTGGTTAGACCTTGGTCTAAGCTAATCAAATAAATTTTTGAAGTTAATTTTGGACAACATTAGGATTGGTTTTGGTAGACGTTTTAAAGGTACTGTTGTTTGTGTTATGTGGTTGAGGGGCTTAGAGAAGGAATTTAAAATTTAAAATTTTCAGAGATGTCATTGGATATATAAAGGACTAAACTAGAGAGTTTCATAATTTTTGAAGTCCGTTTGAATAATTTTGGGTAATAAAGTCCGAGGGAGTACAAAAGGCGGAAAATAACGAGTCCTTGCATGTGGTGTTAGTGTGCATTTGAGGTTTTGACTTAATCTTCCTTTGGGATGGTTTAGTTGATCAAGAGCACTGTTGGAAAAGGATTATAAGGCAGAGACGAAAAATTTAGTATTTTGGTTATGTGATGGATTAAAGTTTGGGAGCTAGCAATGCATCTTAGGGCTAGTATCATGCCCTTATTTGCTAATGAGATTAAGAATACGATATTAAGCTCCGAAAATCAACCCTAACCAAAATCACTAGTACGCATGAATAATATTGTTCTTTACTTGTATTGGAATAGGGGCTGATGAGGAGGAAAGCCTGAACTAAGATCGAGATTCCGAGGATTTGAATCAAAGTGCAAAGCTTTTTGGGTTTGTTCTACACCTTTCTCTCATTATTTCGAATCTCTATCTCCAAAATGTGTGAATTGCATATTAAATTGATTTGATGCAAATAAATTGTGAAATGAATTGCAAGTTGATTTAAGTTAAGAAATTTGAGAAATTTATTGATTGCGAAATGAATAACATGAAGTGCATGAGTATTGAAATGATTTGTTTGTATAAAAATACATACTATATTGTATTTTCCTATAAATGATTTGAATGCCCTTAATAGAATGTTAATCGTTAAGTTCGAGTTAAGGATAGATTGGTATACCAATAAGAGTCGAACAAACATAATATTGTGGCATACCGATCCATGCCAGTGGAACGGTATTAGTAGTGTACACGTAGAAACACAATATTTTATAAAGCTAATGTTTACAGAAGCATGAACCCAGCCCGAGACCCATGTTTGGTGATTAGATTATCCCACATTATGCACGAAAGCATAGGTTAAATTCGATAAAGGCTAAAATGCAAAATGATAATGAGAATGAAAAAGTGCATGATTTATGATCTGAATGATTTGTTGTACATGAAAATGCATAGTTTGAGATGACCAATGAATTCTAATTGATTAAATGGAAATATATCTTTATTTATGTATTATCTTGCATTGGTCTTTTAAATCACAGCTTGTCGTCTTATGAAATTGCACGATTTGATTTAAACTGAAATAAAGAGAGAATCATATAGAACCACTAAGTATGAAAATGCTTAGCAGGTAGTTTTTTTATCTATGCGTAGGTACCAAGTAGAAAGTAGCAGGACCAATGATCACCGGGCACGGAGTCATTGTTAAACAGAGCGGAGTATAAGTAAATGCTTCGTCTCATGCATATCATTCCATTCATGATATTTTTGTAACTATTTTGCATTGAATTCAATGATGTAAAAGAACGATTTTGTATGTTATTTTGAATGGGCATGGAATGTCTTCATTGTAAATGCATTTTGTTAAATGTAAATGTTTATAGGCCTACTGCGAAGATTGAAATCGCTTCCGCACATATTTGAAGTGTTTTATCACGAAAGAGATGTCGGCCTAAGCAGTTTTTTTTGTATATCTTTTGGTAAAGGAACTTGGCTAGCAACCCGGACTCGGTTCGGATCATGTCGAGATTCGACCGAGGAATGGGGTGCTACATTTAGTGGAGTATCGGGCACAGGTTTAAGCGTTTAAGGAAAGGCTACTGAATGATTTTGTAAAGGTTTGAAAATGGTATTTGACATACATTGCATTTGCATATAAAGTAATGACGCATGACTCTACTTGCGGATCTTGTTGGTCTTAATAGGACAAACATGGTGATATAAAGTCCTTAGGGTCGAGGTGACCGAGGGAGAGTGTATTGAGATTGTCCCACGTCAAAATCACAGTATGATATGAATTTTGGGAGATTTGATTGAGTTATCCTTTAAGGTTTGATGTGATTTTGCGAATGGTTGGTTGTCCAGGCACCAAGCGATAGTTGATTAATAGAATGAAAGAGTGACCTTAAGGACGAATGATGATAAAGAGGTTATTTTCTTGGCGGAATTGAATCCTCTCTAATGTGATATCGGCCATTGCGAGAAAAAATGGTGTGGAAAGATGTGAAGCCTACTTGGCTTATGTGATTGATACGGTAAAGGCAAGGCTGGTGTAATACGATATCCCTAGTTAGTGACTTTTCGGACGATGTTTCCGGAAGATTGCGGGAGATTGCCTCCATGGAGGAGATTGAGTTGCTATGAAGTTGTACGAGTGCCACTGCTGTAGGCATCATTACCTGCCGTCTTAGGAATGGCTCCATTGGTAAGGAATATGTGATTTTTAGTGATGCTTCACTAAATGGACTTGGATGTGTCCTAATGCAAGAGGGTAAGGTGGTAGCATATGTTTCAAGACAATTGAAGCCACATGAGAAAAACTACCCTACGCATGATTTGGAATTGGCCGCAATTATAATTGGGTTAAAAATATGGAGACATTATTTGTATGGAGAAAGTGTTTCATCTGCTGATCATAAGAGTCTTAAGTATTTGCCCTCACAATGAGAAGCAACTTGAGACAACGTAGATGGATGGAGTTGATAAGGGCCTTAGTACGTGATTGATTGTCGGCCAATGCAAGCGTGTTGTGGCGGGACGCTTTGAAGCGGAGAAAGTCAATGCAAACGATACGAGCGTTAAATGCCCATTTGTTAGTGTCAAACGATGGTATAGTAATGGCAGAATTGATTGCGAGACCGAATATGTTAAACCGAGTGCTAGAGGCACAAAGAAAGATGAAAAATTTACGCCGCTAGTGGAAACAAGAATTTGGAGATCGAAAAAGAAAGCCAGGTTTCGGTGAAGGAATATGGATCCTTGTATTATAAAGATCGGAGTTTGTGTGTATGGCCAGTAGTGAATTGGAAGAGAATGTTCTAGAAGAGAGGCACACGGTGGATCTTTTTCTGTGCATCCAGGTAGCACAAAGATGTATCAAGATTTAAAAAGTCTTATGCGAGGTAGTGCGGAATGAAAGAGATGTTTGAGTCGTGACCCGAGTGTTTGGGTGTGTCGAAAAGTGAAGGCGAGCATCAGGTTCCTTGATTGTACCGGCCTCTTAGGGTGGAAATAGGACCGAGATCACCATGAATTTTGTGGTTAGGTTACCACATTAACGGGGAGGAAGCATGACTTAGTTTGGGTCGTGTCGTGGTAGGCAGTTATTAAGTCAGTTCACTTCACAGTTGAGAGCCGTATTAAGCTTGATAAGCTAGTAGATTTGTACATCAAGAAAATAGTTCGGTTGCATAGAATTCCAATATCCATTATTTCAAACCAAGATTCGAGGTTTACCTCGAGATTTTAGGGAAAAGTGCAAGAGGCTTTAGGCACTCGACTGAATTTTAGCACAGCGTTCCACCCACAGACGGATGGACAATCAGAAAGAGTAATTCAAATTTTGGAAGACATGCTAAGGAGTTGTGTGATTGACTATGAGGGTAGTTGGGATAGACACATCCCTTTAGTTGAATTGTATGCAGCAATGTAGTTTCCAATCGGAGTATTGGAATGAGGCGCCTTCTGAGAGCTTTATATGGAAAGAAAATGTAGAGCATCGTTGTGTTGGGTGAATTAATTAGAAAGAAAGTGATTAGCCCCGGAGCTTGATCTGGGAGCGAAGAAAAAGTGAAAATGATTAGAAAAATATTGAAAGTGGCCCTGATAGACATAAATCGTATGCCTGACATGAAAGAAAAAAAACATCAATATGAGATCGGCGAAAGTATTTTGAAGGTATCGCCGTGGAAGAAAGTGATGAGATTCGGAAAGGAGTGAAGTTGGGCCCTAGGTTCGTTGGGCCATGCCAGTGATTGGAAAAGTGGGTCCAGTGGCATACAGATTGGCCTTACCTCCAAAGTTGGAAAAGATCCACAATGTTTTCCATGTTTCGATGTTGAGGAGGTACCGATTAGACTCGTCACATGTAGTCTCTTCGGAAACAATTGAGTTGAGACTAGATTTGACCTATAAGGAAGAGCCAGTAGAGATTTTGGCTCGTGAGGTGAAGAAAAATTCTTGAAGACAGAAGATTCAGCTGAAAGTGAGTGTTGTGAAGAAACCAAAACCGAGGAAGCTACTTGGGAAAGTGAAGAAGCGATCGACAACAATATATGCAAATTTGTTGATGAAGGTAATTTCGAGGGTGAAATTTTAAGTGGGGAGAGTTGTAACACCCAATACCTAGTATTTATATATATATATATATATATATATATATATATATATATATATATATATATATATATATATATATATATATATATATATATATATATATTTATAATGTACGTATTATATGTTTAGGAGTATAAAATAAATTAAATAGAATTTTACGGAATTTAAATGCTTAGAACGAAAAGATATGCAGCACGAAAAATTTTACGAGAAACCAATTAAATTTAGTAAAAATGTCAGAAATGGGGACTAAGGGTCCTAAATGAGAAGTATAAGTGCAAAGAAGTGTAAGTAAGAATGAAATAAAGGTGAAAAATGAAAGTGAAATGAAGTGTTAAAATGGAAAAAATGAGAAAATGATATTTAGTGCGAAAGCGAAGCAGAGGGGCCTTGTGAATAGGAGACACTTAAAGACCATATTTTGGCCTTTGAGAGACATTCCTCTCATTAAGGCATTTTTCATTTGTGAGAAAAAGGGAGAGAGCTAGGGTTTTTGAATGGGGAGATTTGTGAATTGCTCCATGAAAATCAAAGGCTAAAGTGATCAAAAACAAGGAGGAACCTTGGTATTGAAATTTGAAAGAGATTTTAGGTAAGACTCAAACCCTAAACCCCTTTTATTTTTGTTTGAGTTGGGTAAAACCCCAAATGTGGATAAAAAGAGTTTTGTTTTGGTTGTAAATGAGTTTTGGGGTTGTGTTGGGTTGAGTTTTGAAGAGTATTGTTGGTTGGATAGTTTAATGTAATCATTTACTAAAGGGAAAATATTCAGGACTTCAAGAAATCTTGTCTGAGTAAATCGGAACTTACTGTTGCTTTTTTGTGTATAGAATTAAGTTGCGATATTCGATGAATGTTTAGATAACTAAAGATCATAATAGTTGGGAGCCCAAACCTCAGGAGGACTGGACAAGTGTGTAGCTCTGAGCTCACAAATCTCAGACTAAGATGAATTGAGATAAACTAGGAGTGTGTGCTGCATTGCTAGTGTGAGTGCGTGTTTTGGCTTCACTGGAATTGGTGCTGCTTTATGTCCCAATTGGTGGTTCAGAGACTCTGGACATGACTGGTTTGGAAGGATAATTGCGAAGGAAGTATACAGTTCCCGAGAAGTTAAATCATCAGTGAACTATCAACGCAGTTCTGAAGCGGAAGACCGAATCTGGATTAATGATAATAACTGGATGATGATGTTTGGTGATTGAAGTGGAGCTTGAAATGACTTCAGCGGTGGAGGAACTTGTGGAGTTAACAAGTTTAAGACCCAAATCTGAATATGATGACACGGGTGATTCTGGAAACTAGGTAACAGTTTTGCCCGACGTTAAAAATCGTAGCTTTGGGTTTGGGGCATTTTCAAACCATTGTGTTTGTTTCTGCGAAGTGATTGTTGGGATGATCATGATAGGAAGAATAACGGTCTTGGAAATATTAGCTTTTTGCTGGACAAATTTATTTGAAATTTATTTGATTTTAGAAAGTGTTTTCATTTACCCAAAGGTGTCCCAAAATTAGACCCAGGGGTTGGGTTTAGGATATTAAGTTAAGCTGGACCAATTGGTTTTATAATCTGATTTGGGTGCTTGAGGTTGAGTTTAGACCCGGTCTAAAGCTAATCCAAAATATATATTTAGAAAGTTAAATTTGGACCTTCGATAGGGTTGGTTTGGGTGGGAGACGTTTTGGGAGTACTTTCTTTTATTAATGAAAAAAACATAATTTTCCTGTTTTTGCAATGATTTATGGTTAAGGGGCTTAGAGAAGGAATTTAAAATTTAAAATTTCAGAGATGTCATTGGATATATAAAGGACTAAACTGGAGAGTTTCATAATTTTTGAAGTCCATTTGAAAAAATTTTGGGTAATAAAGTCCGGAGAGTACAAAGTGGAAAATAACAGTCCTTGCATGTGAGTGAGTATGCATTTGAGGTTTTGACTTAATCTGCTTTAAGGGATAGTTTAGTTGATCAAGAGTACTGTTGGAAAAGGATTATAAGGCAGAATTAAAAAGAATTTAGTATTTTGGTTATGTGATGGATTAAAGTTTGGGAAACTAACAACCATACACCGCTCTTGCCCTTATTTGCTAATGAGATTAAGAATACGATATTAAGCTCCGAAAATCAACCTTAACCAAAATCACTAGTACGCACGAATAATATTGTTCTTTAATTGTATTGGAATTGGGGCTGATGAGGAGGAAAGCCTGAACTGAGATCGAGATTCCGAGGATTTGAATCAAAGTGCAAAGTTTTTTGGGTTTGTTCTACACCTTTCTTTCATTATTTCGAATATCTATCTCCAAAATGTTTGAATTGCATATTGAATTGTTTTAAATTGATTTGATGCAAATAAATTGTTAAATGAATTGCAAGTTGATTTAAGTTAAGAAATTTGATAAATTGATTGATTAGCGAAATGAATGACATGAAAATTGAATGAGTATTGAAATGATTTGTTTGTATAAAAATACATACTATATTGTATTTTCCTATAAATGATTTGAATGCCCTTAATAGAATGTTAACCGATTAGAAGTCGGAGTTAAGGATAGATTGGTATACCAATAAAGAAATTCAAACAAGCGTATTATTGTGGCATACTAATCCGTAGCCCAGTGGGACAGTATCGGTAGTGTACACCAACCGAGTACATATTTTTATAAAACCGTGTTTACACCGGCTTGCTGCCCAGCGGGACTGCGCCAGTGATTCGTTATCTTACGCACCGAAAGTATAGGTTAAATTCGATAAGGGCTAAAATGCAAAATGAGAATGGGAATGAAAAAGTGCATGATTTATGATCTGAATGATTTGTTGCACATGAAAATGCATAGTTTGAGATGACCCGATAAATTGTAATTGATTAAATGGGATATATCTTTATGTATGTATTGTCTTGCATTGGTCTTTTAAGAAATGCGAAAGCATTGTCTTATGAAATTGCGATTTGATTTAAATGAAATAAAGAGAGAATCGTATAGAACCACTAAGCATGAAAATGTTTAGCGCATGATTTTTATCTATGCGTAGAACCATTAGAAAGTAAGCGAGGACTAAAGATCGTTATTGTGGAGTCATAAGTCAACGAGGCGGAGTATAAGTAAATGCTCCATCCCATGCATATCATTCCATTCATGACATTTTGTAACTATTTTGCATTGAATTCAATGATGTAAAAGAACGATTTTGTATATTATTTTGAATGGGCATGGAATGCCTTCATTGTAAATGCATTTTGCTAAATGTAAATGATTATGGGCCTACCGAATTGAAATCGCTTCCGCACATTTTTAAAAGTGTTTATACGAAATGGAATGTCGGCCTAAACGGTTATTTTGTTTTTGTATATGTTTTGGTAAAGGAACTCGTCTAGCACCCCGGACTCGGTTCAGATCTATCAATCGGGGTCGGTAGGAATGGAATCTGGTGTGAGTGGCGAGGATAAGGGGATATAGTAGGTATGTATCAAATGTCGAGCTTGTCGGCAGTAAAAATTTGAACATCAAGTACCGTTTGATCACAATAAATCTCATCCCAATTCCTGATGGAAATTAGAGCAACATTACTATGGATTTTGTGTCCGATTTTCCCCTTACCCTAAAGAAACATGATTTAGTGTGGGTAATTGTCGATAGACTTACAAAGTCTACTCACTTCTTACCCGTTCGACTTGACTATTCCATGGATCAGTTAGCGAAATTGTATGTGAATGAGATTGTTCAGTTGCATGGGATTCCACTGTTAATAGTGTCTAACCACAATCCACGGGTTACGTCAAGGTTTTGGAATGAATTACAGTCAGCCTTGGGTACTCGACTAAATTTTTGTACCGCCTTCCATCCATGGCCCGATGGGCCAAATCCCGAAATAGTGATTAAATTATATTGAAGGACATGCTTAAAGTTGTGTGCTACATTTTCTCGGAAGTTAGGATAGGTATATTATGTTAGGTTTCTACTAGTGATTAAGCATACATACATAGCGGAAAATTAAAATTTTATGCGCCAATCCGACCGGATCAGTATGATCGATTAGATGATTGAGGATAGAATACCTTATTCTCATTGGAAGATCCTTACATTGCGACTTTGTGGTAATGCGATCAAACCCTCCTTGTCTCGAATTGAGTGTAGCGATTACCACCCTCTACGATTTATCTACCTGAAACGAGCCTTCTTGAAAACTAAGAGGAAATGGAATTGTGCTGGCAGGGTTGAGTCTCACGAAAAACCACAGCCCTCTCGGTGTGAAAAATGAATGAATGATCCTTGTGGGGATCCCTTAGGTTTAATACAGAATTTTTAGGCTCCAAAGGGTTGGTTCCGACCCATTCTATGCTGTGACCATGTGAGTCCACATAATGTTAGTGATGGGCTCAAAAGCCCATTTTGAGCCACGGATCATAAAGCGACCTCTAGCGAGCATTATGACACCCCAAATTATGCTTGAATGTCAATAGCCCGACATAACCTAATCCATAATAAATGTCGTGATCGCTATCTCACGATAGCCTAATTAAACACAAGGCATGGACTATGTCTCCCTTGTAAGAAGTTCAATCATGCAATTTTCTAGAGCCTCCATGTCTTGATAATACAAATGACACAACCCCTTATTAATTCATTTGAGCATGGCCATTGCAATTTCGATCCCACATGTAAAGGGGCCCTGGTGCCTCTCGAAAATGAGGACAATCCCTTTCATCACTCCATTCCTCACACATGATTTATTCTATAAGCAAGCACTGGCCAATCCTTACATTATAGATGATGTTGAATTTGTGTCGAGCTTAAAGCTCCTCATGTAGGGACCCATGGTGGGTGTTCAAGTGAAGGGCGACTATATTTCTAATTTGGTGATTTGCTCCGCTTGGGCGGGTTCAAGTTCCACTTACTTGACATCAAGTGTGTGACTTGATTGTAGAACCCTGGACTTCAAATGGAATACTATTCTAAATTGTCCCTCGTCGTTCATTATTGGTGGAGCAATAGTGAATTAAGACTAGTATGGAGTTTGACTAATGATCATGTTCTACTGATCATGGATATATGATATTAAGTTAGCTCATAAGTACATGTTGGTGAACATTATACTGGATCGACCCACCATGAGAATACTACATGGATTATAAGTCACAAGTACTTCTCATCATAATAATGTCTTCTTTGATAATGAAAATGCCTTTTTATTATTGAAATATGAAAGTAATAACAATTACACTATTACCCTAGGGCACATCACTAACATATTCCCTTTATGGAATTTGCCTATAACAACAATTATCAGTCCAGTATTGGTATAACCCTTTATGAAGCCCTGTATGGAAGAAAATGTAGAACTCCTATGTGTTGGACAAATCTGAATGAGCATAAAGTAATTGGACCTGACATAGTAAGAGAGACATAAGAAAAAGTTTGGATCATTCAACAAAGGTTAAAAGCTTCTAGTGATAGATAAAAGTCTTATGCGGGTCTGAAAAGAAAAGACATAGAGTAAGAGGTCATAGATAAGGTTTTCTTGAAAGTATCACCATGGATGAAGATACTCCGGTTTTGATGGAAAGGAAAACTGAGTCCAAGGTTTATCGGACCATATGAGATTTTAAAAAGAATTGAACCATTCGCTTATCATTTGACACTACCTCCAGAGTTGGCCAAATTATATAATGTGTTCTATGCGTCAATGTTTAGGATATACTGTAACACCCCAAATTATACCCTAGTAGTTTTATGATATGTTTAGGGTATAATGGTGGTTTAAATTGTGTTTTTCGGAAATTTAAGTGCTAAGTACGAAAAAGGATATAACGGGAAATAATAAAGAAGTAAAAAGGGTAAATTGGTAAATTACCAATTAAGGACCCAAAGGACATAAAATAAGAAGATTATATGTTATTGTGGAATATTATTTAGTTGACTTGCAAATAGAATGAAGAAGAAGGATTAATTAGCAAAAAGGGATAATTGAAGCCAAAATCCCTTAAGACACCAAAATGTCTTCTAGGATAAGCATTATCCATTTTGGGGATTTGGGAGCTAGAGCTTACGGTTGTGAAGAAGGAGACCATGCTAGCTTGTGCTCTCCATTGTTTTTGCTCATTTTTTGTTCAAGCAAAGAGAAGGAAGGGAAAGGAAGAGGAAAAAGCAAGTTAGAAGAGAATAAATCAAGGTATGGAACTCTCCCATTTGTTAGTTAGGAAAAACCCTAACTCTTCCAATGTTTGGGATCTTTTTATTGGTTTTAATTGGGGTTTGATGTTTGTTTTGATCTTGTTTTGGTTTGTTAGGTGTCCACGTTGATAAGGACCAATATTGTGTAAAGAAGACATGTAGGTATTTTAGGGAAGTATTGGTAAATTCCTTAAAACACATGTTTTTCATAACAGCCTGGAACCTCAAATTGGTCTGTTTATTGGAGATGAAATTTTAAGACCTAGGGCTACAAATGTTTAGAAGTGACTGAGAACTAAATCATGCTCTAAGACCCTTGAAATTGAGTCTGATGTTAAGACATGGATTATGTTTCTCTGAGGAGTAGATTCATGTTGTTTTGCATATATCTTAAAGAGCTATCTTTTGATCAAATGAGGTGAATCAAAATTATGCTTAAACTAGACACCTAGGACAGTAACTTTCATAAAAAAAGTATGGTCAAATTATGTCCTTATCAGTTCCCAGAAAATTTTAAATATAGGACACAATTCCATATTCTATTCCTAGAAACTTTCCAAAAGCGAGCAGTTCAGAATGTTTAGGCCATACCTCATAATTTAAAGATTCAAATGACTTGATTCTGATCCATTGGAAACTTAAGACATAGGTGAACATGTTGTTAGAATATCACTTTGTCTAAAAACCTCGTTTCTTGGGTCGAAATTGTAATTAGAAACTGTCATGTTTTGTTCTCAAATGTGCTTCGATTACACCCCGATCTTCGATCAATAAATCTTAAGGGGTGATAGGCATAAAATTTGGGTAAGAATATAACATGAATGTTATTAAGACTAGTATAGATGCTCTGAAACACATATAATTGTATGCTTGCCTAAGACCGAATAGTGAATAAGACACCTCGATTAATTGTAGCTCTGTTTAGTGCTTGGCCTCTACATTAAGGCTTTGGCACTCACATTTAGTGCTTTAGCACTCCCACATAATCTTCACAACACTCACATTCGATATTCTGAGGAACACGTTCGATCGCCGACATACGTTGATGTGTACTATACCTTCGGGTACCTATTGTGTTGCGTCCCTCTCATTCATTATTACCAGTCAATACAGGAAAATATTTATATGATAAGTATATAAACAATGAAGCATAAGAAAACAAAAGTAATCATCTTTGATGCTAAAAGCGAAATTGATTACGTTACGTAGTGTACCTCTTGGTACGTATGTTTTAAAGATTTAAGTCTATGCTCTTACGAGAGATTAAATAATATGATATGTGAGATTATTTTGTCATCATGGTGAGGGGATCAGCTACAAGTGGTCACCCACATGTTATCTATTTTCCCACTAAGCTATAAGAAACAGCACGGGTGTTTCATCCATGTAGGTGCGAAGGAGTGATCGGGGACATCTAGCATTAGCGAACTGACACAACATTAGGAGTCCACCTTATGTGGGTTTTTACTCTATTATTTTGATAGCTGATATTTTGTAATAGTGGAACTTGTATAAATACAAGTAGATGGACTGAGCATATATGTACGGAGACAATTAAGCTTACCACTACGGTAGTAGTCTTACAGCACTATGTTAATATGAATATATGTTTTGAAATGAGCCTTAATGTTAAAATCGAATTAGCGATCCTGTGGCCAGGCGTCCACCCCTGCTACCACGGCTAAGGGATGGGGCATTACAGATACCGTTCTAATGAATCACACATTTTGCTAGTACAAAATGTACAAGTGTATTCAGACTTCTCTTATGACGAAGAACCAAAAGCATTATAGTTCGTGAAGTAAAACAATTATGAACCAAGCAAGTCCCTTTGGTAAAGGTGCTTTGGCAACACCACAGTATGGAAGAAGCAACTTGGGAACCAGAATTGACAATGAGGGCACAATACCCGCAACTCTTCAATTCAGGTAATAATTTCGATGACGAAATTCTTTTAAGGGGGGAGAGTTGTAATACCCCGAATTATACCCTAGTAGTTTTATTACATGTTTGGGGTATAAACAAAGTCAAATTTGTAATTGTTGGAAATTTAAGTGTGAAAAAAGATATAATCGGGATTTTTAAAGAAGTAAAGGTGATAATGGTAAATTGTCAAATTAGGGAGTCAAAGGACATAAATTAAGAAGATTATATGTTCAAATAGGAATAATGATAAGTTGATTTGCAAATGAAAGAAAGATAAAGGAACTAAAAATGCAAAGTTGCAAGAAAGGCTGAGGGAGCGAAAATTCATTAAAAGAACAAATGGGTATTTGAGAGAAGATATTTTCTCATTTTGGCTTACAGAGACTTAGGGCATACGGGTTGTGGGAGAGAAGAACCAAATTTTGAGTTGCCTTTTCTTCCTTTGAGTTCTACTTGATCAAAGAGGAAGAAGGGGAAGAAAGAAGAACTAGAAATTGGAGGTTCTAAGAGAATCAAGGTATGGAACTCTCAATTTGTAAGTTAGGAAATTATCCTAACTCCCTCTTTGTCTATGTTGGGTTAGGAGAAGCCTAGCTACCAGTTATAAAGTATTATTGATTGGTTTTTGATCAATTTGTGGTTGGTTTTGACTTTGTTTTGTTTTGTATTTGAGTTTGTCCGGTGAAATAGGGTAAAAATGCCCATTTCTGTTTTAGCTCGACACCCCTTCGCCTAGGTGAAGGAGTGCTCGCCTAAGCGAAGGTCTTCGCCTAGGCGAACCTCCGAAGCCCCAAAATTTCCAGTTTCTGCCTCACCTCGGTGAAGGCTACTTCGCCTAAGCGAACCTATAGTCCTGTTTTTGTTTCTTTTCTTTTGTTAATTCTAGAAACCATCAATTGGATTAATGTAGGATCCTAACAAGTGAATGAAAGGGTTCGTACTTGTATACAAGTTATATGTAAAATGTTACGAACCTTACAGCATGATCGAGGCGAGAAGCTAGAGCGGACTTTGTTTCTTGCCATATTTGCGTGCATTTATAAATATAAGAATGTGATTAAGAACAATCTGATAAAAGCTCGACAATACATAAGAATATTTTACGCTTTAAGATCGAATAGTGAATGAATAGGCACCTCGATTAGTGCTGACACTCTACGTTCAGGTGCTTGACACTCTGCGATTAGTGCTTGGCACTCTACGTTTAGTGCTTCGACACTCTACGTTGATTGCAGCCTTATGCATAGTGCTCGACACTTTTTTATTCATTAAAGGGCGAGGCACGTATTGTGCCCCGGCACTGGTGATCTTGTGTACCTTTGGGTACCTATTGTGATGTGTCCCTCTCATTCATTGTTACCGATTTATGCAAGCAACATTTATATGATAAGTATCTGAACAACGAACATAAGAAAATAAAAGTAATCAGCTTTAATGCTAAGGCATAATTCAGTTCTGTTCTGTAGTGTACCTACGGGTACCTTCTGTCCTGAAATCTCTGTTATGAACTCCTATGATAGATATAAAAACTCTGATATATGAATTATGTTGTAAGTATACTATAATTGAGGACCACTGTATGTGGTAATTTATGTTATCTGTTTTCCCACTAAGCTATAAGTTTAACACGGGTGTTTTATTCGTGTAGGTACTGAAGAGGTCGTTAGAGACATCCCGCGTTCGCCAGGGCCAACACAGCATTAGGAGTCTTTCTGATGTAGGTCCCCGAATTTTTTTTGTTGTAATTAATAATGTAATTGTAATATTTTGAGATAGTGGAACTTGTGTTCACCACACCTAAGGAAAGCTTCATTTGCTTGAAGGTAGGTAGTTATAACAAGTCATCGCGCTGCGGGATCTGCCGCGTACCTGTGCGCATCAAAGCTTGATTAATATAGAGGGTGAGTACCGATTACCATCATAGTGGGGCTGTGTATTATTCGGGTTGACAAGAGGAAAGGATATGGGGTCATCTATTGGCTTGGTTTCTTCATGTCTGCCTTACGCGTGGATAGCATTTACCCTGGCCCTAACTGTGGCGGCTCTCAAGACCTTCTTATGTTGGAGCTTCAATTGATACTAGAATTTGTCCGGATGGACCGCTGATATATAGTTAATGGTTAGTGCAGGATTTTGAAAATTTGTCATGCAGCGTGTAATTCTATCATGAGCTTGCCACACGATTCTACCCGCGGCTGTTTCTCTGGCATACCTCACGAGGGTGTCCGCGCGATCGGCTTTCCGCGAGAACTTTAGCTTCGGCGCTCCCCATGGAGTCTCATGCCCATGATCTCTATGATAATCGCATCGCAAGGATTTGTTTCTTTTGGAGGGATTTGTCTGAATTGGTGCAAGCCATTTAAACTCTGGCAAGTTGCAAATGATGGGCAATAGCCTTTCATACAAGACGTTCAAGGGGGTGAATTACAAGAGCTCTCTATTTTTATGTGATTGATCACGGGATCGCTTTCGGTCTCTTCTCTGACCTTCCTTGGACTAAGACGCCTTCTGCCCAGGCGGCTTATTTCCCTCGGTCAGCTAGTTTGTAATCATGATAATCTGGGTTGCTGCACGGATATTATCCTCCAGCATTTAATACGTATCAACCCTCCTATATGATTCTTCCATTGTCATTACTTGAATTACGAATGGCGGTTTGGAAGAGAATAGATAATGAAGCTTTCTCTTTCTCAGGATTTGGAGGTGCATCCATGCTATGAGACTGTTCTTGGATGGCTTGCCCAAACCTCCTTGTGAAGTCTCAAATAGACTCTTCTTCCTTCTTGAGAATAGTTTGTAAGGAGCTAATGTTCCTCTTTTTGACTGAACAAAGATACTACGATATGAATGTCGCCCATAGTTCATTGAACGAGTTTATTGAGTTACGTGGGAGCTTGTGGAACCAGGCTAACGTAGGCCCCCATAAGCTAGCCGGGAACACTTTACATAATAGACGGTCATTGTTGGCATTTAGGATCATCACCTGATTATAATGGAGCATGTGATTGTAAGGGTCAGCAGAACCATCGAACATGGTAAAAGTTGATATAATGAGCCAGGGTGCAATATAGTCAAGGATGTATTGCCCTAGGAGCGAAGAGAGCATGTCATCCATGTGCGCGATTAAGGCTATAAGCGACATGTAGAGATGCCTGGCCTGCCACCAAAGAGCGGAGATGTACAAATGACATTTGTGGCATCATACCTGTGGATAATACCGGTGGCATGTTTGCCGGGGTATCTTGGAAGCATTCCAGGTGGGCTTTGAGCGGGCTGGTTCCTACCTCCCATGCATCTCCAGCTGCTTGCCTTGTGGGATGCGCCACTAACGGCATCGCTGAAGGCAGGGTAATGTGAAGGCCTCTTGCGTGACTTGGCCTTTGCGCTCTCCCGAGCATTCTTTGTCGATGAGAGACTCAAAGATGGGGAACTAACTCAAAAATGGGGAACTACCTGAGGACAACTCATCATCCGTTAGGGTATTGACATCATCAGGGATAATGGGCTCATTCCCTCTATTACTAGTGATCGATCAGCGACAGGCCGCTATCATACATCTTTTCCCGAGATGCTTGACTTTTCACCATCTGAGCGTGGTGGTCATTCTCACGCAAGCGTTGACGTGGCCTTGCGGCTCCTTCATGTCTTGCGCTCTCATGTTTCTCTCATGTCTGCGCCAATAGAATTGATCTTCTAGCGATTGGATCATCAGATTGCTTAACATTGCGACTACCTCGGGTGAATCAGATGTGAAAAGGGGAGCGATGGGAGTTCCAGGGCGATGAAGAGTTATGAGGCTTGATCGTTGTAGCCAAGCCCTTACGGCTGGCGAGTGAAGGGCTTTGCATTCGGTTCCCCTGGTGTGGCGCGGTGTTGTTACATGATCGTGCCGAACCTGCGGGCATCGACAATGCGGCGTAAACTGTAAAGGGCAATACGCGACAATGGAGCTGACCATATAGCCCAGTGATTAAGTCGGCCAAAGATGGAGAAGAAGAAGCGGAGAGTTCAACATTTGTTGGAATTACTTACCGCCCTGGTGGGATCTTCCTAATTTATAGAAAGTGGTTCACGAATCTCTCCTTGATTTTAAGAAAGAAAATCTCTTCATCTTAGGGATAAAATCTCATCTTCCTTATTAAGGATTAATTCTTCTTTATCAATGATTAATCTTTTCGCGAAATAAAGGATTTGGAAACTGGGAAATCCACTGATAAATATCTTTTGCATATTTTTCACCTTCGTATTCTTATCCATAACGAACTTCTCATATGCGATAGGATGGTCGGCTAGGGGACTTAAAATTTTAGACGGGCCGCCATGAAGTGACTCTTTAATATGACACCCTATCTTTCTCATATGGACTTTAAGACTCTCGCATCTAGTTTATTCTCGCTTGATTTTAATACAGTAAGTAGGCTTGGGCCGTTTGATGATGAGGACCAAGCGAACCCTAGCCCCATCGAGTAATGGATCTAAGTCTAAAGATCACGGTACTCACAATCACAAAAATGTCTGGCATTTAAGAGTATGAGTAAATGGAAGGAATGGTCGTGTTTTGGAAGCCAAGGTGGAGAGTTATTCCCTCGTCTCAAGGAGCTTTATATAGATAATTGTCCCATGCTGACCGGAGACTTACTAACTCACCTACCTTTGTTGACAAAACTAGAGATTGAAGAATGTGAGGAGTTTGTGGCTCCACTTCCGAGGGTTCCATCCATCCATGATATGACAGATGCACAACCTTGACATCTCACAGAGAAAGGAACTGCCACAACTGCTGTAGAAACTCTCAATTACAAATTTCGACTCTTTGGAGTCCCTATTAGAGGAGGGGACGTTGAAACGCAACACTAGTCTTTAACTTTTGAGAATCAGAAATTGTTCTTTTTCCAGACCTTTGTGCAGAGTTTGTTTACCCATTACATTGAAGCTTTTATATTTGCAGGGGTATAAGAATCTAGAATTTCTCTTACCTGAGTTCTTCAAATGTCACCTCCCTTCCCTTCTATATTTGCATATCTACGAGGACACTTGCAATTCGTTCTTATCCTTCACACTTGGCAACTTCCCGAGGTGCCGCTATCTCAAATTCTGTTTCCTCGAGGGGCTTGAATTCCTCTCCGTTTTAACTTCGGACAGGGATCTTCCATCTCTTTATCAGTTGCACAAGTGTGGGTGCCCTAATCTTGTGTTTATTTGTTTCAAAAATATGGAGGCTGCATGTTTTCAGCCATTGAAACTAGATGATTATCCGGAATTGATATTCCCAATACAGGGTCTTCTCTCCAGCTTAACTTCACTTTCTATTATGAGATGCAATAAATTCACATCTCAAGTGGCGTTTGGTCTGCAAGGTCTGCCCTCTCTTACCTCGCTCAAAATCTCAGGTCTTTCAAATCTCACTTGCTACATAATACATGGATGGGATGGTGAGACTGAAATTTTATGTGCTTTGATTCATCAATTCACAGCATCATTAGGTGAGTGGAGGAGGAGGAGGCATTTCAGAATTTTGATTCAAGAATAACTGAGAATTGAGAGGGAATTTACTGTTTAGTGTAGTTTAGGGGACTACTGAGTCATGACTGACTAGTGAGTTATTAAGGAAGAAGTTGGAAGCAGGAATAACTACTAAATAATAAGAAGAGGGAGGGGGTCTCTAATTGGGCATTGGACCATGGAGTAGGTTCATATATAGACTTACATTAGATAAAAATACCAATCACAATGATAATTTTTATTATTAAAATATCAATTACAATGATAATTTTTATTATTATTAGTACTTTTTTTATTTGTCTGATAGGTTTTCTGTTGGTGTCTATAAATAACACATTATTTTATTTTTTTGAGAGATTTTATATAAGATTGAAAGCTAAATCAATTTATTTATTTTGTTCTCTTTATTTTAATTTTATTAATCTTCATAGGAAAGCCAGATCAATTTGGTATGAGAGCCGCAGCCACAAATCAATTTGGTATGATTTAGCAATTTTAATTTGATACATTATATTAGGAAAGATATGATTTAAAATTTCTATTTATTATAATAATTTCTTGCTTCCTTTAAGGTTTTCAGTCATTATTTACTCTTGTAAACTGATGTTTCATATATTCATAAGGAATCTTCTTTTAATCAATAATGTCTTTCTAAATGCTTCAGCAGTTCAGATCACAACTAGAGTCATTTGATGCTTTAAAGCCATGCAACTCACTGTTATGGTATGCTGGGCCCTTTGGACAAAAAAAAAAAACAAAAATGGAAGGCTGGCCAGGTTTTAAATGTAGCAGCACGAACAGTGTTTCAATGGAAGGAGGCACAAAAACTGAAAAAAAAAAAAAGAAAGAAGAAAGACTATTGTTCTGTTTTGTAAAAGAACTCAGTTGGTTACTCTTAGCAAGAGCTTCGGGTTCCTTGTCAGGTCCTGGTAGACTGTGTTTTGTTTCTATAAAGTACTAAAAAGGAAAATACCTATATATATATATATATATATATATATATATATATATATAAGAAAAATTATTTTCTTTTGGTTTAGTTGTCTAATAAAATTTAAGAATTGAAAATAATAAGAAAATGACTAGATTGGAGTCTCAATAAGAATAGCATATTATAACATTGTAAATTATAATTCCAAGTGAATAGATGTAAAAAAAAATTATGTTTGATTCTCGAAAAATATTAAAAAAAGAAAAAAAATGTCAAGGAAAATAATTTTATTATATTTGTTTGTATTATAAATTTTTTTAAAGAAAATTATATGTAAATAAAATTACTTAAAATGTTATATATTTTAAAATAATTTAATCTTTATATTGATGAGTTTTAAACAAATAAAATTAATTTGAGGTAGCAAATAAAAATATTATATAGAATTTAATTCTATTTTATTTTCCTTCATATTTTTCTTTTATTTTTCCTTCTTATTTTCTTTCTTCTGAATTTTCCTCAAAATTTTCAAGATATAAACATATCCAAGAAAAAAATCAAATATAAATAAAATTACTTTAAAACTTATAAATTTATAACTAAAAATGAACATCATAAGTATTTTAATTTAATATGTAGGAGATATATTTTCCTTCCTACAATTGGATCCCTTAGAAACAAAGAAAGGCCCTTTCTGCGTCCCTGGGTCTTGTAGTTTGGGATGTCGTAGCTATAACGTTCTTTAACTCCCATATTTTATGATATTCAATGAAACCAATTATGTTTATTAAAAAAAAAAAAAAACCTGAACTGATTTTGAATATTTAATTAATTTTCATATTCAAAATTAAATTCTTTTTGGTTTATAAAACGTGGTGAAATCAACTTTAATTTGTTATAAAATTGGTTCTTTCTTTTAATTTATATTCAAAATTTTAAAATATAAAACAATGAAATGAAAATTTAAAATCAAATTTTGGATCCGAAAAAAAAAACCTATTTTTAAATCAAACATTAACGAGATATTGCCCAATAATTCTTCTCCATCATCATTTTCTTCTCCCGAGCGTCCCACGCTTTTTTTAATAATATTATATCTTATCTTCTCTGTAGTGGGCAATATTTAAAGCGAATCTTTCCAACATTTTACAATGATTTTTTGTCAATATCGATGATATCAAATGAGCGTTCAGCATTTTTAAAATCGATATTTTATTATGAGCTTGAAATTAAATATGTATCAAGGTAGTGCCGTTTTATTGACTACTTGGAAGCGTTTAACGTGACTCGATAAAATAGCTACTTCGAAATATATTTAAATATTAAATTATTCATTTTAATTTATGAAACTTTTTAAAATTCGCTCAAGCATGTTCTATTTTACCGATTTTCTTTTAATTTTTGATAATTTAAAAAAAGTAAAACATATATATAGAGAAAGATAAAGAGAAAAAAAGGTAGAGAGCGAATTTAGAGAGTTTAAATGGCTCACCTTATTTGATGAGCTATTTGAGTTAATTAGGAAATAAAGAGTGAAATAAAGAGTGGATTAAAGAAAAATTTTTATGTTTAACTAGCTAAAATAGCTAAAATTAAAGAAATAGAGAGTGAGTTGGACTCTTAGACGGAGGGATCAAATTGCAACCCCATAATCCATATGGTATGGCCGTATCAGTACGGTTAGGTAGAAAATGACTTGATTTGTCCATTTGGCAGTTGTTGATAGGCCACAACCGTCTTCGTCCACCTCGAAAAGGTCCACCCTCTTCCTCCTCCTAACTACTTGCTCTGCATCTCTTCTTTCTTTCGATTTCTCTCTGTTCCAGTATTGACTTCCCTTACCCAAAGAGCCAACCCAGACGCTGGCCTGGCGTAGCAGGAGGAGGAGGCTCTTCTCTTGGCTTCTCTCCAAGCTCTATTTGATCGGATGGCTTCCCGCGACGTCCTCACCTTTCTCCGGGGACAGAAACTCAGTGATACGCTCCTGAAGAAGCTGAAAATGAAATTTCTGGCAGTGAAGGGAGTGCTGAACGACGCCGAAGCCAAGCAACTCACGGATTCAGATGTCAGTGATTGGGTGGATGAGCTGAAAGATGTTGTGTATGATGCGGAGGACTTGCTTGATGATATCGCCACCGAAGCTTTACGCTGCAAGATAGAGTCTGATTCTCATACTCAGGTACGGAACATCAACTTTTGTGAGGGGACCAAGTCCAGGTTAGAGGATATCACTGACACTCTAGAACGTCTTGCGCAAGAAAAGATGTTCTCGGCAGAAAGAGAGCAGCGTCGGAACAATTTGTCAAACAGATGGCCGACGACTTCCTTGGTAGATGAGTCTGGGGTATACGGTAGGGATGGTAACCAAGAGGAGATTGTTGAATTTCTGTTGTCCTATGATGCAAGTGGGAATAAGATAGGTGTGATCGCCCTGGTGGGTATTGGCGGTATTGGGAAGACCACTCTTGCTCAGCTGGTCTATAAAGATAGGAGAGTGGTGGATTGTTTTGATCTCAAAGCATGGGTTTGTGTTTCGGAGGAATTTGATCTTGTCAGGATTACAAAAACCATTCTTAAGGCAATAACCTCCGGGACTACTGATGACAATGATTTGAATATACTTCAATGTAAATTGGAGGAGAGCCTTAGAAGGAAGAAGTTCTTACTCGTCCTTGATGATGTTTGGAACGAAAACTACAAAGATTTGGAAAGCCTACAACTTCCTTTCAGTGCTGGTCTCCGAGGAAGTAAGATTATTGTAACAACACGCAGTGGTGAGGTTGCACGGGTCATGCGTTCTATTAGCATTCATCATTTGAGACAGTTATCCCCCGAGGATTGCTGGTCGTTGTTTGCAAAACATGCATTTTGAAAATGGTGATTCTAGTCCACATCCAAAGTTAGAAGAAATTGGCAAGGAGATTGTAAAAAGGTGTAAAGGACTGCCTTTGGCTGCAAAGACCCTTGGGAGTGCCTTGTACTCAGAGTTGCGTGTAGAAGAATGGGAAAATATGTTGAACAGTGAAATTTGGAATTTACCAAATGATCAAATTATCCCTGCCTTGTGGTTAAGCTATGCTTTTCTTCCTCCACATTTAAAGCGGTGTTTTGCATATTGCTCCATTTTCCCAAGGACTCACAATTTGAAAGGAAAACTTGATTCACATTATGGATGGCGAAGGGTTTTGCAACAATCCGATGCTTAGGAAAACAATAGAAAAGGTAGGTGAATGGTACTTTCACGGATTATTATCAAGGTCTTTTTTTCAGAATTCTGGTAGTCACAAATCATATTTTATAATGCATGATCTCATTAACGACTTGGCTCAAGTTATTTCTGGAAAATTTTGCGTTCAGTTGAAGGATGGTAATATCAAAGAAATTCCTGAAAAGCTTCGCCACTTGTCATACTTTGGTAGTGAATATGACCGTTATGAGAGATTTGAGACACTGGATGATGTTAGTAGTCTTCGAACCTTCTTACCATTGCATTTGAGGACTCTGCCTCGATTAAATAGGGTTTCAAAGAATAGAGATCTAAGTAACACTCGATGGGGTGTAAATTTTCGCTTAAGTAATAGAGTCTGGAATGAATTATTACCGACAGTTCAATATTTACGGGTATTGTCATTGTGTTATTATAAGATACCGGATTTGCCTGATTCAATTGGTAATTTAAAGCATTTGCGCTATCTAGACCTTACTTATGCACTCATCAAAAAGTTACCCGACTCAATTTGTAGTTTGTATAATTCTGAGCATTGATATTACTCTTTTGTTGGAAACTTGTCGAATTACCTAAAATGATGTGCAAGATGATTAGCTACGTCATCTTGATATGGGGCATAGCAAAGTGAAAGGAATTCAAGTCAAATGGGTCTATTAAAAGCCTACAAAAATTAGCGACCTGTTGGAGCAAGGAAAGTGGGACTAGGGTTGAAGAGTTAAGGGAGCTTTCCCAAATTGGTGGGAGCCTTGTCATTCAAGGGCTACAGAATGTGGTTGATGCTAAGGATGCCTTAGAGGCCAATTTGGTGAAAAAGCAGTACCTTGATGAGTTAGAGTTGGAATGGGATAGCCATGGAGGTGATGATCAAAATAGAGCAAAATCACGGTCTTTCGACAACACAACCTCATTCAAACTTAAAGAGACTCACCATTTATAGATACGATGGTTCAAGATTTCCAGATTGGTTTGGAGGTTCTTCAATTCTCAATATGGTGTCGCTCCGTCTTTGGGACTGTGACAACGTGTCAACGTTCCCATCGCTTGGGCAGCTACCATCTCTTAAACATTTATATATAGCACGATTGAGGGGGGTCGAAAGAGTGGGCGCTGAGTTTTATGGGGCTGAGCCCTCCTTTGTTTCCCTAAAAGCTTTGTCATTTAAGGGTATGAGTAAATGGAAGGAATGGTCGTGTTTGGGAAGCCAAGGCGGAGAATTCCCTCGTCTCAAAGAGCTTTATATAGAGAATTGTCCCATGTTGACTGGGGACTTGCCAACTCACTTGCCTTTGTTGACGAAACTAGAGATTGAAGACTGTGAGGAGCTTATGGCTCCACTTCCGAGGGTTCCTGCCATCCATGGTATGAGGACGTGCAGCCGTGACATCTCACGGTGGAAGGAACTGCCACCACCGCTGCAAATACTCTCAATTACAAATTCCGACTCTTTGGAGTCCTTATTGGAGGAGGGAATGTTGCAAAACAGCACTAGTGTTGACACTTTAAAAATTGGAAAATGTTCTTTTTCTAGACCTCTGTGCAGAGTTTGTTTACCCATTACATTGAAATCGTTAATGATCTGGCAGTGTAAGAAACTAGAATTTCTCTTACCTGAGTTCTTCAAATGTCACCATCCTTCCCTTCGAAATTTGGAAATCTACCTTAGTACTTGCAATTCGTTCTTATCCATCCCACTTGGCAACTTCCCGAGGTGCCACTTTCTCCAAATCAGCCAGCTCAAGGGGCTTGAGTCCCTTTCCATTTCAACTTCAGATGGGGATCCTCCATCTTCTTTTGGCCTGAGCATCATTTGGTGCCCTAATCTTGTGTCAATTTGTTGCAAGAATATGGAGGCTGCATGTTTTCGGTCATTAAAACTAGAGGGTTGTCCGGAATTGATATTCCCAATACAGGGTCTCCCCTCCACCTTAACTTCACTTTCTATTATGAGCTGCAATAAATTCACATCCCAGGTGGAGTTTGGTCTGCAAGGCCTGCCCTCTCTTACCTCGCTCACAATCTCAGGTCTTTCAAATCTCATTTCCCTGGATGGTATGGGGCTTCAATTGCTCACTTCTCTTCGAAAATTAGAGATCCGTGACTGCCCCAAGCTCCAATCTTTGACTGAAGAGCGGCTACCCACTTCCCTTTCTTTACTAATAATCCACAAATGTCCACTGCTGAAAGATAGGTAGGTGCAAGTTTTGGATGGGGGAAGATTGGCCTCGTATATCTCACATTCAAGGCAGTGTGATCGATGGCCTGGTTCGTAACAGGTGGCATACACACGCAATTTATAGTCAGGTACTTGTTCTATCCTAAAGTGATTGTCTAAAAAAAAACTAACATTCTTAAATAGAAATTCTGATTTGATCCATTATAAATAGGAAAATATTCTTTCAATTTTCTAACTATTATAACAATTTCTTGCGTCTCTTTCAGGTTATCTGTAATGCTTTACTCTTGCTTCACTCTGGCTTTGATCAACATATCTTTGTAAGGAACACTTTAAGACACCCTTGCTTAATTAATGCCTCGTTCAATGCTACAGAATTCATTGAGAGTGAATGTTTTGCGTAAAAGCCAAGCAGCAGCTCTGCAGGTCTGGTTTTGTAAAATTGGTTTTCCTGTATAAATTTTATGGACCTTAATTTTTTTTCTTTCATTATTAATTTGTTGAGAATCTGATGGCAGGCTTCGATCCTCCTTCTCAACAAATTCTATCTGTCTCAATGATTTCCAATGGGACCACTGTAGGTTCAATCCATGCCTTCTCGTCTTGGACAACAGTGTAGCCGAGATTTGATGCATCTAAAGACTTGTGAGTTGGTACTCTGCTGAAGGAATTACAAAAAGCTCAAGTCTGATGGAGAGTGGAGTGTGCGGCAGCTCTATGATTTCAGTTGCGAGACATTTCAATTGCTTTTGGTTTAACTATCTAATTCCATAAAATGAAAATATTCATAACTCCTTGTTATGAATTATTTTCCCAGGCTTTGAGCCTTATCTGCATTGATGTCTTAGCCTTCCTGGAAAATGAAGGTATGTTTCAGTAGTTCACATATTGTTTTCATTTCTTTCAGTTTGATTAACGTGGAGATATTCTGTTTAGCACCTTTAAACTCAAAAATCTTCAGCTTCTGTCATGCCATCTCCTTCATTTACATGCTTGTCCGCCTTGGTAGCTTTACCTTGTTAATGGTATGATAATTCTAATGTAGCTGCATTGGTTAAGCATGGATGCATTCATGCACAACACTTCAAGCTTTCCATACTTTTAATGCCACAAGGTTGTCCTGAATTTATATTGCTCTATGCAGGAGCTTCCTCCAGCCTAAGTTCACTCTTACAGCTACAAATGTGAGAACTTGAATCCAAGATCAAGTGGGGCCTAGTATGACTGGCCTCTCTGTTCCCTCTAAAATCTCAGATCTTCCAAAACCTCAGGTCTCGACACAGTTTTAAATTTCAGCTGCTTACATCTCTCCTAAATTACGATCTCAGACTTCCCAAAGCTCTAATCCTTGACAGAAGAGTTGCTGCCTACTTTCCTTTCAGTTCCAGCAATCCATAATCCTTAGCTGAAAGGTCATTGCAAGTTAGATTGTGGGAAGATTGAACTATATAGCCACAGATTCCAAACATTACGATTGATGACCAAAGTTTGTAGTGAAGGTAGCATTCCACCAATTTTTTTTTATCAAGTACTGGCTCTGTCCTTGAGATAATTTTCTCAGGAAGACTGATTTGCTTAAGTAGCAATTTTAATTTGATAAAATATAATAGGAAAGATATGATTTAAATTTTCTATTTATTATAATAATTTCTTGCTTCCTTTAAGGTTTTCAGTAATTCTTCACTCTTTGTAAATTGATGCCTATATATTCAAGGAATCTTCTTTAATCAATAATGTCTTTCAGAATGCTTCAGTTCAGATCACAACTAGAGTCATTTCGATGCTTGCGTTTCAGCTCTGCAGATCTGATTCCATAGTCCTGCATTGCGCGTATCTTTATGGGCCTTGAATGCCGTGGCTAATCTAATTGAAACTCATGGAAGGCCTTTGATTCTGGTTTCCTCACTAAATTCAAGCTGTCCAGCAACAACCCTTCCAATGGGACCATTTTCGATTATGAGTTCGAAGACTCTTTCATGGAGGTATATTTTAGCATCCAAAGACTCATGATTGGTACTCCCACTTAAGGAACTAGAGAATGATGCACTAAATTTTACTTGATTTAAAAATTTTGTTAGAATATGATATTGTGAAGAACACGCGTATAAAAAATGATATTGTGAAGAAGAAAGATCACTCCTAGTTGAGTAGTTGATTATGAAGCATGCTCTATGATTCCAATTAGTAAGAGATTTCAATTGCTTTGGTTTAACATTTTAAGCTACAATTTACAAAGATTTACGATCCCTTATGCATTATTTTTCATGTTTTCTGTGTTAACATCTTAGTTCTTCTCTAGAAAAAACAGGTATGTTTCTTCTGATTCATACTTTTCATAGGCTGACACATTGTGGAGTTCTATTATATGCAAGACGAGAAATCTAAAGTCAACTCAAGCTTTAAAGGAAAAAAAACCAAAAATTTCACTGCCTGAGGTCCTGACATTAATAATTATATTACCTATGTTAATACGGCATTCCAGTGATGGATGTTAATATTTTCTTTGTACACAATTGTTTTCTATCTCTTAAGCCTTAACTAATCTGCAGATGTTTAGTTTAGACACCTCAAACTCAAAATCTCTAGCCTCTATCAGACGACACCTCCTAGTCTATGCTCATCTCCTTCTCATTTACATTATTGTCATCCACCTCCAATTTTTTTTCTATTTTTTCCTTTTAGTAGTTAAAGAACTTCAGAACTATACTCTTATTAGTTCATCAAGTGGATACTATATACTCTATATTCAAACTTTTCTTTAAAGCATGAATGGTAGTATGAGCTCTTGAATTTTCTTTCTTTTAAATTTGTGATTCTTAGGTAGACATTGGAAAAGAGAGAAGGCAAATCTCATTCAAAGTCATAGCACTGCAGCGTACGGCTTTTCCAATCAAGGTCAGGTCAGTCAAGTGGAATCTTATTAATATTATCAATAACTCATCATCAAATCTGCAGATTTTTCAAACATTATGATAAATTTCTCACCAGGAACAACCTTTTTTTCCTCTTGTTATCAACCTTGGTTAACCAATTATAAACTAATTAATATCACGATACCACCACTCATAGATGAATTTTAAGTATCTAGTAGTTAGAGGCTACTCATAGATTCTATTTATTACTTGAGCTTTTCTTCTTGTGCAGATATATGTGCTAAGTGAAATTTGACTGTCAAATTTGATTTAATGGTGCCCTGTTTATTTTTTCAGATGTTACCATTTTGGAATCTTTGGAGACTTGGAGACTTGGAATCATGGAGGAGGAAGTTTTGCCACTGCTTTCTTCCTTTTGGGTTGGGAAAGTGAGATTTGAAGACTTCCAACCCTCTTTTTCTGAGCTTTAAGCCTTGAGCTTTACTTCCAAAGTACGGAGAAAGAAAAGTGAAAAGAAAGCAAATCAACAAACATTGAGATTCACTCAAGTTTTATATGGAGTGAAGAGACTTTCATAAAAATATGAAACCATTGGTTTGTCAGACTTGAAGGAGCTGCAGTTTTGTTTCCCATTTTCTTCTTTGAGGAATATGTTTGTTGAATCATATATATTTGAACTTACTGATTTTGTGTATACATACATACATACATATATATTATTTATGTATAATGATTTTTAAAAGAAATACTTATTTAAAAGATTTTGTAATTTTAATTTTAATATGGTAACAGTTGCAAATAATGAGAAAAGTTTGTATGAGTTTATTAACAATCAGTTCTAAGGTTTCTTTGTTTCGTCATGTTTTTTCAAACTAGTTTTTAGAATCATTTTATGAAATTAAGGCTATATGGCAAGTTGCCTTTAAAAATAAAAATAAAAAACTTGTGTTGGATAAATTATTTTTAAATGATCCAATACCTTCTCATTTGAGTTTCAAATTATTTTAAAAAGTATTAAACTTATCAGTACTTGCCATATATATAGTTTGAATGACATTTTAGTAATAACTAAACTGGTTTTTGAGTTTTAATCTTTTTTTCAAAATTTAAAAAAAAAACTTTATGTATTAATTATAGTTAATTTTGAAAGTGATTTCTCATCGAAAAATTTTTAAAGAAAAGAAATTGAAAAGTGCAAGGAAATTTAAAAGATAGACATATTAATCTATTACTTTTTTTTTTAGCGTTTTCATTAGCCTCTGAAAATATTTAGAATATCGGTAAATATCGGTAAAATATTAATAACACAAGAAAATATCGGTAATGACTATTTCAGATTTCAAAATTCTATAAATACCCCCTAAAATCATACAATCTCTTTACAAACTCATCCATACACATCCAAGCTCCATTTAACTCTCAAATTATTATTTTTTTTGTGATTTATTTCAATATTTTGAAGATCTTATTATGAATATTATCTTCATCAAGATGGGATCCCTTCATCAAATAATGTAATGGAGCCACATTGGTCTTCATTTTGGTTTTAAATTACTATTGTAATGTAATTTCTCGATAAATTATAATGAATATTATTTTCAATAAGTGTATATTTACTTATTTATGTCTTTTTTATAGTTCAACAAAGTATTTCCATGAATTTCAAAGTATTTTTGTTAATTTTTACTTTACCAATATTTTTGTCAAAATATCCACCGATATTTACCGATATTTCCAATATATCCGTAAAATCCAAGTACCGATATATCCGTAATTACCGATATTTTGTTCCTTGGTCTAAACTAATGCGTGAACAGTAATGGTTAATAAACAATAGTTTTCAAAAAAATGTGTTGTCCCACATGGAAAAAAAAACAAGTTTTTATTATGTTTATATGTTAAAACTCAATTATGGGCTTGTACATGATTTGAGAAAGGGAGTCTCAGACGACAAGAAATGAGCCTAGTTTCACTTAGTGTGAAATCAAGATTTAACTCGCTTATGCATGAATAACCGGGACACATTCGATTTTGCTCCAAATTGGTTTTGTTTTTATTTGCCTAAATAAAATCCTTAGTTAATGTCGAAGTCAGTGACTATGGCAAATGTTTTGAACAATTTTTAAGCTAATATTTACTAACTGTTTTATTACTGTTCACACCCTAGTTTGAGTATTACTTTCATTTCTAAATTATTTTAATAATTTTTTTTTTCAAAAAAACTAGAGTTTTGTACGGAAATACTCCATTTGAAAAAAAAAAAAAAATTACTCTTGTTCCCAAAATATTTCCCAAACTGTGTCGCAAAGCCGTCGTTGTCGACGGCGACAATTGGTTACGTCACGCCATCCACGCGCATAAATTAAAATCAGGTCAGCAGACCATGACTACGCAATTGGTTCAAATGCCGGCAACCATGGTGATGACAATTGGAAGATCAAAAGCCGCAAACCATAACGCTGACAATGGGTTAAATCATATGCCGCCCCGGATCGACGGCAATTGGTCGACGAATTCGCTAGGCATTATTCGCATTTTCTTCCTCCCGCTCCCCTCGCCGTTATGGCCTCGTTGGCCGCCGCCGCCGACTCCGCAACACCGCATTTGGATGCTTGAAACTCCCACTAGGGCTTGTTTTTCCCCAATTTCCTTCCTCCTCCTCCTACCGCCGCTTCTCGTCAGCCCAATTCGTCACAGGCTGTCACGTTTTTCGCGCTTTTTCCACTGTAATGTCGCCCAATGTCAGTTCGAATTAATGGTATGAGAAGATGATTTGTTCAGATTCATTTGTGTTCTAATTTTGACTCGCGCCGGATTGCTGCCAGACAATTGCTTTAATGACTTCAATTTCGGAGGCTTATCGAGATGGTTTTTGAATATGGAAATATTCTAAATTGGGGTATTTTTGTTTGGTTTTTTTAAATATAGAGACACTTTCGGCTTCAAACCAAGAATAAATTGTGTTAGTATGTCGATTAATTGAATATTTTGATATCAAGTTTAGCTATCTTTTATTGAGTTTATAATTATCATATACAATAGCAGTACAGGGACATGCTTACTTAATGTATATGATTGTTAACTTGTGTAAGTTTGCCTTTCTAAATTATTATATTAATCTCGCACATATTCGCACATATGGGACATTATCATCTTCTTAATCCTTGCTTCAATTAGTCCGTTGGTTGGCCACCCACAGGAACCTTAGTAATCCCAGGTAAATCTATAAGGGTCATATTAAGGACATTTGGAGAGGAGATCATTAAGCGGATTTGCTTTTCTGACACCCCTTTGTTAAATCCAGCTTCCCTTTCAGTCTCAGCCTGCACTAACAAAAGAAGTCTGAAAACAACCTAAGACCAGGCAAACTTCCCTTCAATCTTTCCCCAAAGCATGTTATGACCATTTGTTTCCTTTCCAGAACTAAGATGTGCCTTTCATAGTTGATTATATCCAATCATTTAAATGACTGATTTAAACAAATAAACTGAACAAAAATAGATTAAAAATAAATTAACCATTTATGCTTGCTCTGTTTACAGCATGAACGGACATTACAAGACTAAAATGTAGAAATGACAAGTGCAAATAATAAGACTTGAAATGTATTGAGATAATTAACTATGAAATTGCTAGCATCTCAATTCATTCTGTTGTTACTGGCTACCAAAATTCATTTTCTGGGTATGGAGAAGAAACTGGCATTCTTGGAAATTTAGAATGAGAAAAAGGAAAAAATTATAAAAAACGGAACTCAAAAGCTCAGTTGAACAAAGCTAAGGCTGAGATGTTATTTTCCCTTTCTGATCAGAAATAATAAATTCAAACAGAAATGTTTAGAATTTGCTATGAAGCATGAAAAATCCTTCCAAAAGATACAAAAACCTGATATTAAATTAAAACAAAAGGGGAGAAAAGAAAAATATAAACCACAGCTCAAAGGAGCAAGCCATGGAGTGAAGGTGGAAAAGAATCCCAACAAATTAGTCTAACACAAAAGCCCCTTGTTTAGCGAGCTGATCTGCAACCCAGCCAGCCAAGTGCAAAACGCAAGATAATCTGAACTGAGCTGATCTGAAACATGTCTTGACATCTGTACAGTTGATGCTATATCTAAACTGTTCGGAAAACCATATTATCTAATAATTATTTCCTTAATTTCTACCCCAAAAACCACAAAGTTTTCTCTTCCTGTAACAAATGTTGCATAATTAACCACTAAGGTTTTGAGGCACCCTATAAGTACCCAATTTCTCGAGGATAGAATACCTTCGTTTTAATAGATAATCTAGAGAGAAAGGTTCTTTGCATTAAGGCTACATGTCTCTCGTAACAATGATATTTAAGCAATTTCATTCCTAGATAGCAATATTTCATACAGAAATCTGCTGACAGCCATGCAAAGTTAAATATTCTTGATCCCTTCATCTTTCCAATCATAACTTGATTTGGTGGGGCCACCATATCAACTTGTTGTTGCTGCATAAGCCTTACATTTCCATGGCATCCTATACCAATTAACCAATATGCACAAAGAATTTTAAACACCAAAATTCTTAAAACCCTAAAAGCCTAAAACCCTAAATCCCTACAACCTTGAAACCTTGAAACCTTGAAACACTAAAACGCTAAAACCCTCATACCGTAAAATCCTAACCTCGTGAAACCCTAAAACCATATGACATTAAATCTTTAAAACCATAAATCCATAAAACCATAAAACCCTAAAACCCTTAAACCCTAAAACCCATCAAAACCCTAAAACCCTAAAACCCTAAAACCATACAACCCTAAAACCCTAAAACCTTTAATCCTTGACACCTTGAAACCTTGAATCGCTAAAACGACAAAACCTTAAAACCCTAAAACCCCAAATCCCTACAACCTTGAAACCTTGAAACACTAAAACGCTAAAACCCTAAAACCCTAAAACCCTAAAACCCTAAAACCCTAAAACATTGAAACCCTCAAACCCTCAAACCCTAAATGACAGGACCCGACCCGGATACCCTCCCCGGATTTCCTGGGTGGTCCCGCCTAGTGAAGTTCCACTGTATACTCCTAGGGAAGATACGGTGGAACCCCACCTTAAGGAAGGGAGTAACACCATGTATTAATTTAATACCCAATTATACATGTATATATAAAAACCCGCAACAATTATAAAGGAGGTCATATAAAAGTTCAATGTTTAATATCGAGCATTCTTAGAGTATTGATCACGGAGGCAAAGAGAAACGAATAAGTCCAATACATCAAACACAAATGGATAAATGCAATAGAGTGCGACAAATTGCATGGGAGAGCGACGCAACTGGCACGACAGCCCTACGACCGTCTGACCTGGGGTGGAACATTTAAAACAATAATGCGGTATAATAATCTCAGCTGAAGGGCATAATTTATATGAAAATAACATTTTTATATATTCGCAATTCGCTCTTCTCTCAAACCTTCGCTCACTCTTGTAAAGTTCCCGCTTAGAAACATTTCACAAAAAAAAAAACCCAACTTTTACCCCACGTCCAAATATATGGCAAATCATGCTCCACAAACAGCCGACAATGTTAAGAAAACCATTAATCTGAGATCAGACAACATAAGCCAAGCAATAAAACATGGCAGCCATCAAGTAATAAGATAACTTTGGAAATGCACCAAATCATGAGTATTAAAATAGTTATACTATATTTAGAGAAACAACATGTCCATACCACATACCCATCATAAACCGTCAGTAAGCCGACCTCACGACACCGTGACAACTAATGAACCTGTGGTTACACCCGGCCATCACGTGGCAACTAACAAACCTCCAGGTAGACCCGCCATCACGTGGCAACTAACAAACCTCCAGGTAGACCCGCCATCACGTGGCACTAACAAACCTCCGGGCAAGCCCGTCCATCACGTGGCACCTAATAAACCTCCGAGTAAACCTGGCCATCACGTGGCACCTAAATAACCTCCGGGTAAACTTGGCCATCACGTGGCACTATCAAACCTCCGGGTAAACCTGGCCATCACGTGGCACTAACAAACCTCCGAGTGAACTCCGTCCATCATATTTAATAATCTTCCGGTAACCCGGCCATCACGTGGCAACTAATAAACCGTAACCCTACCATCACGTGGTAAATCCAATATAACTGCTCCCTTCTCACGTACCTTTCCAACAATACCCCAGATAGAGTCACCACAAAATCTCAAGATCCACCTTCTTTAACAATAATTTTTCAAGATAGTTTACAACTTCAATCCATGTACTCAAAATATCCAAACACCACCAACTCATCCACGAACACAAAGAGAAAACTTGCAAATAATTGAAATGTCGACAAATTCACATGAAATAATAATCTTTGTTTTATACTTTAAACCGAAAATCATGTTTCAAGAATGCAACCAACCATCCGATCAAAACAAAAGATATTGTGTAAAGTATTTTATCACAATAGATATATCAACATACATCTCAAATCATTTAAAAGAAGGCCAAACACTACGCACTTGCGTATGCTCGCTATGTCTCTCGTAGGATCAGCCCCCACTCGTGAATGCCTCGTAATATAAATAAAACACATTTAGTGCTCCAATAACTAAACCAACAACATCGAACACCCCAAGGCCTTAGAATAATTTTTTAGAACTATGAAACCATCCCAATTGACTCCGATGTGTCCAATCACACGCAGCTCCTATAAAGTCCGATACCTAAAATTGGGGCTTTTCACCCGAGAGCTAATTTCTAAATTAAATCTAATAATTCCTAAACATCCACTTCACTAGTACAACTTCAATTTTGTCCAATTTGACCAATTGATACTCTATTTCAAATTCGACTTCTGTAATTAATTCGAAACAACCTAAAATGGAAAACTAACCAAACGACGTCCAAAATTTACAAACCACATATCACCTAAAGCCCAAGAGACTGGGGAATTCATTGGTACCATTACCTTGGTCCAATCAATGGTGGGTCGGAACCCGACTAAGCTTCGCCAATTTCGCTTTCATTGTAACTTCCAAACGGTACAAATCTCGCAAAAAGGGACCACGATGAGTTCGAAGGTCCAAAATGGTGGAGTGAGCTTGCTGGTGGCCAAGGGTCGGAAATGGCCGTGAATCACAAAACTCGTGAGAAAACTGCACTCACGTAGGGTTCGGCCGGCCGCATCCTCACACATCTACGGGCGGTCAAGGTCGAAATTTTACGCCTAAGATCGTCTCGGCGGTGGCACCTCAGGTCCGGCGTGTAACAAGTGGCTGGCCTGAGGTGCCTGGGTCTCGGGTTCAATCTTCCACGGCGCCAAGCAGTGGCTACCAACCCAAATGGTGTTCCCTGCTTGAGAGTTTTCTTAGGTTTTTGGGGTTCAAAAGTGTCTTGGAGGCTGTGGTTTCCTTCTGGGCACGCAGCTATGTGTATATAGGCCTTAGGGTCGCCGTAAAAACACCGAAGACGCCTGGAATCGCTAAAACACTGCCGCTTGGAATCCACGGTCATACTTATCCGTAAGTCGGATTTGACGTTCGACTACGATGAACTCAGACGATGAGGTCATGAAATGGTGTCTGGGTGAACCTAAAATTATTCATCCTTGAAAAAGTCAACTTTGGTCAACCTCCTAAGTGTTGGTCAAACCTAAATAAATTTGGTCAAACTTATCAAACTTGGTCAAACTCAGATATTTGCGCGGGTCATTTAATCTACTCCCTTAAAGAAAAAATTCCCCATCCACGAAATTGCATTCTGTTATGGAAGAGATGAGGATACCGCCCAAGATCCGTCTCCCCGCTCCCAAGTCGCCTTCGACTAGGTGGTTTCTCCAAAGGGCTTTCTACTAAGGATATGGTCTTATTGCAAACTCCTTCCTCTTCCCTAACCGTAACTGCACTAGCCGCCCTCATGTGATAAAAGTCATCCCTCGCCTCACTTCCGTGTCTCCAACACATGTGAGAACTGAATATACTTAGCGTAGCATGGAGATGTGGGAACACATTATGGACTCACAAAAACTCCTCCCAAGAAGTCAAATCTAGGCCAATCGACCTATCTTCAACAATCTCAAAAGGTCCGATGTAGCAAGGATTTAGCTTTCCTGCTTCCCAAAGCGTACTCACCCTCCAAGGAGAGAGTTTAAGAATACTGATCTCGACCTCAAACTCAAGATCCTTTAGAATATCCACATAACACTTAAATATTCATCAAAACGTATGCTCAACCACCAACAAGCTAAGGTTGGCATACAATCTTTCCATCCTCCAAAACCCTACAGGTCCAACTTTCATGTCACATAGCTGGTCTCGTACCTACAATCTAAGGTGGAGGGAAATAATGGGGATGAGTTCGACTAAACTCGCAGGAATCCCCTAACAAGCCATACTCATAAACATTTCCAATTATACATAATTCAAGATATCTCAAAACATGAGCATTTCACATATTAGGTTGATGATGGAAACACATAAATGCAATACTACTCACCATCTCAACCTCATCGCTGATTCTTCGAAGCCAACCAGACTAGCCAATCATCCCGCAATGACAAATTGTTTGACTTACCACCCAAGGATATGCCCACATCCCATACATCTAGCGACCTTCTTCGATTACAGCCCAAGTGACTGGGCCATCATTCCGTGTCCATTACATCAATCCAGACTCACACATTCTCATACCCATGTCATGCTTTAAAAAAAACAATTTCACCAAGAATCAACCACATGGATATTAAAAACATCATGTACCAATTAATTCAAAGATTTCCATATATATAAAAAAAATATGCATTATATATCACTAGAAAATCACATACCAGCTAACGGAATGGTACAAAATTCCCACAACATCAAACCACAGTACACGCAGGAGAAGGTTATAAGATCCCCTACCTTCCTTGGATTCAAAAATCCGCAAGTCTCCCAAGGAAGTCAAAACCCGAGACTACTCCAAGGATCTGCAAATAACAAGTCATAAGATTCCTTAGCCTCTCACAATCCGTATCATGTAAAAATTACTCAAGTGGTCTATTACTTATCACCACTCGACTCACGTATATTCTTATACCTTCCAACATAAACCTTGATCCCCCAAGTGCACTCTCTACACTCACTAGATCAACATTTACCACTCATTATTGGGGTTACACAAACAACGCACCAACGCCAACAACACCTCTTGTATTCCTATCTCCATATTACTCATTTGAAGATAAAGTGCTAAGAGTTCCTTTCCAAGTGGAATCACTCAACTCGGAGCAGAAATGATCAAGTTATGGCCAAAATACTAACACCGCCATAATGTAAAAATCCAGCCCTCACAAAATGCCGTGACTTATGATTTTCTCCCCACTTTTTCCATATGTTTCCAACCAAATCAATCCCAATACTAAACACACATCAAAGCCACTCTATTCAACCCGAAACATCTTCCAAAACACATCTTAAACAAGAATCTAGGTTCTCGCTATAACTCACTCAACCAATCTTAAGGTTAGGATGAAATCCTAACTTCCAAAAGAGAGTAATCCATGAATCATATCCCTCTATACAAAATCCCCTCAAATCCTTACACAAATAACCAAGGATTAGGGTTTTACCTCCCCATATCCTTCAAATCTAGGGTTAGGAGAAATTTCCCCCAACCAAACCCTAGAAAAAGAACCATTTTACAAGAATCAAACCAACAACCTTTACCTTTTTGGCTCAATCTCCTTTCCTAGTCAAACAATGAAGTGGTCCTGCTATTTTTGAGAACCCTTCTATGAACCTACGGTAATACCCTGCTAATCCTAGGAAACTCCGCACTTCTGTCACCGTAGTTGGTTGCTCCCACTTGCCACTGCTTCTACTTTCAGGATCCACCTAAATGCCATCGCCAGAAAACTACATGTCCAAGAAAACCCCACTCGACCCAACCAAATTCTCATTTGTCGAACTCGGGCATTCAACCGGTATTGCCTAAAGTCTCAACACCAAACCCAAATGTGTCTCTATGTTCCAACCGCTTTCTCGAGTACACTAGATATCGCTCGATGAAGACAATGACAATCCGATTCCAAGTATGGACGAAAGACCCGGTTCATTAAACTATGAAAGCCGGCTGGCATTGGTGAGTCCAAGAACCTTTAGAAACTCATAATGCCCATATCTCGCCTCAAAGCCGTCTCGGGGAATGCCTGACCCCTAATCCTTAATTGATACCTGACCTCAAGCCAATCTTAAAGAACACTCTGCACCCCGGAGCAGATCAAATAGGTCATCAACTGGCAAGGATATTGGTTACGAAGAGTGACCTTATTCAACTTTCTCGTAGTCTACACAACCTCTAAGTGCCATCCTAAGAAGAACTATATTCCAAGAATAAATGGAACATAATCAATTTCCCAAGGATAAGAAGGTATATTAAACAACGGATGAGTTGTACCAACAATACAACCCTAAGGAATTGTGAACCTAGAGCTCGATACATTAATGACGGTGACTCTAATTCGGATACCCTCCCGGATTTCGGGTGGTCCCGCTTAGCCGTTCCACTGTATACCCTAGGGAAGATACGGTGGAACCCCACCTTAAGGAAGGGAGTAACACCATGTATTAATTTAATACCCAATTATACATGTATATATAAAAACCCGCAACAATTATAAATGAGGTTTCATAAAAAGTTCAATACGAATATCAGAGCATTCTTAGAGTATTGTGGATTTATGGGTACAAGTAGAAATGAATAAGTCCAATGCATCAAACACAAATGGATAAATGTACAGAGGCGACAACCGTATGGGGAGAGCGACGCCAACTGGCGCGACAGTTCCTACGACTTCGTCCGAATCCAGGAACGTGATTGAAACAATAATGTGAGATAATAACTTCAGCGGAGTGGCATAATTTATAAGGAAAACAACATTTTTATATTCGCAATGGTTCTTCTCAAACCTCGCTCACTTTTGTAAAGTTCCCCGTTTAGAAACATTTCACAAAACCCAACTTTTACCCCACGTCCAACATATGCAAATCATGCTCCACAAACAGGCCGACACAATGTTAAGAAAACCATAATCTGCACTGTACACAACATAAGCCAAGCACAAAACATGTATACCATCAAGTAATAAGATAACTTTGAAATGCAATTCAAATCATGAGTATTAAAATAGTTATACTATATTAGAGAAATAACATGTCCATACCTCTCACTACAAAATTCCATCATAAACCGTCTGGTGAAGTCGACCTCACGACAATCGCGACAACCAATGAACCCGTGGTTACACCCGCCATCACGCAACCAACAAACCTGTGCACCCTACCATCACGTGGCACCAACAAACCTCCGTAGACCCTACCATCACGTGCACTAACAAACCGCAAGCCCGCCATCACGTGGCACCTAATAAACTCCAGTAAACTCCGCCATCACGTGGCACCTAAATAACCTCCTCCAGGTAACTCTGCCATCACGTGGCACTATCAAACCCTCCGGTAAACCCGCCAACAATGCGGCACTAACAAACCTCCGAGAACCCGTCCATCACGTGTCCTCTATCAATCCTCCAAACCCTACCATCACGTGGCAACTAATAAACTCTCCGGTAACCCGCCATCACGTGGTAACCAATATAACCAGTTCCCTTCTCATGTACCTTCCAACACACCGTATTAGAGTCACCCACAAAATCTCAAGATCCACCTTTCTTTCTTTTAACAATAATTTTTCAAGATAGTTTACAACTTCAATCCATGTACTCAAAATATCCAAACACCACCAACTCATCCACGAACACAGTAAAACTTGCAAATAATTGAAATGTTGACAAAATTCACATGAAATAATAACTTGTTTTATACGAAACCGAAAATCATGTTTGAATGCAACCAACCATCTGATCAAAACAGTATATAGGTAAAGTATTTTATCACAATAGATATATCAACATAATACCCCAAATCATTTAAAAGCATACAAACCACTCACGACTATGGGGATACTCGCTATGTTCCCCTCAGTGATCGTCCTACTGGGTCGTGAATGCCCGTATAAATAAAACACATTTAGGCTCCAATAACTAAACCAACAACATCGAACACCTCGAAGGCCTTAGAGTAATTTTTAACTATGAAAACCATCCCACCTGACCCGACAGTCCAATCACATTGCAAGGTGCCCTATGGTGCCCGATACCTAAAATTGGGCTTTTCTACCCGGGAGCTAATTTCAAATCGAACATTTAATAATTCCTAAAAATGATCCAATTTCACTATACTCAATTTTGTCCAATTTGACCAATTGATACTCTATTTCATTCCGACTTCTGCAATTACCCGAAACAACCTAAAATGGAAAACTAACCAAACGACGTCCAACATTTGCCAGCAAGCAAGGCGAAACCACATATCAATGGAAAGCCCAAGACTAGGAATTCATTTGGTACCATTACCTTGGTCCAACAATGTGGTGGCTGGAACCCGATCTAAGCTTCGCCAATTTCGCTTTCATTGTAACTTCCAAACGGTGCGTAAATTTGCAAAAAGGGACCAATGATGCCCGGGTAAGGTCCAAAATGGTGGAAAGGAGCTACGGGTGCCTGAAGTGGCCGGAAATGCCGTAAATCACAAACCCCGTGAGAAACTGCGGTACCAGCCGCAGGTCTGCTGCGCCAGATCCCGTCCGGGCCACGGCCGGGCTCGGAAATTTACGGCTCGCATCAACCGGGCGGAGCACCTCATGGTCCGCGTAGCTGTTGGCTGGGTCGGAGGTGCCTCGTTCGCCCGATCGACGGCGCGTTGTGTGGCTACTCACCCAAATGGTGTTCCCGCTTGAGAGTTTTCCAGTTTTGGTTCAAAAGTGTCTTCGAGGCTAGGTTTTGGCACGCAGCTTGCGTATATAGGCCTTAGGTCGTTCGTAAACACCGATGTACTTGACATCGCTTAAAACACCGCCGCTTGAACTACTGTCGCAACTTTATCCGTGAAGTCTGATTCGACGTCGACCAGCCTATGAACAGACGACGAGGCCTATGAAATGGTGTCTCGTGAAATCCTAAAATTATTCATCCTTGAAAAAGTCAACTTTGGTCAACCTCCTAAGTGTTGGTCAAACCTAGTCAAATTTGGTCAAACTTAGTCAAACTTGGTCAAACTCGTATTATTTGGTGCGGGTCATTACACTAAAACCATACAACCCTAAAACCCTAAAACCGTTAAACCTTGATACCTTGAAACCTTGAATCGCTAAAACGGCAAAACCTTAAAGCCCTAAACCTAAATCCCTACAACCTTGAAACCTTGAAACCTTGAAACACTAAAAAACGCTAAAACCCTAAAACCCTAAAACCCTAAAACCCTAAAACATTGAAACCCTCAAACCCTCAAACCCTAAAACCATACAACCCTAAAACCCTAAAACCGTTAAACCTTGACACCTTGAAACCTTGAATCACTAAAACGGCAAAACCTTAAAACCCTAAAACCCTAAATCCCTACAACCTTGAAACCTTGAAACCTTGAAACACTAAAACGCTAAAACCCTAAAACCCTAAAACCCTAAAACATTGAATCCCTCAAACCCTAAAGCCCTAAAACCATACAACCCTAAAACCGTAATTCTTGACACCTTGAAACCTTGAATCGCTAAAACGGCAAAACCTTAAAACCCTAAAACCCTAAATCCCTACAACCTTGAAACCTTGAAACCTTGAAACACTAAAACCCTAAAACCCTAAAACCCTAAAACCCTAAAACCTTAAAACATTTAACTTTTAAACCTCAAACCCTAAACCATACAACCCTAAAAACCTCAAAACCAAACCTTGACACTAAACCTTTGAATCGCTAAAACGACAAAACCTTAAAACCCTAAAACCCTAAATCCCTACAACCTTGAAACTTTGAAACCTTGAAACCTTGAAACACTAAAACGCTAAAACCCTAAAACCCTAAAACCCTAAAACATTGAAACCCTCAAACCCTCAAACCTTAAAACCTTGAAACCCTAAAACAACATGACATTAATACCTTAAAACCCTAAAACCTTGAAACCTTGAAACACTAAAACCTTAAAACCTTAGTGCCTTTAATTATCAGGATACGCTTTCTCCAATGTGTTTACTAATATGCATAAGACCTTTCGACATCCAAAGTTATATATGTGGCGTTTAGAGTATTTCATGACACTCGATCCATTGATCCATCCGTCTTGCTATCAGTAATATACACTGTGTCCCACTTCGTTGACACCGAGCAGTTTGTATTTTATTATTCATGAATTAACATTCCAAGCTTTACTTAATCTATATATATTCAATTATAAACATGGTTTATTCATAATTGTAGTTGGCCAGAAGTCCTCCGCCCTGCAGCAGATGAGAGCCTTCCTACCGCTGGGATAATGGATCCACGATTTGGCCCATACGTGATCCGCGTAGGATTATATGGTATATACCGCTTAGGCCACATCATGATAGATTGGCCGCTTATTACTTGTCTCGTCGAGAGATGGCAGCCCGAGACACACACATTTAATGTCCCAAATGCCAGGGGAAAGATGACGATCACGCATAAGATGTCATGATCATCCTCGCCTTCATATCGACGAACCCGCCACACATGGACATGTGTGCCGGCGTAGCGTAGTTACGCGTGAGTCGCCGTGAGTCACCCCACCCACGATGCTCTCAGAGGATCCGCTATCTCCATCCGTGGTCAGGTCGTGAGTTATCCACCCTAGACCTCGATGCCGATGAGAACGATTCGAGCTATGAGTGCACGTGGGTTCATCTTAGAAGGCTGATGGGATCTCTTCTGCTTGCGAACAAGAAGGATCCATGTTCAATTGCGCTTTCCCACTATCTCTGATTCGACATGCATATCGACTTATATTGGTGGTGCAAGATTGGCAGAGACATACATATCGAGAATTACTGCGCGCCTTGGACCGTAGATGAGGTATTAGTGGTTGTATTACCCTGATACATGTATGTAAATTTATTTTCGTACTACATACACTTTCGCCACGCACTAGGATTGCTTAATTTTTGTTTATTTTATATTCAGCTATGGTCTTGGGAGAGACTTTACGTGGGCCGACCCGATTTTGGGCGATCAGCGCCATATTCAGCACCACCATTGCCGCATGCCTTACATGATGACAATGTCGATGGCGTCGTAGTTTAGGTCCGAAGATGGATTACCGCTGAGCATGGTATGCTCACCAGAGCCAAACTGTGAGGCAGAGCTGAGCCGCCTCTTCCGCTGGGTGTAGGGGTGGAGAGTACCTTGAGACGTGCTAACTCCATCCTGTCCTCCTCCTATATCGAGATCAACCAGGACTCACAAAACTTATGATCGTGCAATTATATGCGCAAGGTCTATAGTAATTGCATTCATGTCGATACAAGTCTTTGACGCCAATGGTAAATGTAGGTCTTATGGCGCCCGTACGCCGGAGAGTTGGTTGATTTGGCGTTCTTACAAGAACGCCGATTAGACTCCAAATGGTTGCACAACCCACATATATCGTGCTTTCCTCCCTAACATCCATTTCATTATGCAACCGGGTTGATTTAGACTTCACCTCTAAAGCAGATTGACTTGTGGTACAATCATAGTGCCATCATAAAGAGGTCACTCATCTTCATTGAATATTGGATGGAAAAAGGTTGCCCATGTGTCATAGTACGACTTAGTAGTGTAGTAGCCTTCCACAAACAAACGGAAATCAACACAACGATGCTGACATGCTGATATGATATGGCTACATGGAAAGCCATATATCAATGTCTTTCCACATAAAAATTTTTTCATGTAAGTTGAGCAGAGTTCGCCACTCCTTGACTTTACATGAAATAGGGCCATTCACGTGATCGTGAGCGACAATTTCCATCGAATCAGCCTTAACAACACACTCGATCCGCCACAGATCAACATACCTGAAAGAATTTCTCAATGGATGCCAATCTATTAGCACCTACTTCTCTTTTTGCAACAAAGTAACTGTTGAGACGGAAAAAGGTCAACTGTACTAATGCAGTTACTGGTAGGCTTCGAGCTCCTTTAAGGACACTATTAAATACCTCTGAAATGTTTGTTGTCATTAAACCATATCTTCGACCTCCGTCGTGTGAAAGAGCCCATAACTGGAAAGGGACTGCCTCTAGCCATTGTAATGCTTCAGAATTAATTCTCCCAATTGTATTCATATGCTTTTTTTGAATTTATGCTCAGACTAAGTAAAGCCGTCGCATACCAAATTCTTCAAAAGTTTATCTTGAACCGGGTCATAAAATTTGCTGCAAATGACGCGATGCAAACCTGTGATAGGAAAATGGCGCAGCCTCAACCAAGATGAGGAAATGGCTATCACGCTTATGATACCCGGATGTCCGCTGACATAACGCAAATTCCGCCCTTTGAAAGTAACTCTATTTCTTATACATGCCAAGAACCATCCCCAAAGTATTCTCGCCTTCTGTAATTGCAAATGCCAATGGAAACAACTGATTACTCACACCCCATAGCACCAATAACTCGCTTTATACTTCCCATATAAATGTAAAATACCAATACTCATAACGAGAGGCGACAATGTTGGAACCCTTCAATAGATGGCTTGAATGAATTTAACACGTTTGGAATATCTCGTTGTTTGCATATTAGCTCTTACATGTTTTCCAAATAACAACACATCCAGGATTTGCTTGCTCTATGCCCAAGAACAAACGTGGCAACTCTGTATATGACTGAGAGAAGTCACCAAATAACTGTCTAATTGCTTTATGCTTTCCATCCAACGCCTTTTTGTATGATATTTGATATCCCCATTTTTCCATCACACTCTCACCAATAAAATAGTCAATGTGAATTATGCCTAATTAATGCCTCATATGATAAAGAACTAATTGCGAGTCTAGTCGATGATGAATCCCGGTTCAAGCAAGGATTGACACAAGTATGCCCAAGATATTTATTGATAACAAATAAGGAAGTATCTTTCAAACTATCTGCACTAAGCTCCATGGACAAAGGGGATATCTTCCGCCTTCTTACATCTTAAACAAACAATTTTTTTGAGGGCGCAACAACTACATACTCTGGTGTGTGCTTTAATTGAGTAAATCTTATGCACTTCTTGCAAATCAGATTTCAATTAAAAACTTGGCCAATTACAAATTCTCCACTGAACTACGTGTAGTATGTCACCGGAGTCCAACAACTTGCAACAACATTATCCGTGCTTTCAATTTGTTGAAATTCGAGGGGTGTTGGTGGTAAGTGATACCTACACTGTGGATGGCTCATCCAATGTCTCATCATCTGGGTGATTTGATACATTACAAGATGGTGCTTGTGAAGAGACATATATCCCTTCTTCATTCTCCAAAACTTGGTTGAAAGTTCGAAAGAATGATGCATGTCCATCAACTTCAACATTCCCATCATCTCCATCGCATTCATCATCAACATCTTCAGCATATTCATCATTACGTTTCATCTCGCACTGCCTTCATCATCTCCATTTGGTCCAAGATCCCAGATCGACCACTCAATAGCCCAATAATCGTAGTCGATTTGTGCAACATTGTAATTGTCGCGAACAAATAAATCTACATGGCCACCCACAGATTGGTTCAATTGTGCCTTGACTCGAACAACTTTAATATACAGTTCAATTTCCTCAATGGTTGTTGTGTTAACCAGATTCAACATTTGGCGCACACTACTATCATCCCGTACTGGAAAAGGTTGGAACTTTTTACCACTCCTAAGGGGGTACTTACAAATGAGTACTAATTTGAACCTTCGTTTGTCAATGGTTGTCTTTAAGTATATCATATCAATCAATTGTTGAAACGTGCATTCAACCGGTACTTCCAAAGGCGCAATAACAGTTTCGCTCCCCTCATATTCGACATCTGTTTTACTCCTCAATATTTATCCATTATAGTAATATGTCACGGGAATTGTTGAAATAGACATAATTGACCTGTACAAAATTGTCTCAAATGAATTAAATAATATGAGAGGTAATTATCCTGATATCACATCAACTTTATCATAAAGCAAACAATCAAAGTGTCCTTAGTTTTAACTATTGTGTCATTTTCTACTTATTTTTGTTGTTCCTATTTATATTTCTCGCATGTTTTTTTTCTCACGTTGAAGTGCTTTCATTTTCTAACTCCATAAATAATACACGTATTAGGAACCAAATTCTGTGAGTTTGAGCTTTTAGAAATATTGATAATTTAATATTGTATTGGAGTTTAGTTTATAAATAGATGCCTTGAATTCGATCCATTAATTTGCAAGCCATCTTAAGGGTGTAGGCTTTGTGGCCCATGGAGCAAATATAATCACACTGAGAAGCCATGATATGCTACATCCATTACTTATCACCCAAATTAAACTGCTGTGTATCACTTATCGCAGCCCATCTTTCTTTCATGGCATGATGAGACATTAACAAACAAATCCAAACTCAATCTCATAAGGATTCTGAAAATGTCTACATTTTAAACCCATTAAGTGTTAAAAAAAACCATAATATTGATAATATCACTATTGATTATTTAACCAAGTGCTTCTTATCTTCTCTGCTGAAATTTTTTTTATTTTGGTCCTCAAAGAAGTGCATCTTATCTATAGGATTTGGTGTACTACTTTAACAGCATCAGATTAAAACTCCATCAGATATGCTATTGTGATTTTTTAGACTACATAGCTTGTAGCATTGATATGGCTTGCTACAAGCTAAAACATTTATAAGCAAACTATTTTGCTGCGAATATGTGCGAGATTAATGTAATAATTTAGAAAGGCAAACTTACACAAGTTAACAATCATATACATTGAGTAAGCATGTCCCCAGACCATATCAGATATGATAATAATTATAAAGCTCAATAAAAAGATAGCCAAACTTGATATCCAAAAAATTCAATTAATCCAGCATACTAACAATTTGTTACTGGTTTGAAGAAGCCGAAAGTCAATCTACTCACTAAAAAAACCCAAACAATGCCCCAAATTTTAGAATATTTCCATATTCAAAAATATTTCCATATTCAAAAACCATCGATAAAGCCTCAGAAATTCAAGTCATCCAAAACAATTGATACACATCCAGCGGCAAAAGTCAAAATTAGAACACAAATAGATAAAAAAACAAATCATCTTCTCATACAATTAATTCCAGATAGCATCAGCCAGGCATTACCCGAGTCGAGTGAAAACCGCACCGGGACGACGGAATTGGACGACTGAGCAGCAAAGAATGAGCAAAGAGAGAGAGGGAGGAGAAGAGGAAATTAGGAAAAACAAGCCCTAAAGGAGTACTTGGCATCCAAATGCCAAGTTACCATCAAGGCAAGAAGAACGGAACAAGAAGAAATGAAGGAACGAGGGAGGAAGAGGAAAATGGGAAAAATAATGCCCTAGCGCGAATTAAATGAAGCCAATTGCTGTCGTCCAGGACACCGACATATGATTTAGCCAATTGTCGGCGTTATGGTTTGCGACTTTTGATCTTCCAATTGCCGTCACCATGGTTGCCGACATTTGAACCAATTGCCGCTGTCATGGTCTGCGGCCTTTTGGTTTTTCAAATTGTCGTCACCATGGTTGCCGACATTTGACGTGCTCCAATTGCCGCCATCGACAACGACGGCTTCGCGACACAGTTTGGGAAATATTTTGGGAACAAGAGTTATTTTATTTTATTTTTTTTCAAATGGAGTATTTCCGTACAAAACTCAAAAAACTAAATATGTACAAAACTCCCAAAAAGTCAAGGCCTAGTGAGGCTTGACTTGCCTGGGTCCTCACTCCAAAGGTCTTATCTTTCAATATTGTTCTGGAGCCATTTTTATATGCCTATTAATTGTTCAAGCAACTTTCTATGAGAGTATGCATTATCAGGTGCTCGCCTCTTGATTTAGCAAATAAAGATAGATGTTCTTATGTAATTGCAGCCGATTATTGTAATAACACTGTTCGGTTAAGAATGGCGAAATTGCAATGCGTCTCACATCATAAATAAACTAAATTCCAATTGTCACCGGTCGTCCGACGCAGAAATTGAGAGAGTTTATTGACCGTATAACTGTCTAGTCAAGTCATAGTCAGATATTAAAGGTTGTTGACAATGCTACAGAACTCAGAAGGATCAGAAAGTGCAGTGCCCGACTGAAAGGACAAGGTCGATGTGGCCAATAGTGGGGTGGAGGATTGTCAAGCATCCATAATCCGCCTCAAACAAGGAGATCCGCTATATACCATCAAGTGGGAAAGAATCAGGCCGAGCGGGCATAAGACCCACCCAAGAAAGTAAGTCAAGACACCTAAGTCCTTGAGTGAGAACCGACGGGAAAGTAAGGTGATGAATTTCTGAACAGTAGATTGATTGTTGCCAGTGATGATGATGTCATCAACATACACTAGCAGATAGATGGAAACACCAATGCTATGTGGAATGAACAGAGAAGTATATGTAGTGGAGTTCAGAAAACCAAAGGTAACTAAAAATTGTTTGAGTTCATTGTACCAGGAATGAGGGGCTTGCTTGAGACCATAGATGGATTTGCAACCGACAGATGTTATTGGGGTGATTAGTGTCCGTGAAGCCCTGTGGTTGAGCCATGAAAACATCCTCAATGAGGGTGTTTTGTAAAAATGCATTGTTGACATCTAGTTGACAGAGGCACCACCCATGACTAGTAGCGAGAGAAATAACCAAACGAACATTGGTTGGTTTCACCATCGGATTAAAGGTGTCATGATAATCAAGGCCATGTCACTGATGTAAACCCTTGGCAACCAACCGAAGCCAGACCTATCCACGTAAACCATCGTAAGCGTTTGATTCGAAAGATCCACTTACAACCCACAATGTTCTGAACCGAATCTGGTGGAACCAATTCCCAAGTGTCGTTCCAAACAAGGGCATCAAGCTCTTCTGACATCATTGTGCGCCATTTGAGGTCTTTGATGGCGTGGTTACAAAGGTCGATTCAAGTTCCTAGGCTAGTTTGGTAGAGAGAATGAGTTTATGGACTGGTTTGTGAATGTTGTGGCTAGAACGGGTGACAACTGAGGAGGTACGGGCAATAGGACAGGGCAAGAGGGATCAAAAACAGAGTCTGAGGTTAGGCCCGAGAGGTGGTCACGGGGAAGCACGCACTCAAGGAGTAATGAGGCCTGGGTGTTCCGGCAAGAGGCGTGTCGACTATATTGGGGGCCCGAAAGGGTGGTCGGCTGTGGGAAGGTACGAACAGTGTGACGGGTCTGTGGAGGCTCGTGTGCTCATGTCACGCCCCGATTCCCGGTCTGACCTGATTGGCGGATCCGAACCGAGTTCGGGGTGCGAGACCATATACTAGGACTTCTTTTTTTTAATACGAACTGGTATCTGTGGGAATGGCCCACATCTTATAACAGAATTCAAATATCATATACATATACTGAGTCCCATTTACAATTACAAAACTGTACTTTTACATTTACAAATCAGAGCACGGAACCTACATGTAGTGAACCCTTACTGTGTGTCGCCCAAGAAGATGTGGAAGTCTTCGGGATACTCCTCAGACTCTACACGGATTAAAACCCGTGCTGGGCTTTACGCTTAATGGGGAAACATATGTCTTATGCATACACATTTAACGCATAAAACACAATATATAATATAAATTTCATGCATTTATATTATGAACTTATACGAGTACTCTTCTTATAATTACAGTTTACGCTTATTCGGATCTCCCGTAGAGTTAGCGTATCTTATACTTATAACGATGTTTATTCAGACTTACAGGACATGTGTAACTTATACTTATTCTGTAACTTATCATATAACGGACTTATGTTTATTATTCAGACTCTCGTAGGAGTTACGTAACTTATACTTGTCTGTAACTTATCATTATAATGGACTTATGTTTATTCAGGACTCCCGTAGGAGTTACAGAACTTATACTTATTCAGAACTTATACTTATAACGGACTTATGTTTATTCAGGACTCCCGTAGGAGTTACAGAACTTATACTTATTCAGAACTTATACTTATACTGCTGAGTTTACACTGGTTCGGAGGTACTCGTAGGTATCGTAGAGATTATGGAACGTGTACTGGTATTGCGGAACTTATTCTTATACGGAAGTACTTGTAAGTACTACAAAACTTATACTGGTACTCGTGATCTTATACTTGTACTAATGGCATATCCCGGTTCACGGAACTTTTACTGCATTTAAGAGCACATACCGTTTTTCTGGATCTTTATACGGTATTACAGTAAAAACTTATACATGTATTTCAGATCTCATACATGGCACAAATCCATACTTGTCTTACAGAACTTATAATCGATCTTACGGAGTATTATACTTATCTTACGGATCTTATCCTTGTTAAGGTACCCGTAGGTACAATAAGCTCGAATCCAATCATAATCGTATCACATACAGCCGATCGACGTGCATACATACCGACATGGACAGCCACAAGAGTACGCATCATACCGTATACATGTACTTATTTTACCGTTACGAGAGTACCCGTGGTACTACAGAACTTATACTTATTTTTTTTTTGGATACGAGAGTACCCTTAGGTACTACTGGACTTATACTTATTTTGCATCGACACAGAGTACACTGTGAGGGTACCATCGACTTATACTTATTCCCGATCTCCCGTAGAGTTACTGCAGAGTTTCTTCTTATGCATCCTATACTTATAACAGATGATGTTCGTCTGGACTTCAGAGTTATAGAGCTTAATCAAATACGTGAGCACTGTGAGGCACGGCTGGTAACTTAATCAAAGACAGGAGTGATTCGTAGGGCACGACTGCACTTAAGCAGATACAGGAGTACCCGTAGGTACCACAAAACTTAATCGTATACGTGATTAACTTATTCAGATAATGTGAGTACCCAGGTACTACAGACTCCATTCAGATACGTGGAGTACCCGAGTACTTACGTGCAATCCAAATCAGACATGACTTATCGATACAGGAGGCCCGCAGGTAGTACGTAACTAAATCGTGAGACAGACTTATCGACACAGGAGTACCCGTAGGGTACCACGTAACTTAATCGGGGAGGCAGGAGTACCCGTAGGGTACGACATGTGTAACTTAAGAAGATACGTGAGTACCCGTAGGTACTACAACTTAATTAGAGACAGAGTACCCCAGAGGTATGACAGTAAATTACAGACATAGGAGGATTCCGTAGGTACTGCAACTTAACTGACATGTGACATAACTTATCTGGGATACGTGAGCACCGTAGGTACTACAGACTTATTCGCATACGTGAGTACCAGAGGTACTGTTTAACCAAATCGTAGACAAGACTTATTCAGATACAGGAGCACCTGTGAGGTACTGGCGTAATCCAACCGTAGACAGACTTATCGGGATACAGGAGTACCCGTAGGTACTACATACTTATTTTCCGGATACGGGAGTACCCGTAGGTACTACAGAGATTAATCAGATACAGGAGTACCTGTAGGTACTACAGAACAGATACAGAGGTACATTCAGATCTTTACTCTTAATCTTTGTTTAGTATTCAGATATAACCATGATTTCCTGCACTATTAATACGGAAGGAGTAGACACATCACAATAAGTAATTCAAGATACTATAGCATTTAAAGTGCCAAAGACAAAGCAGATTGCCGACATCAACAGAGTGTCATAGCACTTAACAGGACAGGAGTGTCGGAGCACTAATCAGGAGTGCCGGAGCACTAATCGAGTGCCGAAAGCATCGCCAATCGTGAGTACCGGTACTAATCGGGAGTACCGGCATTCACCAGAGTGCCGAGCACTAATCGAGTACCGGCATTCAATCGGGAGTACCGGCATAATCGGGAGCGCCGGAAAGACTAATCGAGTACTGGCATTTAATCGTGAGTACCGGGTATTTCACCAGGAGTGCCGAGCACTAATCAGGAGTACTAAAGTATTTAATCGGGATGCTAGCGGTTGCGGTTCATTTAACAACCGGTCTTAGGTATTTTTACAATTATACGCTAAGAACTTACTATCTTATAATGCGATTCTAAATTATTATTACGTGTTCAAGCTTACGCATCGATTCCATATACCGGTAAGGTATGATGAGCATGTAATCACACTCTTATTCAAGTATTCTTATTTTTCTATGAATCTACTATACCTGTGAATTGAATCAATCCATTCGATCGCCCAACTCTATGGCATTTTCATGCCAACTAGCTCATTAACGATTTTACCGAGGACGGTTTGAAATATTTATTTTCCAGTGCTTTTGTCTCATATTTGACACTGGATCTTTGTACTTTAAAGCCAAGGTGCTAAGGGTTCTATTCCAACCTAATCACCCAATTCGAGCACCGGAATCAAGATACGTCTCAAACAACTCGACTACTCCTATGTTCAAACGGATGCGTAGAACTGGCTTGCACACGCCCAATTTGAGTGAATTTTTGACCACTTACAGCCAGAATTTGACTGTGCCTATTTCTTTAGGTTTGGTTCCTCTTGAAGTCAATTTGATCATTACTTGAATCACTCAAATCGAGCAAAGTAAATGAGAAAGCTTATGGCCAAAATACAAAATCGGTTGAAACTGAACAGCATCAAAAATTCCCAGACATTTTGTGGTGTACCAAGACACTTTGGCCAAAATGACCGGGAACCCAATGTGTACCGGTACAGGCTCAAGGTGTACCGGTACACTTCACCCCGAAAATGCCCAGAATGTGTATTTTTCACCCATTTTTCCATATTTTGATACCCAATCAACTCTACACTTCAAACACACATCAAAACCATTTCAAATTCACCTTGGAATTTCTTTTCTATTCAATTCATCTTTCAATTACTTATCTTTCCTCAAAAATCTTCCATGAATTTCCCCCAACATAAACTCTAATATAGGTCACAACCCATACACAATTCAACCTCAAGGATTTGTTAGGGTTTATTCTAAACCTTAGCTCAATTACTTGTCATTTAACCATGAATCCAATCTAAAAGGGGAATTCCATAACCATCTTTTGCCATATGGGATTTTACCCACCTTACTTTTACAATTTTAGTTAAGATGGAACCTCAGCAAAAAACCCCAAGCTCTGGGGGGGAAGATAATAATCATAGAAAACCAAAGATCCATGCCAAATCTCATAGAATTCATAATCAAGATGAGTTTCCATACCTTATCTTGATCTTGGCTTGAATCTCCTCTTCTCTTCTCTCTCTTCTTCTTCTCTTCCTCTTCCTCTTCTTCTCTCCTTCTCCCATCCGGTTCTCTCTCTTTTTGGAGACCAATTTGGTCTTAAATCATGGATTTGTTAAGGCCATGTTTGGCCTTCCAAAAACCCATTTTTGGGTTTATTTGCTTTATTTGCTTTTAAGCCCATAACTCCTTTTATTTATAAATAAACTTTCCTTTATTTCATTTTGGCCTCAAATCTTATTAACTTATGAATTTTAAGCCCCTTTTTGGACAAATTACAATTTTGTCCTTAATTCTTGTAAATTTTCGGGTCTCTCGTTTCCATGTTTCACATTTAACTCACGAAACATTCAAATTATACTTACAAAATACCCTAAACATGTCAAAACCGCTAGCAGATATTTCGGGGTGTTACGCTGCATGATGATCGCTATGGTTGAGGGCATAAGAGGACCGAGGACCGGTGCTCAAGGGGTTGATGGTGATCCACAACCGGGGTGCCAAGGTGGGCCGAGTTGACAAAAGTGACCAAAAACCATGTGGAAACAATAGACTCATCAGACCGAGGGAGAGAAGGATTAACATCAAACAAAGGAAATGTTGACTCAATAAAACGAACATGACAAGAGTGATAGGTCTTGATAGTGGAAGGGTCAAAGCAGATGTATGAACTTTGAGCAAGCTAGTAGCCGAGGAAGACACAGGGGTGGTCGATCCTCCTTCTCTCAACAAATTCTAGCTGTCTTGGAATGATTTCCAATGGGACCATTTTTTTCCCTGTAGATTCATTCATGCTTCTCATCTTGGACAACAGTAGCCGAGATTTGTTGCATTCAAAGGTTTATGAGTTGGTACTCTGCTGAAGGAATTACAGAAGCTCAAGTCTGATGGAGAGTAGAGTATGCAGCAGCCTTAGTGATTTCAGTTGGTGAGATATTTCAAATGCTTTGGTTTAACTATCTAATCTACAAATGAAAATAATTTAACCTCATATGAATTATTTTCCAGGGTTTGAGCCTGCATCTGCATTGGATGTCTAGCTCTTCTCTGAAAACAACAGGTATGTTTTTGTGCACTGTCATAAGGCTTCAACTGCTCACGTCTCTCCTAAAGTACGACATCTTTGACTGCCCAAACTTAATTTCTGACACGAGCTGAAACCTACTTTCCTTACAGTTCCAGCAACCCAGAACTGCCCTTAGATGAACGGTCATTGCAAGTTTTGGGCAGGGGAAAATTGGCATCATATAGCCACAGATTCCAAACATTGCGATTGATGACCAAATTTTACAGTGAAGGTAGCATTCCACCAAGTGCTGGCTCTGTCCTTAAGGTAATTTTCTCAGGAAAACTGATTTCTTAAATAGCAATTTTAATTTGATACATTATATTAGGAAAGATATGATTTAAAATTTCTATTTATTATAATTATTTCTTGCTTCCTTTCAGGTTTTCAGTAACTCTTGCTCTTGTAATTTGATGCTTCATATCTTCGTAAGGAATCTTATAATCAATAATGTATTTCTAAATGCTTCAGTTCAGATCACAACTAGAGTCATTTGATGCTTAAAAGCCATGCAGCTCTGCAGATCTGATTCCATAACTTGCTTTATAAGCAAGAGTTCTTTTATGGCCTTGAATTTGTTTCCGTGGGCTAATTCACTAAAACACATGGAAGGCCTTTGATCCTAGAAAAAGATGCATTAAATTTTACTTGATTTAAAAAATTTGTAAGAATATGATACTGTGAAGAACAAACTTACAAAAAAATGATATTGTGAAGAAGAAAGATCACCTCAGTTTGGAGAGTGGATTATGAAGCATGCTCTATGATTCCAATTAGTAAGAGATTTCAATTGCTTTGGTTTAACTTTTTAAGCTACAAATTACAAAGATTTATGATCCCATATGCATTATTTTTCATGTTTTCTGTGTCAACATCTTAGTTCTTCTCTAGAAAAAACAGGTGTGTTTCTTCTGATTCATACTTTTCATAGGCTGACACATTGTGGAGTTCTATCATATGCAAGACATGATAAATTTAAAGTCAACCCTGCTTTAAGGAAAAAACAAAAATTTTACCGCCTGAGGTTATGTCATTAATAATTATATTGTAATATTTTCCTTTGTACAATAATTGTTTTCATCTCTTTCAGCGTTAACTAATCTACAGATGTTTAGTTTAGACACCTCAAACTCAAAATCTTTAGCCTCTATCAGACGACACCTCCTAGTCTATGCTCATCTCCTTCTCATTTACATTATTGTCATCCACCTCCAATTTTTTCTTATTTTTTTTCCTTTTTTAGTAGTTAAAGAATCAGAACTGTGTACTATATTAGTTCAGCATTGATACTACATAATTTCCATATTCAAACTTTCTTGTGCTTACAAATGGTAGTATGAGCTCTGAATTTTCTTAATTTAAATTTGTGATTCTTAGGGAGATACTTGGAAAAGAGAGAAGGCAAATCACATTCAAAGTCATAGCAATGCAGAGTATGGTTTTGTTGCAATCAAGGTCAGGTCGGTCAAGTGGAATCTTATCAATACATCAAGAACTCATGATCAAATCTGCAGATTTTCAAAACATTTTGATAGCCTCTCACCATGAACTACCTTTTTTCCCCTGTTATCGACCTTGGTTAATAAATTATAAACTAATTGATACCACCACTTCATAGATGAATTTTAAGAATTCAGTAGTTAGAGGCTACTCAAGCAGATTCTATTTATTAAATTTGAGCTTTTCTTCCTTGTTCAGATATTATAAGTGCAATGAAATTCTGACTGTCAAGTTCTTGCTGATTTAATGGTGCCCTGTTTATTTTCAGATGGGTGCCATTTTGAATCTTGAGTCATGGGAGGAGGAAGTTTTTTCCACAGGCTCAATACAAGGCCTTGGTTGAAACTGAGATTTGAAGACTTCCAACCTCTTTTTCTGTTTTAAGCTTTGGAGATTTTACTTCCAGCATGACAAGAAAAAAGAAAGCAACAACAATTGATTCACTCAAGTTTTATATGGAGTGAAGAGACTCTCATAAATAATATTTGTACCCATTGGTTTGTCAGCCTTGAAGTTACCTTTGCTTCCCATTTTTTTCTTTGGGGAATATATATATATATATATATATATATATATATATATGTCACACCCCGAATTCCACCGGTGTGATTTATGTTATTATTTTACCACCTGATTTTTTTTTCACAACTTGAGTCTGTGTAAACCCACTTGGAGTACCTGGAAACGTAAATAAAACACTACCCAAGTCTCCAAACATACACACATATCAAGACAGAAGTTAATTCCTCAATGTACCCAAAACTATACGCTTACACTTGATCAAATTAACATTTACACAAAGTTCCAAAACTAGTGGCTACACAAGCCAAATATACAATGATCCACAAAAGATACCAATTGTCCAAATATATAGTGTGAATATCCACATAACACTAAATATTCATCAAAATGTATGCTCAACCACCAACAAACTAAGGTTGACATACAAACTTCCCATCCTCAAAAACCCTACAGATCTAACTTCCATGTCACGCAGCTGGTCTCGTACCTGCATCTAAGGTGGAGGGAAATAATGGGGGTGAGTTCAATAACTCAGTAGTGAATCCCATAACAAGCCATGCTCATAAAAACATTTCAATTTATACATAATTCAAGATATCTCAAAACATGAGCATTTTACAAATAATAGGTTGATAATGGAAACACATGAATGCAATACTAATAACATCTCAACCCCTCATCGGTGACTTTGCTTTCACCCGTGACTAATGATCATCCCGTAACAACGACAAATTGTTGGGATTCTCACCTGTGATATGCCCATCCCGTATAACGACAAATTGCTAGGACTTACCACCCGTGGATATGCCCACATCCAGATATCCGTGACCTTCTCGACTACAACCTGTGGACTAGTCATCGCCCGTGTCCACTACATCAATCCGACTCTCACGCCTCATACCCACAAGTTGTGCTTTAAAACAATTTCACAAATCATTCAACCATGGGATATTTAAAACATCATGTACCGCTTAATTCAAAGATTTCATATATATAAAAATATACATTTATATATCATTAGAAAATCACGCCAAAGTAACGGAATGGTACATAATTCTACAACATCAAACTACGCATAAAGTGTGAGAAGGTTATAAGATCCCCTACCTTCCTTGGATTCAAAATCTGCAAGTCTCCCAAGGAAGTCAAAACCCGAGGCTACTCCAAAGGATCTCGCAACAATGTCAAGATTCCTTAGCTCCTACAATCCGTGTCACATAAAAATTACTTAAGTGGTCTATTACTTTATCCACTCGACTCACACGCATTCTTATACCCAACATAAACCTTGATCCTCCAAGGCACTCTCTTTTACACTACTAAGATCAACATTTACACCCCTTATTAGGGGTAACATCACAAACAAGACACACAAACATTTTGTAATTCTTTTTTTTTTTTTTTCAAATTATCTCAAGACCCCCTTTTTTTTTTTCTCAACTACAATTTTTGACTAGCCATACATGCTTTTGTTCATTGTGGTCTTCTGACCAAAGTTCCCTATCTCTTAGCTTTCCACAGCCTCTAAATCAGGTCATCTCGACCTCAAAATCAAGAGTTATGGCTTTTACACTCCGACCTCCCCGAGACTACTTCCTGTAATGCATCCAGCCCTCTTCACCTTACTTTGACGTGAAATTAGGAACAAATGAGCCATAATTTCTTCATGAAGTTACTCCTTATGTGGATATTTTGAGAAGGATTTTGAATCACTCCATTTGACTCAATATAACTCAACTTATGACTCAAAATGTGAACCAAGCCTGCAATTGTGGATAGAATCTGTACCCGACTTTCAACCTCTAAATTCAAGGATCTTGTAGTTTAGTTCTTGGTTGTTTCTAGACATTCGAAGGTCTAGGTCTTGGCTTCTTCTCCATCTGAAATCATCCAGTTCGGAGTTCTTTAGGCCAACTTATACAAAACATCACATGGGTCATGGGAAAGCCGGACAAAGACTCCTTGACACACACACACACGTGCTAATCTTCACAAAACCTATTTTACAATTTGTATTAGGATGAAACTCAACAAAACCCTAGAATATAACCAAAGTCCACAGAAACAACCAAGGCCTCCAAAGATCATGTTTACATACCCAGTGAACTTTTTCCACCAAAAACTGCTTTCCTTCCCCAAGCCTTTTTCTCCTCCCTTCCTCTAAATTTTCTCTCTAACTCTCTCTCACTACCTAAAATTCGCACTTTCCACTCTAGCAAGAAGTCGGGTCTAGCATCCAAAACCAAGAGGAATTGGTTTGCTTGGCACATGGCAAGCTCTTCTCATGCACTTGCCATGTGTCAAGAGCTCCTACCTTGCATGTATGAGGTGTCATGCCCTCATGATGCCACATAGCTCACAAGGATATTTCACTTTAGTCCCTCTCCACTAACAAGTTTTTCAAAGTGGTCCTTCAAGACATACTTAATTTCAAACCCTAACAAACCACTAAACTTACTCTAATTGCATAATTGACCCACACGCCATAAAATAAATCTACTCACTTTGCTAATCCTCTAATTAAACCAACCATTAAGATTAAGTAATCTTAATCACAATTTAAAATATCATAGGCATAAGTTGTACTGCTCCCAAAAATCCTTACCTGAATATAACAAAACATATATTAATATACCAGGTGTTACAATATAACAGTTGCGAATAATGAGAAAAGTTGTTTGAGTTTATTTTCAAACATTCTCAAAAACAATATTTCATCTATGGTTTGTTTGGTCATGTTTTTTTTTCTTTTTTTAGGATATCAAGACAAACTTTCATTATGATATAGCAACATCAAGATTGTACTATGGCTCAATGACAAGAAAATTGTTCTCAAACCTTAAAGCCAACATTAACAATAGCATTTATGGCAATAGTATAAGTAATCACGCTGTTTTTCCTTTGTAAAGCAACAAAAATAAGGTTCTACTTGCAAAGGGATAAACAATCTTGGATCAAACACCTAACTCGCTAAGATCTAACTCCTTTCTACAATGCCCAACAACCCGTAGCTTAACTGAAATAAATATGACTTGGTACAAACCCAGATTCTTGATCCAAGACAATGCTTCTGTCAAACCCATAGCTTTCAACTCCTTTACTTGAAATAAACCATCCACTAGCTGAGAGACACCATGCATAAATAAGCCTTGTGAGTCATAAACCACAATTCCCCAACTCAAATATTGCATTTTACAAAACCTGGTGGGGGTCGTTGCCAACATTGCTGAACAGAGCATGGCTTAGCCAGACTGTCAGCTTTAATGCTTTCTTGAATCGAAATCCAATCAAATAGACATTCAAGCACCAAGTAAACCATTCTCTCTGTTGATTCATGCACCAAGTAAACCATTCTCTCTGCTGATTCATGAGAACCATTCCAATATTAATCATTCCGTTATTTATATAGCCTAAATAATGCGATTAATTTTTCCTTTGGTGGTCAACTTTGCCCCGAAAGTAATTAGCAGCTTAAAGAACCACTCACAAGACTTTCAAAGTTACTAGCTATACTACCAATCAAACCAAATACATTCAACTTCGACCAACAAGATATAGCAAAAGGGCAAGAAGTAAATAAATGCCATACATTCTCAAGGCCATTCTCACAAAAAAGACAAGAGGCAACAACATCTATACCTTTTGACTTGAGTTGTAACTTTGTAGGAAGAACACCTCGGCACAGTCTCCAAGTATTTGGCTTTGAAGATCTTGTAAACTAGAGTATCAAGAGCAAAACAAAGCTTCCAACCAATATTGAAGCATACCTCCACTTTCCTTCTTCACACTCAGTTTGTCTCTCGCCAACCATTTTATGCCACCTTTGCCATCTTTACTTGATCCCCGCCATAAAGAATTAAGAATCTTCTGAATTTCATCAAGAATAAATGTAGGGCAAAAGATGAAGGTACCATATAATAATGCGGATGGATTAGGCACTGACTTGATTGTTACTTCCTACCAAATCTGATAGAGGTCATTTTCTCTAGCCTTGAACCCTTTTCCACACACTTTCTTTTAGGTGGTTGAAAACCATTTTTTTCTTCTTTCCAATTAACGATGGGAGCCCTAGGTACCTCTAGTATTGAGTGGATGTGATACACCCATAACAGAGGACAAATGAGTTGCAATATTTGAGTCCACATTTGAATTAAACATGATACCAGACTTCGAAAAATTTACCCCCTATCCACTAGCTTCCTCATATTGAAGGAGAAGCTTCTTCATCACATTACACTTAGTCTCTAAAGCTCTAAAGAAAAACAGACCGTCGTCTGCAAAAAGAATATGAGAAACACTCGGTCCAGTCCTACTTACTCAACACCCATGTAGAAGCCTCTCAGATTCGCCTCTTCTTTTGACGAGGTTAACCCTCAAAGACATAAGATAAAGAGTGAGGGGACGGATCCTTGCCGCAATCCTCTTTGGAACAATGGGCCTAACTCTCCATACCATTCACCAAGACATTATATCTCACCAGAAACACAATAACATCATAACATCGACCCATCTACTATCAAAACCCAACTTTAACATGATCCGTTTGAGAAAACCCCAATCTATTTTGTCGTAGGCTTTACTAATGTCAATTTTGAAGGCCACATCCCCCTTTTTACCTTTACTCTTCTTCTTCATATGATGAATGATTTCAAATGCCACTAAAACGTTATCCGTAATTGAACTTCCTAAAACAAATGTTGATTGCTCATGAGAGATAATCCGAGGTAACAACTTCTTCAATTGATTTGCCAAAACCTTGGCCAATATTTTGTAGTTCATATTACAGAGTGCTATTGGCCTGTAATGCTGCATAGATTCTGGATTCTCACGCTTCGGAATCAAACATATGTTCGTATTGTTTACCTTTGGAGGAAAGCACAAATTATTTATCCACTCCATAATATCCCGATAGATATCATCACCTACAAGATCCCAAAACCATTGATAAAATGCACGGTTGAACTGGCCAGTTCCGCACTTATCGGTGCACTGCATAATTTCCTCTTAAATTCATCCTTAGATAATGGTGACAACAGCGCAACATTTTCTTCATTCATAACTATGTTATCAACACAATCCAACACTTCATCATACTTACCAATACTATCAGAAAATAGAGGTTTAAAATAATAATCAATTGCTACTGCTGAATGTCTTCATCTATTTGAACTCCAATTTCTTCATCGACTGCAAACCAAGAATTCGTTTCTTCTTTTTCGTGCTGAAGCACTTGCGTGAAAGAAACGGGTATTGGAGTCATCGTTTATGAGCCAAAAGAATTTCAATCTTTGCCTCCAGTAGGTAGCTTCTTGGTCCAATCTTTGGGACAAAGTGGCTTTTAATTCTTTTAATTGCCTAATAGATGCCTCATCAGTTTTAAACTTGAAAAACTCTAACTCTTCGTGATTTAACACTTCCCTTCGAACTGGGAAGCTAATTCCTTTCCCCGAGTTAAAAGAGAATCTGCACAAGAGGTCAATTTGCTCACGGATGCACCCGACGTTTCAAAAAAAGCATTAGAAATGATTTGATTTTAAGTCTGGTTCAGACAACCAACTATTTTCAAACTTGAATTTCCTACTTCTTCGCTTTTTAGCAATTACCTCATTTGTCTGCAAGAGAATTAGTGAGTGGTAAGATAATTGAGCAATCAAATTAAGAAGCTTAACCCATGGAAAGAGATTTAACTAAGCACCATAAGCCAAACAACGGTCAAGTTTTTCCTCTACCCATGTTGGCGTCCCTTTACCTCTTTCCCATGTAAAAGGGTAACCTTCAAGAGGGATGTCCATTAAACCACAATCAATCACAGCTTCTCTGAAGCCTCTGAAAAGCCAAGCAGGATGCTCTACATTTCCCCTTTTATCTGACTCCTTAAGTAGATCGTTCATATCCCCTATCACACACCAGGGTAGCGACGAACGAGAGTGAAAGGATTGTAGCAAGTTCCACGAATCTCAACATCGACTTCTCTCTGGCATACCATAGAAACTGATCAGCCTCTATCTACCTGATTCGTTCTTTTTCAGGTAGGTGTTCGGAATCAACAAAATTTATAACCTAGGATTCTATCACCGACGTAGCAAAGCCACATAAGATAAGGCTCTTAGGCCGAACACAAGGATGAGTTTTCTTCATGAGAGAGGAGTTACAGTACATTGAACATGGTGTTTTCTCCTTGGATTGAAAGGGTGTGTAGAAAACAGTGTGTGTTAATGGTTGCAAATTGAAATAACTGAAGTAAAAAGTTAAAAGAGAAATCCCAGTCTCGCCATCGGGCTTAGGATTCCAAAGTTAACCAACATGTACGGTCTATATCCTCGTCAGGGAGCATGACATATATCGCTTCGAACTCGATCATTTAGTTTTAAAACCTAAAACCCTAATAGTTTTCCTTTAAAGATAGCATTTCATTAGCATAAATGTCCCTAGTGTTGAAAACACATCTCAAAAAACACTACCCAACAGATAACTAATAGGAGACAACTAACTGAGCCTCAGTGGATCTAGTGAAAGTATCCACTGAACCCAAAAAGCTTGCCAAATACACATTAAAGAGAGCATGCTTAAGAGATTTAACCTCAGTGAGAAGTAGGGGCACAAATACCCTAAAATACAAACGTAAAGAACATGAGAACATGCAGCTAAGCCCAAAAACAACACCCAGTGGCCTTTCCCTTCAAGGATCAGGAGGTATTAGCCAAGCATCCCTTGATTTGTCATCATCAAGGGGTGTTTGGCAACCAAGAAAATGCAAGAAAGTGAAGGGAGAAGATAAGAAAAATCACCAACAGCAAGATAGCTTCAGGTTTCGACCGATTGATAATGACAAAGTGTTGATTTATTATGTGATATATTTATAGAGATTCAAGAAAAGGAAATTACAAATGTGTGCCAAAGAATCAAAATTACATAAGGGCAAACTTGTATTAAAACCCACCAACAAGTGGGTCAAAAGGTCAGAGACGAGGTGAGTCACAAGGCGAGGTCATGAAAATTTGCAGCCGCCAAATCTTGCAACACTTAAAAATTTCATAGCTTGTTCCTCCAACTTTAATAGATTTGCTTCGAATTTCGTCAAATTTGATCATGAGTCTTCGAATTTGGCTCAGTTCAATGTGAGAGCCAGCCAATTGAAAGAAAGAGGATATTTGACCTCGCGCAAAACTATCGAAATAGCTACAAGATGATTAGTATCAAAGCGGACTCGAATATGTCAATAAAATGTATTGAGTCATTGAAGTTGATTAGTACACAAAAGCATAAACCCGCTTATAAACAAGGCTCAATATTGCATTTTTTTAAGTACTAATCACTCCCAACCGAGACATTGCAGTCCCTTTAGCAATGCGAGAGAGTTAGTTCACGAAGATGTGTGTTTTTGCAAAATGGACTCCGTTTGTTCAAAAGTATAAATAATGCCCAACCTTTAGTGTGACAATTTGGGACTCAGATAAAGACCCAATTGGAGAACACATGCTACACAGAGCAAATTTCAGTGGCAAAGAATTATTCTAAGGAAATCAGCCTGAACTTCCAACAAAATATAAGTGTTTTTAGTGATCTACTTGCACCAATAAGTCGCTGTTACCTCCCCCCCAACCAAACTACTGCCAATACCTTAGACTGCTGACCACCCTAAATAGAATCAGTCCCACACTTATTTCATACCTCTATTGTATTGTAGGGTGCAATGCCGAACCTCGACTTCAATTAAAGTCCGTAACGGGATTCACCGATGACTCCTAACCAACTAAGGTTTGAGGCATCAAGTCATGCTGGATCTTTCAACCACAAACTCTACGTGTTTCAATTCCTAATTTCGAATGATTTCAAAAATTCAGCACCTACAACTCGCTAAACTCCACTTATCCACCCATGTAGCGAGCACAAAGTCGGTGACTCCCAACCAGTTGGTTTAGGGCACCAGGCTTTAAAGGCTTATGCCATATACCCCTCGAATCGTGCTCGAGTTCAAGGCAAAGCGTCGTGGCTTTACTTATCCCCTTTTCTTTTTCTTTTGTCTTTTCTTTTTTTTTTGGAAGACACATCGCCTCTACCCCGGGGAACTCTAACCTATTATGGGTCACAACAAAGCTAAGGTTGGGTTTGCAAAGTAAGAGGAAAATGCAAACTTCCTCAACCTACGGTGGAAACTGATGTACTGGTGCGTGGCTAGAGAATGGTGGAAGACAGGGGGTTAATTACCAAAGTCATCAACTGACAAAAAACTCAATCAAGCATGGAATCATTCTAGCATTTGGTATCATACAGTGCTTCAAATTTTCAACTTACAGGAAAGGCAAAATCACAAATATAGGGTCAAAATGAGATGCAAAAGTGGAGAAAAATAGTTTTATATCATATATATCAAGGTGGATTTACAAAATTTTCGACTTCTGCAAAAACAAAGTAAACAACAAGCCGCTTCATAAAAAAAAATGGGCTTTGGTCGGTACGTAGTACGCTAAGCACTAAACCGTGCATGAACATCACTTCCAATTCACTAACCACCCAAAGAACGGTGATAAGAAAGTTGGGAGGGGAAGTGGTACCTCCTCAATCAGTGGTTGGAGAAGGCTTCATCCACCGGGCGCCGAGAAGTCATGGGTGATGTGGACTGAGTGCCGCAGCCTGCCAATACATCCAAAGAAGCTGCAGGGGCCAATGGTAGAGGAACTGATCCTGGGCCCGGGAGCAGGATAGCTGAGGTCTGCAGGGCGCCCGAGAGAGATAAATAGGAGGCCCGCGGTTTCTAACCACACGAGCGCCGGCCCCGGATCCGAGCTATGGAAGCCTCGCGCGGGCTCATCCTCTCCCGCTTAGTGTGGCCTATGAGGCTGCAAATGAAGCCGTAGTGGCTAAGAATGTGCGACCGCTCCCACGAGAGCGAAGCTCCCGCGCAGAGAGGGCACATACCGTGTGGTCATGAGGTGCTCGGCCCTCGCTATATCGCTCGAACGGGGCATGGGGCCTGGAAGTCCGTGGAGAGGCAGAGGGTAATCTGAGCCCTCGCGCATGGTTTGTTACCAGAGGAGCGGCTCAGCTGAGCTAAAGAGACTGATAGGATACCGGTGAAATCAAATGGAGGGCTCTGCTGCTCACCGGCATAGGATTATCTCGACGAGGACTATCATCATTTGGCTCGTCCTCGTCTGATCTTGGAGGGGGAAGATGGAAAGCTCGAGGCCTGGTCCGCCATCGATCAATGGTAAGGGTGGCCTCACAGCCGTGGCGACGCTCTATACGAGGCTCCTACGAAACCCGGGCCAGGCCCAAAAGACCGGCTAATAGGCGAAATAGAAGAGGCAGGACTCACGGTAGATCTCGGCAGGACCCCGGGCCCTCGAAATGGAATAATGAGGTCATAATCGGGCCCGCCGAAATGAACTTCAAAGATTCCTCGGAATACGATACAACACCTTAGGATAGCTCTCCTCTCGATCGTATGTTGAAGTGGAAACATATTAATCTTCAAACGTGGTCTATCAAGCATACGCCGTGGGAAGGTGCTCGGTGCAATACCGACCCACTAGTAGCATCCATAGAGAGTAGCTTCGACCATCTCCCCTTGCCGGCGATGAGGCCACCGCCTATAACCGGCCAGACAAGGTGACCACCGCAAATGGAGAGTTGCCATGATATCGGAGGTTCGGCGATCCTACTCGCCGCCGATAGAGAAATGAAGAGCAGTCGGGTTGGCCTCTCGCCTGAATGTCATCGTATGATAGAACTTGATGACAACCCGAGGATAATAGTACTAACGCCGCACCATGAATGGCTCCAGATGGTATCGCTGTATGAGGAGCATGGATTCTCGGAGCCCCGGGTCCGCGGCAAATGCCGGGAGATCATAGTACACCTCCCTATGAAAATCTCTATCTCTGCAGCTAACATTCCCCGGGATAGGGTCACAGGGGAAGTAAGGTCGCCGGATAATGGACCTCGGAGATAGGTCTGGGGCTCCGGTAATACCCTGATAAGGTTGAGAGGGCGGCACCCTGGATCTCGATGTAGATGACTCCTCCCGGTTCCGATGTTCGGCCCTTTGCCGTATGGACTCCTCCCGGCCGGTCTCGGGATGTGAAGGAGCGGGCGGGGTGGGCCCAACCCGAGTATGATATCTCCTCTGGGCAAGGGCCATAGAGGAGGAACCTCAACACTTCCAAAGAAGCAGGGGCAAGGCAGGCGTGAGGGGCAGCAGCGGGGCACGAAATGTGGGCACTAGGGGCTACAGCCAAGCAGGCGACAGAGGGGCTTACACGGAATCTGGGCCGGAGAATGGAGCCACAGCATGAGTTTACTAAAGAGGAGTGGGAAGCCAAGAAGAAGCAGAAAGGGTTTACTGGGCAGATAGTGGGCCCTCAAGGCACCATGTCTGAAATGCTGAGCTTCCCCGTCTTCGCCATTGACCCGAGGGAGCAATAGAGAGGAGAAGAGATTTTCCGAAAGGATGATTTCTGAGTTGAAAATGAAATCGAACAAAGGTTTATAAAGGGGAGGAGGGGTAGGTGGGAAGATGTGAAAATTAATTGTTTTTTATGACCATTAATTTGAATGGCTCAAAAGATTAGAAAAATTAATTTTAGGAGCGTCAAATAGAGGGTTGTAGGAAACTAAGAGTTGCAGGGAGGAGGAGAAGATGAACAGTGCCAACAGGTTGTGAAAATTCGCAACTTGCGAAATTTCGCAAGTTGCAAAAATTTTCACAACCCGAGAAACTCAGCAAATTTGACCTCCCGAACCGGTACACCTGTATCAAAAACAAGACCAAAATGATTAAAAGTTAATAGAAAATAAGAAAATTCACAAAATTCCTTGAAATTAAAAGCTTATTAATGGAAATCCTAATTTAAAATCGACATAAAACAAAAACAAAAATCTAACTAAAATTTAGAGTGGTTTCCAAGTTCCTCGCAGACCCACTCGTGATGTCGAAAAGGGGTCTCTACGGGGGATCAAGGAGGAAAGCTCCATGCTTATGTTAGAGGCCAGAGTCGAGTCCAACTTTGGCCGATATTGTTAAGCATTATGCTTTTTGGTGGTACGGGTGGCACGAATGCATGCAGGAGGTCGATCGATGCGCTTGGATCCTCATCAACTCCGCTTTCTTGGTTCTCAATTAATTCTTCTTGCGCTAGAATACCGGCTTTCCTTCACTCGTGCCACCTAGCCGACTTCTTTCGACTTCGCCTCGCCCTCAACTCGGGCTTATCCTCGTTATTCAAATGAAAATGTTGAGCCCAAAGTCATGCTGCTGTGAGCCGATAACCCCATTCGCGCTTGGATTATAGCATTAGCCGTGGCCAAGAATACCTCCTAAGTGATGGGCACTCGTGCGTTTCGCCATCGCTTATCAAGAACCACAAATCACTGATAATAGAAATTCATCTACCTTCACCAAGACATCCTCAACTATCCCTTGGTATTTTCAACGATCTATCTCAAGCATGATAGGGTGATATTGGTAGTTTCCGCTCTCCCAAACCTAACTGGCCAGTTATCGAAGTATGGCAAGATCGACAATGGCTCCCAAATCCAACAACAAAGGTTTTGTCTATGTGTGTCCTCTGTTGGATCGAGATGGTGGGGATCCCAATCTTTGTATTTCAAATGCTGCACTCGATTTATAGAGCCGATTTGCTTCAAATAGAAGGCCTTCTTATTAATGCTCAATCCCTTTTGACAATGCACAAGTCCTTAGAATTTAGCATAAGCTAACCTCGTTTGATCATATCAAGCAGCTGGATGTTCATCTCGACCTGCCCCTAACACTTCCAAGGATACCTTCTGCTTAGAAGCTTCTTTTGCCTCTCGCGTTTAGGAAACAGGGTGGGCATGCTCTTTCATCGAATCTCTTTGATGATTATGTGTTCAGCTCCCATTCCTCCCGTTTCTCCGCTTCCTTACTGTGCTTGACACCGGCCGCCCAATTCCCTTACTACTCCTTAAAGTGATAATGGCTGACTTCATCCATTTTTGGTGCAGGCTCACTGAGAAAGGTTAGTTCATGCACTCCCCTAGGATTGGGCAATGTCTGGGAGGGGAACCTCCCTTTTTCCTGCACTTGTTGTTGATTGTTCAAGCTACTGATGGATGACTGCATGGTATCAATTTTCTGATTTAGGCTTTTGTGAAGCCCTTCAATCCTTTTGTCTATGGAGATTTCTAAGTTTACCTTTCTATTCTTTGGTTTATCTTGAGCATTGATAGTTTTCTGCTCTTCCACAAAATTCCCCACCACCTTACTCAAATTCATGATACTGCCCACGTGATGAGAAGTTGGCGGTTGCCGCTAAGAGGTGGACCTATACTTGTCGATGTGCCTCGGGAACATATATAGGAGGTTTAGGCTTCCGTGCCAAGTTTGTGGTTTCTTCCACTGGGATTATAAGTGTTACCAACTGGGCATCATTTGGGCGGCCTATTATGGCTCACAACATTTGCATTTCTACCATTAAATCCCCATCGAGGGGAAAATTGGACAATGTCTCTGATGACCTAAGAGATTGGCAATTGAAGCATGGTTGGCTAGGCATAGATGCCCCAGCCACGCCTCGTATCTCTGGGTGGTTTCATTCGCTTCCATCCTTCTTAGGGGCGATGCTTAGCCTTTAATTCCACATCCTCCGCTTCTGCATAAATGCCTCCCCTAAGCCATCGCTGGTTTCATCCTCTCTACCTCCCTTGGATTCGTTCATCCCATCCTTGGAAGTTTCAGCCACGGTTCGTAAAAAGTCCATGGCTTTCATCGTGATTTTTATAAGGAAGTCCCTTCACATGGTTCTAGGAGTTGTTTCATGGAAGGGGACATTCCATCGTAGAAATGGTTCACAAGCATCCATGTATCAAAGCCATGATGAGGGCATGCACTGATGGTCTCAAGATATCTTTCCCAGCACTGATAAAATCTTTCACTGTCATGAGCTGCAAAGGTGTAGATCTTCCTCTTCAAAGTTGTCGGGTCTTACGGGCATCAAGAACTTCTTCAAAATTCCGCTACACCGCCCAGCTCGATGGTCCTTGGCCTGCTGAATTAAGCCAAATTTTGGCTTTATCTTTTGAGGGTCAGCGGGAAAGCCTTTGAAGGCTTGAGTGTGTCCATATCAAATACACCTCCTCGAAGTAGTGCAAACCTCCTCGAACTCCGAATATGCGGTATGGGATTCGTTTCCATACTAGCGAAAAGTTGGTAGCAAGGGCACCAAGTACGGTCTCACTGCCACATGCTTTGCATGGGGTATAATGCATGAGGGTGCACTCACCCTCGTGGGTATCGATCCCCATTGATCTCAGAGGCATCGGGTTCCCGACGAACCCCTATTGGCTCGTTGTTCATCAAAGCGGAGTCTCCATCCGATCGTGTAGGCCAACTTCACAACCCTTCAATTGAAGCACCTAGCCTTCCAATCCGCCCTCGCAAAGATTCGTCCCACGCATAACCGCTATGATCACACCACAAGCAAGAAACCAACAAAAAAAAAACAATGCTACAAAATGGTTATTGGTTAGCTAAAATCAAAACAATGGTAACAGTCTGCACAGGGAAGTCTTCAAACTCCCGCGTCGAAATCTTCAATTCCCTGCGCTGAACCGCAAGGGGGAAAATGAACAAAACAAAAAAGAAATGAGATAGCACGAAACTTGTGATGTGAATCAGAGTTCAACTGCACTCCTTCATTTGGGCACATCCGAAACCGCGGCGTAGTCAGTTCATTCTTTTTCGGGTAGGTGTTCGGGATGACTCAAAATTTATAACCCTCGGATTCCTACTGCGCGTGGCAAGCTCTTTGCGGTATAGTGGCTCTAGGGTCGAACACAAGGATGGGTTTTCTTCATGAGAGAGGGATTACAGTGCATTGAAAATGGTGTTTTCTCCTTGGATTAAAAGGGTGTGTAGAAAACAGTGTGTGTGAATGGTTGCAAACTGAAATAACTGAAGTAAAAAGTTAAAAGAGAAATCCTTGAAGTCTCGGGCCATTGGGCTTAGGATTCCAAGTTAACCAACATGTACTCGGGTCTATATCCTCGCGTTTGGGAGCATGACATCTGATCATTTCCAGAAGCTGGATCTTCATTAGTTTTTAAAAACCTAAACTACAATAGTTTCCTTTTGAAAGATAATAACATTCATTAGCATAAATGTCACTAGCGGTGAAAACATATCTCAAAACACTGCCTACGATATGTGGGAGACAACTAAGCGAGTCTCCGATTAAGATCTAGTGAAAGTATCCATTGAACCCCGAAAAAAGCGCGAATACACATTAAAGGCATGCTTAAGAGATTTTAACCTCAGTGAGAAGCAGGGGCACAAATACCCTAAAATACAAACGTAAAGAACATGAGAACATGCAGCTAAGCCCAAAAACAACACCCAGTGGCCTTTCCCTTCAAGGATCAGGAGGTATTAGCCAAGCATCCCTTGATTTGTCATCGTCAGGGTGTTTAGTGACAATGCAAGAAAGTGAAGGGAGAAGAAGAGAAAAATCTACCCGGCGGCAAAGGAGGCTTAGGTGGCAGCGAGTTGATTGAATGACAAAAAGTTGATTTTATTACAAGCATGGTTGAGCTTATATAGGCTCAGTAAAAGGAAATTACAAAGGTGTGCTAAAGAATCAAAATTACATAAGGGCAAACTTGTATTAAACCACCAACAAGTGGGTTAAAAAGCAGTCAGGAGACAGAGGTGAGTCACAGGTAAGAGGTTGCGAAAATTGGCAACTTGCGAAATTTCGCAGGTTGCGAAATTTACGCGAGGTTGCGAGAATTCCTTGACACACAGAATTCTGAGGTTGCCAAATTTCTGGCTTAATTAAGCCGGTTGCTCCTCGACTTCAATGGGTTGCTCAGAATTTCTTGGTTGATCATGAGTCTTGAGTCGGCTCGGGTTGACATGTTTTGATCAGTGAAGAAATAGAAGGTGGCTGACACTGCAAAACTCTTTAAGGAAATAGCTCTGGTCTTGAGGTGTAGTATCAAAGCTAGAGACTTCGAGATATGTCGAATTGAGTCATTGAAATTCGGATTAGTACACAAAAGGCGCATAAGAGCACACTTTATAAACAAGGCTTGATATTTTACTTTTGGGTACTGAAATCACTACCTCTGGCTTCATCTTGATGTCTAAATCAAATCAGATGTTGAGAAGCTCAAAAATAGTTACTTTCTCATCAACATTTTCAAGAGCTTGACCATACCATACCTAGAGCCTTCTCTTGTTTGCGCATAGCATTATTAAAACCCGATTTTACTCTCAGAGCTTTCTATTTTGTACTATTAACAGATTTGAGCAAAACCTGACCATGGGCTTGTGAGTTTCAGTAACTCACTAAGGCGTGAGCTGCATCAGGCCATTTCAAATCCCTGCCGAGTTCCGGCTAAAACCCAAATCATTGGGATGGCGGGCACATTGCATGTCCTACCCATAAAAAAGTCCCTTGTGTATTTGATGTAGAAGAATTTTGCTTATCTTCAATTTCAAAACTGGGTTTGTCTAGAGCCATACTATAAACTTAGGCCTCCAAGCTTGGCCCAGCCTTCCTTTTCTTCTTTTTGGCAGTTAATTCAAGGCCTACCTCCTCATCCACAACACTTAAACTTAAGTTTTTCTCGCCCTCAGCCACATTTTCCATATCTGCATGTTCCTCATTCTCATACGCCAAATTCTCCTTTGTAGGAATTACTGGGGTACCAGAACATCTGGCTCCAGCTCTCTTCCCCTTTTAGGATTGCATTCAATATAACACCACCCAGCTGTGACCTTGTGGTAGTAACCAAGGATTGAATCGGTCTGTATTAGACAAACTTGAAACAGGCCATACTCTGACCTGAGTAATCTCTTCTTTTGGAATGAGTAGAGCGACTTAGATAATAGGTTGAGTGCTACTAGCAACCACATATGAGGATAGAAAAGACTAAGTGTATTTAAAAACAAAGAACCAATCACCTTTAGGCTTCCTTATTTGTTTCCCACGGTTCAATGGAGGTCGAACGTCCATGGAAACACATAGTTGCATATAACCCTTATTACTTCCCACGTTATTGTTGTTGCCTGGATCGTCTTATCTTCAGGGCATCAGTAGAGCAACGTGAACCTACAAAAAGAGAAAAGGAGGCCGACGGCGGTGTGCTAATCGCCTCTCCGATGATTAAGTCATCCAAAGGATGAAGAAGATGAAGAAGAAAGTCTATGCAATTAGGATTGCATACCTTTCCCTCGTAGGGAGTTTATGTTTTATACTTGAATTTCTCCTTGATTCTTAGAAAGTTAATCTTGTGATTTTAGCGATAGAATCTCTCTTTCCTTATCAGAGACCAATTCTCCTTGATTTTTGGAGAGATAATATCATGAATTTAATGATAAAATTTTCCTTTCCTTATCAAAGACCAGTTCTCCCTTATTAAGGATTAATGTTTTAAGATGTACTAGATTGGGATATTATGAGATCCGTGGATAAATATCTTGCATGCGGTTAGGCATTAGGTGGGGAGCTCGGGACTTGGCTGGATGCGAGTCTTTCCCCTCGATTAGTTCATGTATGGTTCGATGCTTGAAATTTATTTTTGGGTCATTGTTGAGGATTTGAATCGGCCGATGGAGGCTCGTATAGATGCTAGGCCTGTTAAGTAGTGGATCTTGGGCCCAAAAGCCATGGTACTCACAATGCCCCCCTTTTTTCCCGACTGGAATATCATGCCTTTTCGAGCAAGGAAAAATACTTGTGTTTTTTGGTCTATAGTATGGGAAATTGGAGGTGATTAATGCGCGGCGTATGTTCACGTCGTATGTGCTAGAAAATTTTGTGTTTACGATGATGTATTTAATGCGCCTTTTGAAATCTCGCTCCTATTTATGTGGTGGTGACTTAGCAAAATCTATGGAATTTCCAACGGATTCCTATTTCGTTAGCTTGTCCCTTTATCGTGAATTCATCTTTGGGATAGTGAAGGTGGAATAATGGTGGGTGGAGACTTTCAAATCTCTCTGACTATTCTTAAAACTACGGATATTGTGTGTTTAGAAGGCGGCGTGCGTGTTGACCACGTTAAGTCACAGATGGAAGGCCTAACTATGCTGATGTCATCTTTTCAGAGCTCTTTTGTTGGATTCTCGTGGATCGGCGGAGGTCATGAATGAGGGGCTGATTATGCCTACGCCCTTCTTCGGAGTTAATGAAATTAGGTGCATACGGGGTTGCGGCGGCGAGGTCTGGGGCGGGAAAGGGAGATTTCAAGCGAGATAATGTAGATTCTTCTGTGTCTTTGATTTTTCCTTCTTATCTTCCTCTTTCCTCTTCTTTTGACGACCTCTTTTTTTCTTCTTGACACTACGGAAGTCACTCTTTCTTCGTAATCGGCTGGTATGTTTACACCTTGGATATTCTTGTAATCGATCCACGAGATTGCTTGGATATGTTTGTTTTGGATTTAATGTAACTATTGACGCACATTTTGGCATATTTTAATAAGATTGGGTTTAGGCATACTAATGCATCGAGTTTCTATTTCCCGTTCTTTTCTTTGTATGCGGCTGAAGGCTAATCATCGGAAGTTGAGCACGAAGCCTGTGGTTTTCGGAGATGAGTTTTCATATTCCTCCGGCACGGTTGGTCGCTAGGCTCGCAGTTGCGAGGCCCAAGAAGCTGCGGTAAAATGAAACTGGGACCCACCGACAACGGATCTAGGCCCACAGGGCTCTTTTTTTTTTTTTTTTTTTTTATGTGTCCTAGAAGGTGAAACGTTTTGCAATCTTGGCGTTAGGGAAGGAGCGTCTAAGTGTGTGGTTGATCCGTGATGCATTTAATGCGCCTGTACATGCCTTACCACTATGCCAGTAGGGTTTAAGTCGTCTTTGCTACTATTCGAAATATTTTGAAGCCCTCTTGCACCCTGCGGCCTCACGAAGTTTCCGAGGCGGCGGATTCGGAGAATCTTTGTCGTTTTATCTCACGGTGGGTTTCTTTGCTTTTGATTTCATTTATGTGGGTTGTCTGGTTGTTGGTTTCTTTGCTTTGTTAACGTGCGTTCTTCAATCGTGGGGTAGGTTTCGAGACGAGAACTACGTTGGGTTTAGGATGCATGGCTTCAGGGGTATCCCGATAGGCTTTAATAAAACTTGAGGGTTTTATTCTTGTTATTTCTTTAATAGGATATTGTCGAGTTAATATCCCCTTATTTTTCGTCGTCTTCTTATAGAATGGCGAGAGGGTGAAGGAGAATTCACAGTCAAGTTGAAATTGTTGGAGAGGGCTGGCTGAGGCTATACGCAAGCAACCTTGTCTCTTCCATGTCCATGGAAGAGTTGAGGTTCTTTTCATAAATTCTTGTCAGCATTAGTTTAGAATTATCAGACGGGTCGGCTGCCTCAATTGTAGGAGAAGCGGATAATGTCATCTATTTTACCCAGGATCAGTTCGCAGTTGAACATCGTGATTACTACCCAAAAACTGTTGTTTTATACCTTTAACACTTTATGTTTTGAGCACTTTTTATGTAGTAATTGGCCTAATTAACCCAGTTGGCATGTTAAGGACCTAACAATGCTACTAATCAGTGTTTGTAGCAAGTTCTGTTGTTTTTAGAGGTCATATATCTTTAAGATAGGGATCTAGCTCAAGCATGAAGAAATCAATTAGAACTTAGAGTACGCAAAACGAGAGCGGAAGCAGGCAAAAGCCCTTGCCAATTCGCAATTCCTGACCCTGAGAATTTCCTAGCTCCCAAGTAAGAATTTTACGGGGCTGCAAATTTTCTAATCTTGAATTGCTTCTTGGTGCCATTCTTTTTTACTTTTTGTCTCTTTTTTTTATTTCTTCCCAAATTATCCCTATGTAATAGTGTTTTATTTGTATCTTTTGCTAATTTGTAATGGGTTTGGTGGTATGAAACACCCTAAAAACAAGACTTTGTATTCAGATTTCGATATCCAGTAAAGCTTACGCAAGAAGCTTCTTATTTTCTACCGTTTTCTCTCTTCCCTTTCTTGACAGCCAAACAACCTTTGAGAAGAGGAGGAGCTGCTAAAACCTTAGTTTCCTTGGAGTAAAGGAAACTGAGTGAAGGTTCCTAATGAAAAGGTGTGGGTTTTCCATGTTTTAAAGGAGGTATTTTCTACCATTAATGGTTTCTTTTCAAACATTAGTGTTAATCCCTTCGGGTTACCTTGAATGATGCGTGACGATAGCTTTTGAGTTATATTTGGATGCTTTATTGTGAATCCATTGACGTCGTTAGTTATCTTCTATGGGTTATTGGAAGGCGATTCAAGGATGTTTTTTTTTCCTTCAAATTCTAGGTTTGATCCCTTCGATTCACCTTGAATAGTTAGTATTTGGTAAGCTCTCAGGGCTTATTGGATGCTTATCGCTAGATCCGGTGATGTTCGTTAATTATCATTTATGTACGATTGGAAGGTGAGTCAAGGAGATGTTCTTCACTATCCGAGACCATTAATGGGAAGCAAATACCATTTTTGAAGGATATTTATGTAGAAGATCGGGTTATTTAACAAGCTAAACCGAGGCAGGTCGGAATAACTATATGTTATCCTCCCAAATACGAGAGAAAAGACACAAACCCTCCTTTGCCTAAGGAACTGAAACCTAGTGACAACATCGAGGATTTGTTTCATGTTTTGAAGTAAATTTTATTTTTATGTTTTAATCAAAATCCTCTCTTTTTATCCTAACCCAAATAACCAAAATGAAATCACTAGTGTAAGCCTAATTGTAAGAAAACCCATCCATGTGGACGATCCTAGAGCCACTATACTATTGTAGCAATGCTACGGTAGTATGAGGTGATAGGTTATAAATTTGTTATTTAGAGATACCTACAGACTCTAGTCACTTCGGCTTCCTTGTTTCATCATTGGTGAAGCGGTTTACATGTCTCTAGGGGCACCTCCTGGCTTATCCATTCGAGCTATTCGGATTTGATGGGTTGCGGTGTGCTCAACCTCCTCTGAGCTAGACATCTCAGCAGTGGAATTTGTTTTGTTTATATGTGAAGCTTGGGATGGGGCAGGTTGGCCGATGTTTCACCTGAAATCCAGGGAAGCAATTTGTAACCGAGCTCCACAGATCCCAGGGCGAAGCGAGGGGTTGTCTGATCGGGGAGCCTTGGTATGTTCGGCTCTCTCTCAGTTCCCTTTAACATGAATCAGTCTCTGATGTTCCCAAGTTCATTTTAGCTAGGTTGCAATTCATGCTAGATGGATTGTGTACTAACGTACCTCTGTTTTCTTAATGTCGTTCAGATAAGCATAAGTAGTAGTAGTAAACTAAGATTGAATTTGGTCGGAGAACATCGGTGACTATAAGATAACGGCGGAGCGTAACCATGAAACCTGGCGGCGGTGAAAATTTTACGAGAGTTAGGTGGTAGCCCTTTCCCTTATATTATCTTCATCGTTCCTAGCTTGTCGCCTATTGAGGTCATTGAGGGGGAGCATTTCATTCTTGCCAATCTCCCTAAGTTGGTCCTAAATGACCTCTCAAGCTATTTACTGGGAGAATTTAAGACGGGTTGGCTGCAAAGGATCTTAGTGAGGCCTACCCATGTTATCTAGCCTCAGAGTCCACGGCCTGCCTTGGCCAGACAAAGAAGAGTGCGAGGGACGGGGGCTCGTGATCAAAGACGGCCCAGAAGTAGGGAGTTAGAAGAAAGGTTTTTGTAGATTAGACGGGAGTGGCTAGATGAGCTGAGCCCTCAGGGAGAATGTTTTAGCCTTCTTTGTTGGGTTTCTTTGCATGGAGGCATAAGCGGTCTACTACCCTAGAGGGTGTGGCTCCCCCAGTTACGGGAGAAGCGACCTGGAGGCAGTCTTCTTGGTGAGGAGGCTCGGAAGGGCGGGCCATGGTCTCGGTGGAATCCACCCCAGGGTGGTTTCCAACAGCCGGCGGCCTTGGGGTTTGCTTTTGTGAGGCTAATAAACCTCTAGAGAAGGGGGTTCTAGCTGCAAGCCCTTTAAGTGTTAAAGAGGTTCGAATGGGTGCCCCATCAAGGGTAGTTACCACTCCAGCACCGCCGCCCAAGCTTATTGGCGCCGAAGCAAGCAAGAAATGGCTACTTGACTAGGTGCTAGTAAGCACGTATGTTCCACCACTTTGGAAGGTTCATCTCTCAGCTTGAATATGATGGCTCAGGATGTCGAGACGTGCTGAAAATTGTTGTGCATTTGGATCCCCACTCGCGGGAGGAATCTTCGGTTATGCACATGCACAACCTTTATCTGAATTACTTTCGGATACCCGTGGTAGCCCGCTCAAAGCAATATACCATTCCACTTCCTACTTATATGGATAAAGAGGACTTCCAGCCTGTGGCTGATGATGGGATGCTCATACGTAACCCTGAAACACCATTGGTGTGACCCAGTAAGTGCTGATTTTAGCGCGTGACTACGGTTGTGTAGTAATTTTTTCTTCCTAACTCATGTTCCTTTAGGAATTTGTGACAACCATCCAGGAATATGGCGCGTAGAGTTCTGAATCCACCTTTGGAGCTGGCCAGCGTGGCTTTATGCGATCGGTGCATCTTGGACCTTGAGCGCTTCTTTTGGCCAAATTGAGATCTTCGTCGAGCATTGGAGAGAGAGGCTAAAGATGGCGACAAAAGTTATCGGGTAGAAAGAAGAGGCTGAGGCGAAACAAGAAGCGGGCTGACCTAATTAATGTCTACGACGACGGGAGATGCAGAAGCTATGGTAGAGTCAATCAACTAAGGCCACTAGGGTGCTGGCACCTACGGAAGAAGGCGAGCCTGGTCGAAGGTTGGGTTGCCGTGAAATTTGGCTTGGCAATTTGAGATGATGCTTTAGCCATGTCACAGAGGATGCCAGTAGGATGGCTCGCCGTATTTGGACTTTTCGTACCCAGTAGACAATGGCCCAGGTATCTACGGACTTTTAGATGCATTAGAACCACTTAGTTGTATTTGGACTTTTAGATTTGCCGGTAGGACGACAACGATATCTAGATTTTAGATGACAATCGGACCCGATAACCTTTTACTACGGATTTTTAGATGCAGTAGGATGATAGTATACAGTCTTTTGTGAAATAGTTGTAGGTTTTTAAGAGGAAATGTGTAAAGGATAATCTTTTATTGATGTCTTCCTCAGATAATACCTCACGATAATACTTCTTAAGGTGCATAGCATTTCCCATTACAGGAACATCAGTCTCATCGGCCTTCTCGGTGCGTAGGCAGGTTATTTTATTTCAGACACGTGTATTGTCCTTCCCAGTTGGGTTGGAACTTCTCGTCCGCTGGGTTAGTCGTGTTTTCAAAAACCCTTCTTAAGACTAACTCCCTGACTTTGAATATCTTGCTAACTTTAGTAGGTTGTGCAAGCACCCAGCCGACCTCTGCGTATGATGCTATCACATTGCAAGCGTAACTCGAGTTTATCGATTAGGTAATCGGGTGCTTTGATTGTGGCTTGATGTTTGCTTCTTGAGTTCCCATTCGAATGAGTAGCATCAGGCCACGACATTGATGATGGCCTCCATCCTGTATGTGAGGTGATTAGTGCCCGAAGTGCTATTTTGAACCATTTTTAATAGGTTTGAGCTCACTTTGTATACTAGTGTTATAATTATGATGACATTCATTGGATTTTTGTTGTACTCAAAGTGTGTTTGACTGGTATTGTTTTTCAAACACTGTTAATTTGTAGTCAGACCAAACATGAAGAATTACAGTCGAACTTCGGCATTACATATCAAAAATCGAGAAGAAAGAATATCGAAAAGGAAAAAAAGCGAAAATAGCATGAATGATGAATAGTCACCAGATGAACGATGTAGTGAATAGTGATGAACGGGAGGATGAAACTGACCTTTGAATAGCAAGAATTTCCTTTCTAATTTGGAAAATTCGCTACATAAGCGAAATTTTGCTCTGATAAGCGAGAATTTTGCTCTGATGTGAAATTTCGCTATGTAAATTTTCACTACTTATATGAAAATTCTACGCTCCCTTGTTTTTGTGTACAAACGACCCCTTTGTTAATTTCATTTCTTAATCTCACCGTAATTATACTATTTAGGTTAGATTGGTATTTTCACCGCTTCGTATAAGGTATGTGTCACTTTAACAATTTGTAACCTAACTTTAATTCAAGCATTCTTCAAAGACGAGCCCTCAAGTTGCCTTCAATGCTCTTCTTCTCTCTCATCTTCTTCTCTCACTTTCTAAAGTAATCAAATATAACTCTCTGGAGGATGACAACTCAAATGATGCTCGCTAAAGCTCTAAACCTCAAGAAGAGGGTCATAGGCTTGGGAAGTAAGGTTTCCAGATTTTGTTCCCGTTTTTCTACGCAAGAGAGTTTTTGAGTATTTTGGTTCCCAATCTGAAACCTGTAGGGTTTTAAAGCTCTCATGTACTTTCGCCAATACTGCAAGCTTGTGGTTATGTAAGGGCTCTTACCAGATACACCGATATCCATTAGTTGCTATTTACAGCCACCGAGGTAAAGTTAAGGGTTATATTTTCACCGGCAGATGCATCCCTCATCGGGATCAATACTTGATAATCTTTAGGGTTCAAGGATGTTATTATCCACTGAGATTCAATAGTTGCCCTTTACGAAATCATCGTAGATGGGTCATGCGATGAGATTTTCATCTATAAACCATAAATGCTAAAGAATGCTTTCATCAAAAGAAAAATTATTAGGTTTAGTTTTTAAAGTTAAATGAAGATCCTGGCTCGAGAATTGACTATAGGTCATCCTCCCAACGCGAGGAAATGAACCCGAGGACCCTTTATAACCCTATCAACCCAACCTAGCGCTCAATACCAGAAAAGATTTCTTTACACTTTATTTTAGTTTATTTCGTTTTTATTTTCTTGAATTTCCACAACATCAACCTTACACACTTTTATCACCAAATCCCATAATCCAAATTGAAATTCAAACATTTTGAATCACCGCACATCATTCAGACGAAGAAACCCATCCCCCTGTTCCAGACCCTAGAATCAAGCATATCACAGCAGTTTGCTACCTTAGTAAATAGGGAGAATTGTATTACAAATTTTGTTGATCCTAATTGTAAGACCCGAGAAATTTCAATTCTCTGAAAGGCAAAATCGTACTGATTACGAAATTGTTAATTTTTGCTAAAAATCCGTAATTTATTCTCTTCTAGATCTCATACGACTTAAAACTGATTGCACCGTTGGAATCGCTCTGCCAAATCTAAATTTAAGCACGTAAAATTTTGCTGAATCCCGAGACAATGAGTTGGGCATGTTTTACGCAGGCATCATGGTCAACAAAAACGCATTTTCGGATGCGACTTAAAAATCACATCTAACACGCACTGCTGTGCCATTAGTGGTATGAGTAGAGAAATGATGAAATGACCAATGAGATAGTGCTTCGAATATCAAAACTAAGAAGAGCGACATGCATGTCATTATAGAAATTGACGAAGTAGAAAAGGACAAAAGATGAATAAGATCATCCTCTTCAAAAAGAAAAGCGAGTAAAAACGTGTGTGAGAGAGCAGGCTCGCACGCTGTGAAGCTTGATCTCATTTTTTTGTAGAGAGAGTACTCTCCTTCTCTCTGCTCAAGGCGATCCACCGCTTCAGCCTTCTGGACAAGAAGGAGAACCGCTTCACGCAGAGGGCTCTGGGTGGTACCATCAAGGAGTTTCTCAACCCGTGAGGTGGGTTTCACTTCATGCTTTATCTCCCCCTTTAACACTTTGGTAAATGTTCGAGCTGAATGAGGCCACGAGGGGTCATGACCTGCCCCAAAATTCTGGACCAATTGTTTTATTTACACCTGTGTCTTCCCAAAAATAATATCACGCTCTTCACACGCACGTACCGTGGACTATCACGGACCGTTTCGGGTGCCACCGGTGTGATTCATGCCATGGATTGTATCAAGGATATGTATGAGGCCAGGTGAAACCCCGTTCACCAAGTGAACCGGAGCAATTGCGGCTTTGAAAGGAACAAGAATCCCAAAGGTTTTGACCGTTCATGGAATAAAGGATCGCAAAATAAATTTCAGAAAATATGTGTCGTCGAAAGATTTAAGTTAAATCGGCCGTGTTTGATCATTAGCCCAAGCGAGCTAATTTTTGGATGTAATGAATTGATTAATTACATGACATGATCAGGTGATCTGGACATTACGCCGACATATACGCACGCTAATATTATTCGGTGACGCTGATTGGGGATCAGATTGACCAGAGATACATGTGTATTCCATATGCACCGGAACATCCCAGACTATAAAGAAAGTTAGTAATGACGAGTCTGTAGAAAATGGTCTTGAGGGTAGTCTAAAATGTTAATCATCTGAGGGTAGTCCAAAACCGAAAATATCAATCGTCTGAGCACCCAATCGATATTCATCGAGGGTCCATTAAACAACAATATATCAATCGCTTGAGCTACCAAATCGGATGAGAGATACACCTGAGGTCATTCACAACTAACAAAACTAAAATTCCTACACAAGGCTTGCCGAGTGAGAGAGCCTATGGGTGAATCGATCCGAAGTCGGTCAGACATTCAAGCGATCATGCATTTGCTCGAATGTATGTTTTTCGAACATCAGACCCGCACTTAAAGGGAGAGTAGCCCACTTCAGCGATTCCACTATCGAAGACAAATTTCACCCCGCCGAGGGATATTATTTTATTGTGCACAGGGACGCGAGGATCGTCACCTGCAGAGGATGAGGTTGTAAGAAAGCCTAATTGCGGCTTGATATTTTACACATGTATTGTAATTCTAATTTTGATATATGTGTCAGAGGTTATAAAATATTCGAACTTCGTAACTATCGGATATAAGGTACGTGATGATGAATACGAGTAGCTCAAGTGGTCGCTTTTTACTCATGTTATAATCATATCGACTCCGCTGGGGACAGTTTCATTTAAGCGATGTATTCTGCAGAGCTCCTGCATAAAGGAGACTCGCCTCTATTTTCTCGAGGTATGCTAAAACGATATCCACAAGAGTTTCACGGTCGACGAGTAGTCAACTGACCGGATCGGGGGTGTCGGGGCTTGCACGAGCCCAGTGCATACCCGGGCCACCAGTGGCTTCGAGGAGGATTCGGGGCTTTCAGGGCCATAGTCTTCGAGGTAAGGACATCACCACTCAGGTGTGGTTCGATGCCAAATGTAGGTATGAGATTACTCAGAAATCACGTGACAAAACCAGTGTGACACCGCATACATGTGTTTATTATAAGCCAGGTGATTGATAATTTGTCGCGGCGCATACATGCTTGGTAACAAAGATAGATGAAGTGTGGAAAGTTGGAATTTTTGCGTTGTACAAAATCGAACAAAGAGAAGAAATGAAAATAAATTTCAAGCAAATTTATTTTAAATGGTTTAATGGCGAAATAATTTTCTAAGGTTTTACAAGTTGTAAAATCAAGAAAAGTGAATAAATAGATTTTTATAAAATTTAATCATGCTCGAAGATGAAAAAAATATGAATATATTTTTTTTGGGTATTTTTCCAGTAGCAGATATGAAAAAAAAAAATTTAGTGTAAACTGACGGGCTACCATTCTAAATTATATGGTGAGAGGGAAAATAAAGAAGAAGTTAGGCTAGTCGGTGATCTCAGAGCAGCAGGGAAGGCTACCGGAGGACTTTGAAAAAAGAAAAAATTGCGGCAAGGCGTATCGAATGGCTAACGCCAAATTCCAATGTCGGGTCGCGCACCAAGACTGGGGTCGCGGACAAACAAAGCGCAGGCGGCGTCACGCGCAGCCAGCCGCACGATGTCAAGCACAAATGGGCCATCGACTGGCAACGCGACGCGACCGCCGTGACAGGTATAGGTCGCGACGACCGTTACGCGGCCCCGACGCATCGCAGATGGCCGAAAGTGTCATATCGCTGATATCATCTCGAGGGTCGCAACACGAGCGGCGTACCGGGTCGAAAGGGTGACATGACGCCGCGACATCATCTCAGGTCGCTGGCACGGTGGCGCAATGAGCAGTTTGATGTCGCGACATCATTGAGAGGTCGCGACATGGGTGGCGCGGGTTAGGCTAGGCTCGGTCGTGACATCATTTTAATGTCGCGAGTTACATGGGCAATGCAAAGGGTAGTAGAAGCGGTGTCGCGACTTCGCTTGAGGTCGCGACTGACGTGGCTGAGTGGTGTCCCGACACCAATTTGATGTCGCATACGGCTAAAGCCCCAAGAGGTCAATGACTTTAGAACGATGTCGCTGACCGCCTCCGGGTCGGGCAAGGGAAGAGGCAGCGACATGCTCACTGGCCCGCGCTATGCCCGCAACCCATCGCACGCCGGAAGCGGCCGCCGACCGCACCGTCGCTGGGCGGCGCGACATGCTCGCCATCAGCTTTGTCGCGGCGGCGCCGCAGCCAGCCCACCTACATGGGCATCAAGGCGGCGCCAGCGGTGAGCCGACCGTTTCTAGGTGCGCGCACCATGCACCCAACCCAATCGCGGTGACAAGGCACTATTTAGGGTCACCGTTCGACATCGTTCTTCACGGACACCGGCTCACGAGCATCGCTCTTCATGTGGTAAAAATGTACAAAATTTTCAAAATTTTCTAAGGGTGATTTAATATATGAGATATTCATATTGCATTTACTATAAATGCATCGACAAGAGTATGTAAATTTTTTCTTAGGTGTGTGAATAATGAGGTCAGTATTATGTCTCGTAGATACTTCATTAAATTTTAAACTTCTGTAATAAAAATTTTCGAAAAAAAAATAATAAAATATATAAAATTTTCAAAATTGAAATTTAAAATAAAAATCTCGTTGAAACAATATTTTAAATGCAAAATTGACTACATATACACCGGGATGGCGTGTATGATTAGTGTCTCTGGGGGCCGTGTTTATGCCTTTGTAGATACCGTATCAGATTTAATTGTCGCGTTAATCAGATGGTTGCAGAGGACGAGAACGTAGAGGACGCCCACTGGCACTCGTCGCACCACCTACATTCGACCAACCGTCCAGATTGATCGCATGCCACTGAGGTCAGAGGTGTCGCGCATCGCGAGTCGCACAGCCAACAGAAGAGTCGTGAAGGTCCTAGTAACTCAGAGGTTTAGGTACACTATCCTCCGACATTCATAGGGAGGAGATCCGATGGTGGCGGACTATTGGTTTATGCAGATCGAGAATGTACCGGAGGGGCTGCGAGATCACCTCCGATACGACCAGATCAAAGTTAGGCCGATCTGGCCGTAGGGCGAGGCCCGTACGCGGAGACGGGTTAGACTCTGGGAGACTTCAGAGGGGGTTACACGGGCAGTTTCGTGACGCTCACGGGTGGGCATTTTCCGTAGACTCCATGAGGCATGCGAAGGTCTGGGGAGTTCCTCAGAAATGGCGTTGTGGGGCGATAACGCCGGCGGACTATGTGGCTAGATTCACGAGTTGCCACCGACGGTCGATGATTACACGGCCACCGATCCGCTGTAAGGTGAGGCGATTCGAGAATGGACCTAAGTTGTCCATTCCCAGCGGATTGTAAAATTTCGGGCCTAATGATATGGATTCCACTGGATGTACTCGACCATAGAGAGAGATGAGGATGTTCTGAGCACTTGATGCGAGTGTTGGCTGGCAAAGAGGAAGGCTTCGCCGCCTCTCCTCTAGTTCAGTGGAAGAGGCAGAGGGCCTCTGGGTCACGAGATCTCAAAGTCACGCCATCCGCCGTGAATATGAGACTCACGGGTCGCAGACAGATGAGAGTCACGGTCAAAGCGTGTGAGTCAGACGAGTCACGCCGTATGATAGCAGATGGTGTGCTACCATCAAGCCGCCCTCGACACACGAGACCCGGATCGGTCCCAGACAGGATCCTGCTCGGGGACACCACGTCCCGCCAAGAGCGTGACAGAGAGAGGATACGCATACTCCTCCACAAAGACCAAGACAGCGTAGGGGCCGGCCTCCCGCCTGTGGAGCCACCTGCACCCCACATTTCACAGCAGCTCCAGAGGCCGCAGGCGGGCAGAGGCAGAGACGAGGCCCACAGCACTCCGACATCAGGTCCAGGCGTGTCTACGCTATCACACCAGTCGAAACACACAGATCAACAAGTTATACAAGGCACGTTTTTTGCTATCTCGCCTGGCTGCCAGAGTGTTATTTAATTCGGTGCTCTCAGATTCATTCATCACAGATCGGGTCAGGATCGAGTCGGGCTGTAGGTCGAGACCTGTGAGGAGCCTTTTGTATGTGAGTTCCCTGTGTGGATTAGGCTAGACAGGATGATATGTCGAGGTCATGAAATGAGATCCTGGGACTCTACCACAAAGTGGACCCGAGGATCACGGACATGTCGAAGTCTCTGGATGTCATCCGGGGATGGATCGGGTCGAAACCACAAGAGTCGCATCGATCAGAGCGCAGAGGGTTACCGCCACACGCAGACTCGCACTCGTGGTGGTGTTTCCTCGTGGGGATAAGATGACATTTCGCCTCCATACAAGATAATGAGTCCGTGTCGACGCCACGGTCGGGCTAGCGAGCCCACCCTGGGACGAGGACGAGGCGAGACCAAATAGATCTACCTCGAAAGTGGTCATATCATGCTGACAAAAGCCTGTGATGAGCTGACCCGACTACCCTCCACATGTGGACGCAGACTTCCTGCATTTAGTTACACCCCAGATTTCACCCATCTCTGCGACTCGTGATGTGATGGCGCTAAATGAGTCAGCAGGAACTCGTGAGTCCAGCTGGCTGCGAGCTATCGACGCGGTTCATTAAACCGAGCACTTCACCACGGGCGCCCGGCTCGCTCACAAGAAGGACAAGACCCTTCGACCAGGCATCGACTACGTATTAGCTGAACAAGGTTACGATCAAGAACTCCGCACTCATTACCGAGGATCGACGACGATTCGATCGGGCCGGCAGGAGCGAGTCTACTTAAGATGTGAAATCTTCAAGACCGTTAATATCACCGAGGGTTGGGTGGATACGCATATCCCAAGACAATCGCCAGACGCCGTTACGGGCACTTCAGTTTACTATGATGTTCTTTCTTGATTGACGACGCACAACAGATTCATGGATCTCATGCGATAGGATATTCCGACCCTATTTAGATCACTATTGTGAGTCTTCGTGGATGACATCTTCGATATATTCTGCAATGGGAGCGGAGCATGAGTATCACTGAGGATCGCTTACGCTGCTGAGAGACCATCGCTTTGACGCCAAGTTCAAGTAGCGTGAGTTCGCCATCGAGGTGAGATTTTGACATGTGGTGTCGCATCGTGAGTGTCACCGATCTGCAGTAAGGTCGAGGCAGTGACGAAGTCGTAGAGACCGTCGCCTTCGAAATACGAAGCTTCTCGATCAAGCCGGGTATTATAGAGATTCACGAGATTTCTCCAGATACAGAAAGACCTATGATCAGTTGGCCCGTAAGGAGGTTAAGTTCGACGGGGATGACCGGATGCGAGGAGGCATTCCAGAGTTAAAGAGGAGACTTACTTCGCCTCCCATCTTTCGATAGTCCCGACAGGGGACAGGTACACAAGCAGTATCAGGATGCCTCAAGGGTCGGATCGGGATGTGTTTGATGCGCCAGAGGTGTGAGTTTATGGTTCCCGCGCCTGAAGAATCATGAGCGACTATACCCTCCACACACGATACGGAGTCGCACCGTAGTCTTCGCCAAGATTCGCGCCACTACTATAGCAAGAGTCGAGGTGGCTCTCGCACTATGCAAGTCTCAAGTATTTTCACGCAGCCGGGACCTCACGAGGCAACGCGACGGACGGAGTTCCTAGAGGATTATGATCTCACTTCAGATTACCATCCCTGCAAGGCAATGTGGTGGCCGATGCACTCCGGCCAAGTCACGAGAGCATCACAGTATAGCTTCTTCGAGTGGCTGACGCTTCAGACCGTGGACAAGCCAGACTACGTGATAACGGCGTGCCTCGTGGCACCTCGGGGAGTTTACATACACCGTTCAAAGGAGTTGTAGTGATCGAGTCCCAAAGGCGGACGCAGAGATGTTGTCCATCGTGGACCGAAAGTACGGGCCAGAACGTGACGAGGGTCGACCGCTCGCTGCATGGTAGTCTTCGATATAAGGGACTCGCAAGGGTTCCCTAGTCGACCGACATTCGAGAGAAGAGATTCTCGTGGAGTTTCACCGCTTCCGATTTCATAGCTGTATCCAGTGGCACGGCGATGTATCAGATCTGGCGCCAAGATCATCGAGTGGGATGAAGACACGTGGGACTCTTTGCTCACGGCCGCCTCACGTGTCAACAGTCGCGCCAACACCAAAAGCCGCCAGGCTACTCACCATCGGAGGTATCGGTTTTGAGTTGGGAGACGTCACGACGGACTTTCAGGACCCACTCTGCCACGATCGCACAGGGGTTTACGACGTGAAAGGGTGATAGAATGATCCCGACTCACGAAGTCTAAGACATTTTCTAAATTGCAAGGATGACCTTCGCCTCAAGAGATTCCCACCTACTTGCACATTCGTGAGATAGTCCTGGCCACATGGAGTACCGCATCCATAGTGCCTGGGACAGGGACCCGAGGTTTACTTCGCCGCACCCTAAGAGTTTCCAAAAGGCTACGCACACCTACCATCAAAGTACAATACCCACCCTCGTATTTGCATGGTCACCGAGAGGACTATACAGACAGAGGACATGCTACAGCATGGCCGTGGATTATAAGGGCAACCGAGGAGCATTTGCCTGCTGAATTCGCTTTATAACACGCTTCCAGCGAGGAGGATGGCAATCAGACGGGGCATTGGTGGCCGGGAGGCCATGTAGATCACCGTTATGTCGACCGAGGTGGAGAGAGCTCGAGGTCGGGATCACGCCTTCAAGGTGATGCCTAAGAGGGAGTACAGTTCGCAAGCGTGGAAAGCTATCACCGAGGTTCATCGACCTTCTCGAGATACTCGAGAGGATAGGCACCGCTGGCGCACCTGGCAAGGCGCACGCCCAAAGACGTTAGGTGTCCACGAGGTGTTTCACATCTCCATGCGTTCGAATATACTCCGTGATCCAAACATGGTGGATCGGGACGATCGAGATTGACACTGATGGGACCTTCGAGAGGACCGGTGCATCAAGTTGATACCAGATCGTTTTTTACACGCAAGACCCGTGAGGCCAGCGAGGGTACTACGGAGGCACCATGGAGCCGGAGGAGTTCACGTGGGAGCGAGACACACACGATAAGTGCCACCTATCCCTTCTTATTTAGGGATGAAGGCATGTAATTTGAAGGTCATTTAAAAAAATTTAAATGACTGCTTTACATGTATGGTAGAGCACGCTGTATATGCATGTGAGTGACTATATTGGTTTAGAATTTCGACGAAATTCCTTTTATGAGGAGAATGTAAGACCCGAGAAATTTCAATTTCGAAAAGCTAAAATCACTTTGACACGAATTGTTAATTTTGCAAAATCCGTAATTTATTCTCTGTATCTCGATGACGAAACTGGATTGGCATCTGAATTATTCTCTACGAAATCTACGGAAGCACGTGAAATTTCAGAGGAATTCCGAGACAAGCCTGGAGTTGGCAGATGTTTTACTGAGGCATCATGGTTCGGTGTCAGAAACGCATTTTCGATGAAGCATGAAAGTCACATCTAACACGTACTCATGTGCCATTAGTGGTATGAGTAGAGATATGATGGAAATGGACGGCTGAGATAGTGCCGAATATCAAAACTAGTAAAAGAGGGACATAGATGTCATTATAGAAATTGATTTAAGTTAGAAAAGGACAAAAGAGGAATAGTGACTATCCCTCAAAAATCAAAAAGTGAGAAAACGTGGGAGGGTGTGAGGTCACAGAAGCTGATTCATTTCTCTTAGAGCAGGTTCCTCCTTCTCTCTGTTTCTCATACGATCCGACCGGCCCAATGACAAGAAGGAGAACTCCGTCGACGCGAGAGGGCTTTTGGTACGATTTAGAGTTTCCTCAAACTCCGTGAGGTGGTTTCTCCTTACCGGCGTTTATTCTTTTAAATACTGCAAATGTTGAGCCGAATGAGGCTTCGAGGGCTACCACGGCCCCAAAACTGGGGGACCTAATCGTTGATTTCTAGAACTCAAAATTTCAAATCGCGGATCGTCACTGATCGCTTCAGGGTGGCTAATTCGTGATTCATGCCATGGATCGTATCGTGATATGTACGAGGCCAAATGGTCATGGAAACCCGGTTCACCAAGGAACTATAATTAGGTTTCATACAATGGGGACCAAGGGTTTTAATGCTCGAATAAAGGATCACAAAATAAATTTCAGGAAAATATGTGTCATCAGTGGATTTAAGCAAATTGCTCAGGTTTGATCATTAGCCCAAGTGGGAGCTAATTTTGATGTATGAATTGATTAATTACATGACATGATCGTGTGATCGATATTGCGGATATGCATGCTCACATATTTCAGATTTGATTGGGACTCCATCGAATCGCATACACATGATTCCATATGCAATCGAACACCTAGGACACCAGAGTTAGCACTAGAGAGTCCAAGAAAATGGTCTCTGGGAGATGGGCCTAAAATGTTAATCATCTGAGGGTAGTCCAAACCAAAATATCAACTGGCCTGAGCGCCCCAATTGATATTCACTCCGAGGTAGTCTCATTAAACAAATAATATATCAATCGCTTGAGCGGCCTCCAACTGATATATATACATCGGAGGGAAGCTGTCCGTCTCAACTAACAAAACTAAAATTCTCACAAGGCTTAGGCAATGCGCGTGGAGAGAGCTTCATGGATGACTCTGATCCTAGCGTCACGCGTGCATCTCAAGCAGATCATGCATCACTAATGTGGCTGGCTTATTTCTGGGAACATCAGACCGTGACTAGTGGAGCACCACTTAGAGATTCCACTCATCGAGCATTGGCCACACTCGTCGAGGGAGATACTTTACTGTGTACAGGCGAGGGACGCTCGTCCTGTAGACAGAGAGTCAGAAGAAAGCCTGATCAGGCTGAGATTACACATGTATTAGAATTCTAATTTCGATATATGTGTCAGATAAGAGTAAAATATTCAACTCTTGTAACTACTGGATATAGTGGGTATGTATGACGAGTATTGTTTACGGGCCCGCGGCCGCTTTACTCATGTTATAATCATATCGACCGCTGGATGTGTTTCATGCAGTGATGTATTCCTGGGGTAGCCCCCTGCATAAAGAAGAGTTCCGCCGATGAGGTGGCGCTTCGTAACCCGACATCCACAAGAGCTTCACGGCCGACGAAGAATAACTGACCGGATCGGGGGTGTCAAGAAACTCACCGCGGCACGAATCAAAAATGGCGTCATTACCGGGATGGTGCCGGAAGTGCGAATGATGACTCCTCGTCAACACTCAGGATCCTCATCACAAGTTCTCGTGAATTTTTGTATATATCTTTTAAAGGTTTTCAAGGTGTTTAATTTTGTTTCACTTATTTTGTTTTTAGCTAACTTTACCTCGGGTAGTTGTTTTTTTCCTTGTTCGAGTCAGATAACACCCAACAAGGTAGGTTCTTTCCTTACTGTGGATACCTGGGTTCGTGGGACATTCAATGGCTACGGAGCTTGGGGTCCTAACATGAGGCTAGTTAAAAACAATTAAGCAAATCGCAAGAGTTCTGGCAACTTTTGATGCCGTAAATCGAGATTTTCGTGCAATAACTCACGGAAAATATTATGGATGCTGATTTGCGGTACCATCAAGCATGTTGGGGAAAACCGGAAAGAATTTCCACTTGCAGCGTGTTTTTTGCTCTTGCTTAAATAACATGTCGCTTTCTTGGGGAGAAATGTCGCCGATATGGCATGCTGCAATATTAGATGCCATGTAGTTTTGATGTGAAAATAAGTAAATTAATGCATGTCAGTATTTTTCAAAGCAGGGAAACTAGATGGAAAATTCGCCAGATGTCATAATTCTCATGGAATAACATGCATTAGAAATTGTTACATGCATGCATGAAAATAAATAAATATCATGCAGTAGTTGGATACCTCACGTGCATGGGGACATCGCGCACACGGTGTGGGAATGCAATGTGATGAATAAATGGTTTTTCTAAGGTCATTCACCATACTTATCTAGTCCGCCCAAAATGAATATCTGAGGGTGTACCCACATTATTATCTGAGTCCGGTCCAAATGAAAATATCGAAGGGTGGTCCAAAATTTTACGGAGTCCATTCAACTAACTCATGCGAGAGCTAAAACAAAATCTTTTGTTTTATAAATGATTTTATTATACATGGAAAAATGCATGTGTGAGGGAGTCGATGAGGGCTCGAGGTAATGGATTTGGCATATGATATCCATATAGATATTTTGTATATTTCAGGTGAATGTGTGTGAAATTGCGAACATGGCATTGTATGTGCACCAGTGTAGAGAAGTTCGTTAGAAAATTTCTACCTGGCTGCTCACCCCGTCATGGACCACCTCTTTCTGTGTACATGAGAAGACGCACTCCTTCCAAGGTCGTGAGTACAAGAAGTGCCTGGCCGTGGCCTTGAGAAGTATTTTTGTAAAATATATTAGAACAATCTAATTTTTGACATATTTCGTACGTAAAGTGTAAAAGAGCTCGATATCAAACTCTTCAGTACAAATATTATAAGCAGTTGTGTATTTGTAAGAAAAATATACAATGTTTCATATACCTTTGTAATAAAAGGCTGTTTTATATCGACCTGAGGCGTATGAAAAAAAAACGACTCTGATCTGGGGTGTCACAGTCAGACGGGTGGTATCAGGCCCATGTAAGGTAAATGCTTTCCGAGTGCTTGCTCGCTAATTCTCGTACCGCTCGTTGCTCAAACTGAACGTAGCACTATTAGAATTACTGAATGCAAGGCGGTGTGAGTGTCTCTAGTGCTATCTATCCTTGTTGCTTTTTACTAGGGAGGGATTTGGCGAGCTGTTTGAGGACAACTCATCGCCCGATCGATATTTGTATCACTGCGATAACGGGTTTTTTTTCCCCTTTATCGCGAATGGTCGGATGCTTTGCTCGACCGCTATCTTACGCGCCTTCTTTCGGCCAAGATCGCTTAATCTTTTTCTACTTAAACCCACAGACGATCGCTTACATTGCAAGTGCTGGCATGCTCCTCGCAATTCCTTCATCCGCCCCGCCGCTCCTCCTGTTTCTTCTCCATATCTTGACACCAATGAAGAAATCAGATTCAGCGCGACCGGTTCACGGTCAGTTAGTCACGCACACGATTAGACGAATCAAAGCGGAATGGGAATCGCTTCTGAGGTATCGGGTGGCTAAGGACCGTTGGTGCCTCGAACCAAGTTTCAGATGTCGCTGATGAGACTTTTTGTTCGATTCCCACAAACGACGCCAATTGTTGTTACCTGGATCGTCTAATCTTCAAGGCATCAGCAGAGTGACATGAACCTAAAAGAGAAAGTACGCCGACAACTGCAGGCCTACGCCTCCGATGATTAAGTCAACAAAAGGATGGAGAAGATGAAGAACAAAGTCTCTGCAATTAGGATTGCATACCTTTCCCTCGTGGAAAGTTTATGTTTTATACTTGAATTTTTCCTTGATTCTTGGAAAGTTAATCTTGTGGATTTCAAGGATAGAATTTCTTCCTTATCGTGAGACCACCTTTGATTTTTGGAGAGATAATATCATGCATTTAGTGATAAAATTTGTCTTTCCTTATCAAAGACTAGTTCTCCCTTAATAAGGATTAATGTTTTAAGATGTATTAGATTGGGATATTATGAGATCCGTGGATAAATATCCTACATGCATTGACGACCGATTGTGGCTTCGACCCGCATTTTGTGACGTAGGTCTTCCGCCCGATTAGTTCTCGGGACGGTTCTACGTAACATACATTGGGGTCAGATTGGGATTTGAATTCGCAACGTCCGCATAAATGTCAAGCTATTAAGTAGTGGATCTTGGGCCCAAAAGGCATGGTACTCACAGCTATTGTTGGAATCATATTCAAGAAACGAACCAATATAATCCCCCCCAATTGTTCGCTTTTAATCGATTCTGATTACATATAACCAAAAAGGTAAATCAAAAAATCCTGAACCTATACGTCTATCAATTCACTAACTGTTGTGGCCTCTACCAGTCAATCCAATGTGTAAATCAACAAATGGTTGTCATACGTCCATGGTCCTCCCACAAGAACTCTTTTTAAATCTACCACATGAAAAAACTTAAAGATATACCTTTGGTTGTCCAATTCATAAATACATACTCCCTTCCCCGACCTCCACAAATTAGACAATCGATCCCGTATGAAATTAAAGTTGATGGAACAATCTGTTATAAACCTTCCTACCATACTCAGTTCAAAGTTGTCCTCGCCCTCCTACATCTTCCACCCCCTTAAGAGACAAAAATTCAGTTTCCTCGTGAGAAGAGACAAATCAACCAGAGAAAGATCCATGGTTGCATAGATCGAAAAACCAAGAAAAATCCACAAAAAGACTAAACTCTCAACCGAGGAGAGGACTGCTTTCAAACAAGGAGAGGATTGTTTGGTCATGTTTTTTAAAACTAGTTTTTAGAAATTGTTCTGAATTTATAGTATTTTATGAAATTAAGGCTATATGGCAAGTTGCTATTAAAAATACTTTTTAAAAAAAATTAAAGAACTTATTTCGATAAATTATTTTAAATGAACCGATATTTGAGTCCATTATTTTAGTTTCAAATTATTTTTAAAAATTATTACACACACATTAAGTATTAATCTCTGATGATGTCTTTTTCAACCCGAACCTGATGGAGCGCGGTCGGGTCGCTGGTCGACCAAGACCGCCGAGGGTCCGAATCGGCGACGCCGTAATCGCTTCACGCATTTATTATCGCAACGCCGTTTATAGAGCCCGGAAAAGCAAGACTCTCCTCGCAAGAAGAACCGTATGGTTAGTTACGCCGTGGCTTCGCCGTGGCCGGTCCGATGCCTAAGCTCATTCTTTCGAGAAAAGAGAGGATACTTAGATTGCTTAGGAATTAGCTGCATCTTTTGAAGGTCGAGCGGTCTCTATTTATAATGGATCTTTCATTCACTCGACGATGATTGCAAGCTCTTCCCTTCGAGGATAGGTTTCATGCGTACACCCTTGGGATTTAGCAATGGATTGGGGTCAAAGGAGTTTATTCGAGTAATCCTCCTTCCTTACTGGGGTATCCAACCAACTAGGGCCTTCCGCTTTTCCCTTCCCTTATAATAGACTCGATCGGGACGAATCAGACGTCTTGTGTGAATATTTCATCTTCTCAAGTTATTTGTAAAGATATGGTTTGACCGGCCGAGTATGGGCCTCCCTATTTTTCCAAATCCATGCCGGGCCCAATGAGCCGGCCTCTCGCTTCGGGCCGCCATGTAAGGACACGGGCGGGTACCTGGCCCTCACCGCCCGGGTCGGCGAATGCAAACAAGCCCGGCCCGCTCGTGATCCCCATCGCCGCCCCACTCACAGGTGGTGTACCGACCGCGCTGGGCATATCGGATTAACCTCGACTGGCTGTTATCCCGTGGTTCGCTGGATGTGATTAATTATCCGACCGCCGCCATAATGCAGGCGCATCGATGTAATTCTTCGAAGCTTCACATTGCTTTTCATACTCCTCGCTTTCCCTTGCTCTCGTCGACCTTCCCAGTTCTGACTTCCTTTCGCCCAACTCCCCACTCTTTTTCTTGCAGCTTCTCGCTCTTTATTTCGCTCGATTTTTCTCTTCCGCTTAGTGTCGGGTCCTTTCGCGCTTTCCTCTCATTCCCGCCCACCGCCCCGCCCCGTCGCGGTTTCTTTCGGATCGATACTACGAGGCCTGTGGTTCGGGCCGTTCTGATTTCGCTTTATACCGCTTGCTTACGTCATGGGTCCAAATCGTTCCTCTCGCTGTGATCAGCAATGACTCTTCCGTCGATGCTCTGGCCCCGGGCAGTCGGGGCTTCCCGCTTGTTTGACAGTCGTTTGGCCTCAACCTGCTCCTGAGGCGCCTCCCCTTCCCTTAGGTAAGGGTAAAAAGAAGATAAACCCCGAACAAATATCCTAAGGGCCTGACTTCCTCAGACCACTGCTCTAAGATGCCACGCGAAGGTGGGCCCTAGTGTGGTTGGTCCCTTCATATGAGTCTACTACGAGCGCACTCCGCCTCCCCGGGTGTCCGAATATGGTCCCCTAATGTTTCACCTTTACACCGCCTCCGTGCCCGGTATATTCTCGCTAAGTCGCTTTTTAACAACGACTTTCGCTTTCCTTGCATCCCTTCATAAAAAGAAGTTCTTCAACATTTCAACATCCGCCTTCCTACCGCTCCCAATGGTCAGGGGTATTTTAGTTGGTTTATCGTCTTAAGGACAGAGGGTTCGCGTCCCCAACGTGGCTCTGCTCTCCATCTTTCAACCGATGGCTACTACATGTGGTTTTATTTATTTTTCCGCACGCTCAAATCCTCCGTGATCTCGACCTTCTCTTCTCGTGACCTACTACGAAAGGACGATATTTCTTCTCGTTGCTGGTTCCAATCGAGTATGACTCGTGACAGGATGATAATTCTCATGCCTGTGACGTGAGCGCCCTCGATAACCCTCTGGCAAAGTGCTCAGACATTTGGCTCGATTGCCTAAAGACGATCGAATACTTCCGACCTTGGGCTTCTCCTTATGCTTCCCGATGCTCGTCTCGACCTCACGACGAAGATGTCATTGTAGTTCTGGTCGAGGAATGCTCGTCGCTCCTATGTATTGATAAAGCCTAACATTCCTAGTTCCTCTAATTTGTCGTCAGACGTTTCATCGTTCAGGCTCCCGCCCCTTTCTACCCGAGTTTTTTCCCGCCCACCGCCGCCACTCCTACCAGGGAGAGATTTAGTTCATTCTTTAGCGACGCCCCCTAAGCCCCGAAAGTGCGAAGAGAAAAAGTCGACTCTCCGAAAAGGACCTACCAAGGTTCGTAAGTCAGGCACTCCTCTCTCCCGTCTCGGGAACCGAGAGGGCATCGCCGCACTGCCAACGCTCGTATCACCCGCTGTCCCCTCTTCTCCCGCCCATCGCAGCCGGAAGCGGGTCGCGCCTCGGGTTAATTCTTATCGGGTTTCCTAAGCTCGCTGCCAAGGCAAAGGGTCTTTCTTTGCAAACTGGCCGCTCACGCCGACGGGCTTCCGCTTATAACCGTATGGAATCCGCCGACAATGCCAAGTCACCTCGGGATGGCCGAGTCAAAAGAAATCGGCAAAATCCGCACCGTGGCTTCTTTGCTCTAGTGTCGAACTTGCAAAAGAAATGCCGCCTCATCCATTCTCCGTGAGTCGACGTCAGGGATCAAGGAATTGCAATACTTAAGTTTCGCGCTTGTCTTTTCGTGGATTGCTCTTGCAAGTCTATAATTGTGTTTATTTCATGCTTGTTCTCTCAGGTCGAACACTATGTCTGTGTCTCGACATGCGTCGCCCACTCAAGAGCCCTCAATGACAAGGCCAACCGAATGAAAAAATACATGTGAAGATCGCCCCGATTTATAAAAAGTTAAAGGTGGCTTCTCTCACTCTCAGCGGGCCGTAGCCAAGGTGAACCGGCCGCAAGATTCTCGACCGAAGTTAAATGTAGCCTACTTAAGTCCGATCTTGGCACACTCTTACCCGCCGTGCTCTGGCGTAAAATGCAGAGAACGAGGTCCGAGCGCCACAAGGCCGAGAAGTGAGTCTGAGGTTAGGCGAGCCCAGCCGCTGCAGGTGAGTCGGGTCGGTGACTCCTCGAGTGGGCCGAGATCTATCCGTAATGAGCTTCAAATGGTTGCGAGGGAGCTCATCACCTCCCGGGCGTGTACGATCTTCGTGTGGAGCCGGGTACTGTGGATTTGAGCGTTTCAAAGAAAACAACTCGAAATTGCTTCGTCGCGAGGCTTCGGGAGGGCAAGGTGTTGTTATCGCGACCGCCGCCGTGAGTCTTCGAAGTCAGAAATTTATCAAGACTTAATGAGCAATGAATGTATGGGCTCATAAGTGTGCATCTCATCGCCAGTCGCATGGTCGCCACAGAGGGAACAGGTTAAGGAAACACCATGGATCGTCGTGCCTACTCGTGGCTCGCTTTTCAATGGAAGGTCAGTTTCAAAGGCACTCTTCCGATCTAGATTTCAACTCTCACTCCTGGGCGACGATGAGGCTGAGGTCTTCCGACACGACTATTCTCAGAGCCTCTACCGAGATCCCTTCTCATTCTTCATCGTCTGATGCCTGAATTCTCGACTCATTTATGCTTTCCTGATGTCGACCTCTCCCCTTTTTGTCGAGCCTCGGCCCGATAATTGCAGCCTTCCTTTCAATAAATACCCATTTTTTTGAAAACTCGTGGTTCTAGCCTCTAGATATCTTTTTATTCTTTTCCCGAACCGTAACCCGATTTGAAGGTCTCGTAATTTAGATCAGACGCTGGAAATTTTGCATACTATCCTGTTTGAACTGGCTTGGTTCCCCACTTATATGGTTGTGGGTGGAGCTCGCCGGATTGGGTCTGTGGCCTTCGTTGTCTGACTGGTGGGGGTGTTGGCCTGGTTTTGTGGCTGAGGTCGTCAATGCTTGGAGGCGAGTGAAGCTCATCTCGGGATGTCAGATGGAGGCCTGGCCGTAAAGGTGGTCATTAAAGAGTTCGCTTGCAAATAGTAGGAAGGAGCCCGACCGTTTGGGAGTCCAAAGGAAGGGCTCAATGTGAAGCAGTATGGCCCGCCCATCCAGTCGAGACATTTCGCTAATATGAATTTGACGAAGGAGCCCGTCCGTCCGAGTGCACAAGGGCTCAAAGTGAATAAGTAGGGCTCGCCCATCTTAGCCACGAGGGATGAGTCATTAATATGAATTGTACGAAGGAGCCCGGGCCCGTCTCGAGGCCGGGCGGCTCACAAGTGAATAGTAGGGGCTCGCCCCATCCGAAGCCGAGGGATGAGCCTCACAATATGAATTGCACGGCGAGCCCGGCCCGTCTGGCGGCAACAAGGGCTCACAAAGTGAGCTGCGCAGGGCTCGCCCATTTGAGTTGTGACGAGCCTCACACTCCTAAGGAGCCCGCTCAGTCTGAGTGCAAGTGAGGGGCTAGTAAATAGTAGAGGGAGCCCGTTCGCCAGTTCAAAGAATGGCTCGCCAATGTAATAGTGTAGGCTCGCCCATCTCGAGCCGAGGGTCGAGCCTCACAATATGAATTAAAATGGCGGAGCCCGTCTCCTGTCTGAGTGCAGCCGAAGGGCTCTACCGTGAATATAGGGCTCAGCCCCTCCGAGCGAGTGGATGAGCCTGCCGCATGAATTGTAAGCATGAGCCCGTCGGTCTCTGAGTGGGCGAGGGCTCGTCACCGGGAATGCGAGGGCTCGTCCATCCGAGCCGAGGGATGACTCTGGCCATGAATTCATTGTGCTAGCTGGCTTCTCCGCTCTATCCGCGCGCGAAGGGCCTGTCACTGCGACAGTGAAAATACCTCGCCCTTCCGAGCCGAGGGTGAGCCTCGTCAATATGAATTGTAAGAAGGAGCCCGTCTGTCTGGAGGGCAGCGAAGGGCCTGCCACTGAATCAGGCTCGGGTCCCTCCAGCCGAGGGACGAGCCTCGGGCCGCATGAATTGTAAGCATGAGCCCGCCTGTTTGGAGCGCACAAGCACACAAAGCCGAAAGAACTCCAGCCCCAAGGCGGCCTCGTGGCGTCTGCCGAATGGCGACAGAAATTGCGCCGGTCCACTTCGAGGCAGAGCGTCTCGCGCAGAGTAGAGGAGCTCGCCAAAGTGAGCAATCGGCCTGCTGCCGTAAATTTGTGGCGTTTCAAGTCGAGTGGCGATGTAGCCTGAGCCAAGGTCTCGACTTCTTGAGGCGCCGTGGCCTCGCGCGCAGTAGAGGAGCTCACTAAAGTGAGCACCGGGCTCCTCACACGCGCTCAGCGCCTGCCACCGGCGATGTAGCTCGAAATGGGTTCGACTCGAGGCGCCGTGGCTCAGGCAGCAGGGAGGAGCTCGGGCCAGCGGAGCAACTGGCCTCGGGCGCCTGTGGCCTTGGTGGCGTTCTGCCGAGCGGCGATGTAGCTCGAAATGGGTTCGACTCTCGAGGCAGCCGCGGGTCGCGCAGAGTGTAGGAGCTCGTCAAAGTGAGCAACTGGCTCCCGGCGCCGTGGGCCTTGTGCCTGCCAAATGGCGATGTAGCTTGAGTCGGGTCCGACTCGAGGCGCCGCGGGCTCGTGCGTGAGCAGAGGAGCCCGCCAAAGTGAGCAATCGGGCTCCCGCACCGTGGCCTTGGTATGCCTGCCGAATGGCGATGTAGCCTGAAATGTCTCGACTTCGAGGCGCCGTGGCCTGTGCGCAGTAGGAGAGCTCACAAGTGAGCCGACACGTTATGCGTGATTCTCTAATGTGCGAAGGGCTTGGTGAACCGAACCGCCGCATGATTTTCGTATGTGAAAAGCTTCAGAACTGGAAACGCCGCATGTCCTCGAAAAGGGGGCGAACCGTCATTAATGCTGATTTATGGAGAATCTGAACGAATGCGTGAATTTTCGAGCGCTTTGACCTCCTTATAAATGGTGGCTCATGCCTCCAGATCTTATGCTTTCGAGATTCACGCAGACGGTTCGCTCGATGGATGCTCGACGTTCTACGCTTCGCTGGAGTTCCTTCGACGCCTCTGGATCAGCCTTCGGGGTCTCTGCGTGTGGGAGTTGTGTTTCCTAGTCTCCCTTTATGGGAGTCATGTTGTTCCCTAGCTTTTGCCAGAATGCGTTTCTGAGGGGGCTGCATCCTTTGCGCCCGCACTGCTTTTCTTTACCTTCTTCCTCCTCCTTTCTACCTCTTCTTCCTCTTTCTTTCTCCTTCTTTCTTCTTCCACAACCTTCTCTATCCGCTTCTTTTCCCTTTTTCTGTCTTTCTCCTTTGTCTCCATCTTTTCCTCTTTCTTTCTCCTCCTATCACACCCCTTTTTCTTTATTCTGTCTTTCTCCTTTGTCACCTCTTTTTTTTTCTTTTTTTTTTTTTTTTTTTTTTTTTCAGAATTGCTTGTACTGAGTGTTTTTCGAGATGTAATCAAGGACACCACTGATTGTAACCGAATGATTCATTTGAACAAAGAGAGATTTTTATTTTTATGAATTTTCCTATCAGGTATGTTTCTTTTTATATATCCTGACTGTTTATACTAAATTACCCAAACTTCTACCGCCACATAAGAATTGATAAGGTTTTATTACAAACCTGCCTACCGGTAAAACGCCTGTGTGCCCGCTCCATGTATGTCAGAAGATTTTTCCCTCCTCTCATTGAGCTCATAATTGCCCTGGTCCGACGACGTTATTATGTAAGGACCTTCCCTGGGGCCTAGTTTCATGCGTGGATTCTTCCTTGTCGGCGTAGCTTTTTAAGACCAAATCCCTAAGATGTAACTTCCGGGCTTGACTCTCCGGGTTGTAGTACCGGGTCGCCTTCCTTTGATACTCTTCGTATACTGTTGAACCCGTTTCACGTTTTTCATCCAGAGTTCCAAGTTCGACGCAGGCCTCACATTTTGTTCCGATAACGCCGAATTTGTGAGATTTTTATTCCAACCTCAACAGGCTATCGCTTCGTGCTGCGCTAGGGCAAATGGGGCTCCGAAAGCTGCTGACTTCTATGTCGTCCCATAGGGCCCATAGTACCGTGGAGGTATTCTACCCAACTTCCTTTAAGATCTCTAGCTTGGTCTTTAAGGCAAATTTTAAGGGTTCGATGGTGACTTCACCGCCTGTTTCATTGCGGGTGTGTCGGGGTGACTGAGTAATAATTTAATTCCAGCTCTAAGACAAAAAATCTCCGAATTTGGTGTTGTCGAACTGTTTCCATTGTCCTGGATACCGTGGCTTCGGGATGCCAATCAAGATATGATGGCTCGCCATAATGAACAAGGTGATTTTTTTCGCTTCCTCCGTAATCGTGGCTAAAGGTTCTGGGCCGCCCCACTTTGTGAAATAATCCACTGCGACAATTATGAATTTGCATTGGCCCTTGCCGATGGGCAGGGGTCCCAATATGTCCAACCCCCATCGGGCCGAAGCGGCCAGGGGCGGGTAATCGACGTCGTGGCCCGACGGAGGCGTGATATTTCCGCGTGTTCCCGGCGACTGGGATCCTTGACTAAGTCGGTCGATCTTTAGCATCACGTGAGTAGTCCCCGCCTTCAAAACTTTTCCCGCTAACGCTCGAGCCCGATATGGTTCCCCACATATGCCTTCGCGGTACTTCTTAAAGACATATTCGTGTCTTCTCCTGCGATGCATTTTAGGAAAGGTGTGAAGAATCCTCGCTTGTAAAGGCTTCCTTTGTGATTGATAAACCTGGAAGACCTTACTCTTATCTTTTAGCCGTCTTCTTTCTGGGCCTGCCCGTGGTTCCTAATATTAATATAATCCCAAATAGTCCATCCAATGCACACTTGATCTCACTGGCACTCACCATGTCGTAAGGCCTGATAGAGATTCCCACAGTATTCGACATGCGCTGGACCATCGAGATCTTCGCAAGGCCACAGTTTCTTTGCAAGGCTCTGGTCGCATTCTCTCGTTATGGGGACGACTGACCCGAACTACACGCAAACTTTTTAGCAAATCACTCTGACCTTGAGATATAGAACCATCGCCTCACTTTACTGTATGTATCTTTCCTCGATCCGCTCGACCACCCGCTGGGGAGTCACTGTGGACCTCTAGCTGGTCGACCTCTAATGAGTGGGCGAGGTTGAGGCCTGCTATGACGGCCTCATACTCGGCTTCGTTGTTGGAAGCATGGAACCCAAACCTGAGTGCGTATTCAATGTCTATCCCTTCTGGTGAGGTGAAGATTAAGCTCAAGCTCCGCCTCCCGTGGCAAGCCAGGCTCCATCTACAGAGAGAGTTTCCATATAGGAGGTCGCCCTCTCGACCGTGGTGGGCTCAAAGAAGCTTCCATCGGAGCGAATTCCATGACGGCCCGCCAGACTCTGGCCCTTTATAGCGCCATTGCACTGATGTCGAACTCGCTAGCTCTACGCCACTTCCATCAACCTTCCTGAGACTTCTGGTTTGTGTAATACCCGCTTCATTGGGTACTTGGTTGGGACTTCTACTCAAGTGTGACCGAAAATAGGACGGCTTTCCCGGCCGCACCACCGCTAGTATCAACTTTTCCATTCTCGGGGTACCTCTCCTCCGCCTCTCGCTCGATCGGGCAAAGAGTAAATCAGGCCGGACTCGCTCTGGTTTCCGATTTAGCACGCACTGGTTGAGAAGTCTGATACGGCTAAGTACAATGTAATGAACCGTACCAAATAATACAAGTTTGAAACGTGTTTGACCGTTTTTTCGATTAAGTTTGACTAAAGTTGGATTAGGCTTTGACCAACACTTAGTGGGTCGTAATTTCAAAGTTGACTTTTTTTTTTTTCTTTTTTTTCAAGAATGAATAATTTTGGGTTGACTAAGGCACCATTTCGTAGGCCTCGTCGATACGAGTTCATAGACGGGCGGAACGTCACAATCCGACTTACGGATAAAAAGTTACGCCATTAAGTTCAACAAAGAGCACTTTATCGTGTCCAAGTTCCTGGTCTCGGGATTTTTTTTTACCCGAAAGCGGCCCTAGACCTTATATAAACATAGCCAGATACCAATGAAAACCCTAGCCCAAACAACACTTGAGCTCCCAAAACCCAAGAGAAAACTCTCCAAACCGGAACACCTCGCCGAAAGAAGCCACTTTCACGCTGCGGAGAGATCGCGGACACCACCCCGCCACCCCAAAGCTACACAAGGCAGACAGAAGGTGCGCAACTCCTCCGCACGGGTCACGCCGCCACATTTCACTCCGCCACCCGCTGGCCGACGTGGGTCTCGTGATCGGGCCGCATGGCTGGTCGCGCGCCACCGCGGATCGCCTGATCATTCTTTGACTTTTCAGGCCATTTCTAGCCATTTCCGGCCACCCCATAGCTCATTTCCACCATTTTTGGACCCCCTGAACTCATTTTCTTGGTCCCTTTTTGCAGATTCCACACCGTTTGGAAGTTACAACGAAAACGAAATCGGCCGAAGGTTAGATCGGGTTTTTCCGGCCACCACAGCGACTGTTGGATCGGGAGGTAATGGTACCAATGAGTTCCTCGTCTGGCTTTCCATTGATATGTGGTTTGTAAATTTTGGACGTGATTTGGTTAGTTTCCATTTTAGGTTGTTTGGGTAATTCACAGGAAATGTAGTGGGGCAGAAATAGGCCTCAAACAGATCAAAATCTGGAAAAATTGAAGTTGTATTAGTAGGAAATTGGATGTTTTAGGAATTGTGGATGGTTCGATTCGAAATTAGCTCCCGAGTGAAAAGCCCAATTTTTGGTATCGGGCCTATAGGGCACATTGTGTGTCGGTTTGTCGGGTTCAGTGGATGAATCTCATGGTTCTAAATGTTGTTCTAAGGCCTTGGGGATATTCCATCAATGTCGTTGGTTAAATTGTTGGAGCCTAAGTGGTATTTTATTTATAATGCAGGCACTCCCACTTGTAGAGCGAGCAGTCTGCGGAAGGGCGAAGACTAGCGTCTGTGGTCGGTGGTGGTTTATATGTTTTAAAATGATTTTGGGTTTATAATGGCCCATATCTATTTAATGATTAAATATTTTTACAAATATGTATTTGATCAAATGGTTAAGTTTGCATATAAATTTGATTATTGGTTACTATAAAACAAGTTATCATTTCATGTAATTTTGTCAACATTTTCCTTTGTTTGGAAGTTTATCTTGGTTTCTTGAATGATTATGTGGTATTTAGATATTTGGAGGCATGTAGGTGGGTTTAAGCCCCCAACCAGGGAATTATTCTTTGTATGAAATGGATTTTGAAATATATATGTGTTAGTAAATGGTTAAGAATATATGGTCATTGGGAGGTATTGTTCAAATTTCGACATGAATTGAACTAAGGATCTTCAATGTAGTTGATTGAGTTTGTGGAAAGTAAGTTCATAAGTTCTTAACTACAAGATCTCACGGTGACATTTGGAAAGGTGCACGTGAGTAAGAACATTGAGTTAGAGATTATAAGGTGATGTACCGAGATTATCAGGAGGTGGGTTGATAATTATATTGTAGTGGGTTTTACCACGTTGTGAGGTCGTTGATCCCAGCGGTTTGGGTGATACGGGTTTTTACCACGCGTTGACGCGAAAGTCCGGTTTGACCCGGCGGTTGGGTATTTGGTTTACCACGGTCTTGTGAGTCGGTTGATCCGGCCCGGTTGGGTATTACACGGGTTTTACCGGTGCCGTGGTCGGTTTGATCCGACGGTTGGGTGATACGGGTTTACGATGCCGTGGTCGGTTTGACCGAAGCGGTTGGGTATTCGTTTTTACGTACGGTGTCGTGAGGTTGGATTCGCCAACGGTTATACGTATTTCCGTGGCGGGGTGAGTTAGATGGTTTAGTATGCGAGATTGCCATGTGATAGCCGTGAGTTGATTTACATTCAGCGGTTATATAGTATTCCACGGCCGTGAGGTGGGTGCAGCAGGTTCATCGTGTGTGTACCCGACACCTTTTGGCGAGGAGGTTGAGGGTCGTGAGGTGGGGTAATCTACGGTTTATGAAGTGTATATAGATACGATTTATGATGAGTATATGAGTAAAACACGATACGGTATATAATTACGGTATACTGATGGAGTATATAATCTGTTATCGATAGGTATATGAGTATGGCGACATCGATATTGGTATATGTGAATACGATTTATGATAGCAGAGTATGGCACGGTTTATAAGGATATACCCATAGTAAATTTTGTTGTAGATTTTTAGGAGGTATAGTCTGAACATATGGTAGAACATATATAATCACGGGTTATGATGAGTATATGAGTATGGTATATGATAGGTATATGGTATGGTTTATGATGGGTATGTAGTATGGACGTTATTGATTTATCTTTGAATATAGTCTGACTATTTGATACTATTAGTTTATGGTGCATTTCATGGTTATTTTATTACATGTGACTATACATGCTTTATGCTTGGCTATGTTTGTGTATAGTTCGCATAGTATAGTTTTCGTAACTACGTGTCGGCTAAATTGTTTGAGCATGAATTAGTATATGTTGGACTTGGGGTAAAGTTGGGTTTGAAAATGTTTCTAAAGCAGAACTTTACAAAGTGATGAGGTCTTGAGAGAAGAAAATTCAGAAAGTAAGAAAATATTATCTTTATAAATTATGCCCACTCACGAGATTTATTTCTCACGTTTATTGTTTAAAATCATTCCCTAGGTCGAATAGGTTAGTAGGGCCTGTGCCTTGATTCAGCACTACTCTTCTGTGACAGGCTGCGGTACTATCCCGTCCATTTGTCTTTGAGTTGGACCTATTATTCTATTTTGTAGCAACCACAATTTAGCAAATACTCTTAGAATGCTCCTAACATTAGTATTAAACTCATATGAGTCCTTCTTATTATGTATATTTGTGGTTATGACCACATTTTGGATAGGTCGGTCGTGGACTTTTCTCTATAATTGAGGTATTGTGGTGCTGCGGGTGTATTTCACTTCTCTTTTAGGTGGGACTCTGTAATGCATTCCCTAGGGATTGTACAATGGGACTCCACTAGGCGGGACCACCGAGGAGTACCACGGAAGAGGGTATAGGAATTTAGTCTGTCATCTGAAATGGGGATTCTCTTTCGGCGGACTACTAGGATGGAGGAGAACTTAAATAATATTTTAATGCCAGTAAATGCTTCCTTGGCATTTTTAGGTCCCATTGAAGAGCTTTCTTGAGGAACTTGGAAGAAAATTTGGCATTTATCACTCGCTCTGGATACAGAAAGCGGCTTAGAGCCGCAATCATCTGTCGGTTGGTTTATCAGAAGGGTTCACTTGTGGAGGATGGGTGGAGGGGAGGACGATGCTTTTATTTTGTGCGGATTCGCCTCAATTCCTGTGGTTAACTATGAAACCCCGAAGTACCAAATTGCACTTACAGGCGCATTTGTTTGGGTTCGGCTTCATGTTATAATTACAGGATGCGGAATCATCGGAGAGATGGGGTGATATGGAGTCGGACTTAGTGGACTTCACCAACGTAGATCAATAATACCTCCATTATTTGCGCAATCTGGCACTACGGAGCGTCAGGTTCACTAGTCTCGGTAGGTTGCTCTGCATTCTTGAGTCAAAGCGGCGTTACCCGGAGTGCGATGGGTTCCTTGTCTTAGTGACGACGAAGTCTTTTCTGGTACGGGGTCCATCTTGATCACGGTTGTAGCCGGAAAATGCATCGATCGCCCAGTGGTTCGTGGCACCGTGGCGTCCGCGATGGTCGATTCTCGGTGGGGAAGGCGTCGCCCGGGCGTGCTGTTTATGTTAGTGAAGTCGATCTGAGTCGCCACTTGGTTGGCTTTCTTGATGAGTACAGCGTTCGCTCAGCCACTCGGGGTATTCTGCTTCTCTTCTCGGCTCCTTGGAGGTTGCGACTTCCTCGTTGATAGCTTTTTTGTCTTTAGGTCACGAAACTCCTACAATTTTGTTCTTTTGCCGGTTTGAAGAACAGTTGGTGTTCGGTTATGGGTGATTATTGCGAGGGTGATTCGCCGTATCTTTCTGCGTCCATCGCAGCGTCTGTCGTCTCAAAAAAGCCCGGTGAAGTGCTGAATCCTTTGGTAGTTTAAGGCCAATGTAGGCTAGATGTTGCGGGTTGTCATCCGGCCGCAGGTTCTAGTTCCTCCGTGGGCTCGGGTCGGGTGAGCACCTCGTCGGCATATCAAGCTTGTTGGCGTTCCGCGTAGTCGACGCTCTTTTCATGGAGAATTTGTGTAACACTCGGCCACATACGATTTCCTCGGACCGTCCGACTCCGTTCAACGCGGGGAATTTGATTATCATGATATCTTTGAGGATGGCTTTTATTGCGTTGAGGAGGGTGCGCCTGGCGTGTAACCATCGCAAGGTGACGGGCGTCCATACAAAGGAACCTTATTTGTCGTCGTTTACTTTGTGGGGTTCTCGAGGTCAACACCGAGTTGAATCGAGCTACTTGGTAGTGCCTTTCTCTGAAAATCCCATATGTGTCTTGGCGGATCTAGCACTCTACTGTACCCATCTTGTCGATGATGAGATGATGTCTAGGCCGAACTCCCATTATCATTAAAGCCGGTGAGCGTGGTGTTGGCCACAGTGCGCGGACTACCAGCGATCCGTCGTAGAGTCTTTGGCACCCTTCGAGATCTGAGTCGAGCGTGATGGTGAAGTGTCGATTCAGCGTGATTTAGATCTGCATGTTTTATGCTGTGATCTTATCTCAGTAGGTGGGCTTTTCGGCGAACTAAGATTCCTCTCCTCGATGATCTCAAAGTCATCCCGGATTTCCTCGAGAGCATTGGTCTTTACGAACTCAGGTTTGTCGAGATGGCGGCCCTAACAGTGGGGCGGATTGTTCATGTTGTGGGCGCGACTTTGGTTTGATTACGGAGGCTTGGTTTGGGAGATAACCAAGCATGAAGATATCATGGCTGTATCAAATATTCTATTTCTCTTCATTCTAGTTGCCTCAGTTTGTCGCGATGTCTATGATCCTGTGGAACTGCATGCAGTGTTATCCCTTGTGGTGGATCTGATTTCATACAAGCCGATATCTACCCGAGGGTGCTCGTTGCACCTCATCTGGGACTTGTGATCTTGAGGCGGTTAGTGGAGTGGGCGATTGGCCAGATGTGTCGTCGATCCTTGATTGGTGGGGTGGGCGGTCTGCAGGACTCCTGGCCTTTGGGGGATCTCTGATCCTGTGCACAGGGATTTCCTGCAGTCGTCTCTTGTCGCTTGGGGCTCGCCCTGGTGTGCAATCTTGTCGTCCATTTTCTTTGCGGGCGGGGAGGGCTCTCTTTCTTTGATATGAGGGGCCTCCTCGCCGTTTATGTATGCCCTGCTTTGGCGAGGACCTCAGCCATGCTGAAGCAGGAGGTTCTTGAGATAGAGAACATCGGAGTCCTTTGATTATCATGACGCGATATGAAAATGTGGCGTGTTTTTTGTGGGCCGTCTATCGAGGACTGGCGTTGAATCTTGTACATATGACTTCAAAACTTTCTGCGATCCTTGTTTGTTAAATTGTAGATGGTAGCATCGGCTTTACGCCGTCCTAGCTCAGATGGGGAGTGACGAGCATAGCGACTGATTCCCTGAATGGCGAGATAGATGAAGGGAATTCTATTGAACCCAGGCAAAGGCGGCCCTTTGGCGTAGTGGCGGCACACGCATGCACCGGGGTCACGATACCCATCGGCTCCATCGATTTTAGTATTAAGGTGTCCCGGCGGGATCTTTGACTCCTCGAATCTTTCTACAGGGACATTATGGAACTGATTGGAAGAGTCGGCTTTTCATGTTTGTGAAGAGGAGATTCCGTTCTTTGCCTGAGTATCCATAGTATCAGGGGCTCGCCCCTTCACCGCTGTGCGGATGGAAGGCTACTGTTTGAAGGTTTTGAACCTCTGCTCCCACGACTACTTGTTTCTAGTTGAGGTGATTTGGGCGCTTCGTTCTGGCGACCTCCTGAGCATAACCGTTTCCCCTCGGTGGGATGACAGTGGTCCATTTGCAGCTTGACTAGACTCTATACCTTTGATGCCTGGGATCGCGACCAAGTGGTTCTTCGGCGGGAGGAGGTTATGGCCTTTCTGGGTTCAGTGTCTCACTGTGATGTTGTATCTGCACGTGGCTTGCTCAGTTCTTCGACCCGGGCGGCTGGTTGTGGCAGCCTTCAGCTGGTGTATTGGCTTGCATCGTTTCCATAGTCTGAGAAGTCTCTTTGCTCATATCACACGGTGGATTAGGTGTCCTCGGTGGATTAGTGTACTCACCTTGTTTCCTTGTTGGTCTATGTCGATGTGAGGAATGAGTTATGTTTATATTATCTCGTTCCAGAGGCGGGCGCAATGGTGATGTGCTTTCAGCCTGAGGAGCTGGGCTGGAAAGTGTTGAACAATTGGGTTGGACCAAGGCTGGCGAGGTCGGCCCAGAAGGATCTGGGACGGACACATAGGTGGGGTGGGATTCTTGCAATGCTGGTTTCATGGTTCGGGTGCGGCACTCTCACCTTAGAAAGACTTGGCGAGGAAGGAAGAAGGCGGCTAGGGCGCCGCGGGTGGCGCCTCCGTGCTGGTGATTCTTTTCACGAAAAAGAGGATGCTTAGACTACTTAGAATTAGCGTACCTTTTGACATTTGGCGGCCTTGTGTTTAATGGATATTCATTCAATTTGAATGATGATTAGGGTTCTGCCCTTTGGAGATGGGTTTCCTCATGTGAAATTCGACCTTAGATTTGTAATGGATTAGTGAAAGGAGTTTATTTGGAGTAATCCTCCTTCCTTAATGGGGGGTATCCAACCTAACGGTCTTACATTGCTTTTCCTTCCACTTTATAATAAGACTTGATTGAGCAGACGAAGAATCTTGAGGAATATTCTATCTTCTGTTATTTGTAAAGGAATGGTTTGGTAGTAGAGTATGGCATCTTATTTAATCCCAGTGTTTTGGCGCAATGTTTTGGCTCTGTTTGAGTTTCTTATGTAAGGACATGGCGAGATCTGGATCCTCCACCGCTCTTTTAATTTGGCGAATGAAATGCGCCGATTCTCATCCTATCAATCTCACAAAAAACTATTTTCTATTTAATTTTGTTTTATGAAAAATGAAAGAAGAGACCAAATCATTGGAAATTTTTTTTTTTTTTTTTTAAATTGTGTGTTTTGTGAGACGACCAAATTCGACGGCCGTCTCGACCATAAAGTGGAGCCTCGACGCTTTGGAGTGCTGAGCAAGGCCGCAAAGGCTTCTCGCCCTCCACGTGAAGCACTATAATTTCTTTCTTTTTCCTTCCGTCCCGTCGAAGCTTCTTTTGCAAGAATGGCTTCCATCAGGTGTAACAATGAGATCCTTTGCCCTTACCAGTAATCTTGTATATGGTATTCTAATTCTTGCAACTTGAATATAGTGACTACCCCAAGGGGCTTATCTTTCAATATTTTACATATAAAACACATTCTGTTCGGGAGCCATTTGTATATGCCTATTAACTGTTCGTTTCAATTTCCTGTGAGTTTATTGCTTTGTGCTCTGCCTTTCTTGATTTAGCAGTCAGAGAGAGTTATTTTATGCATTTGCAGCCAGATTATTGGAATGACACTGTTTGGTTAACAATGGCAGGAAATTGCGATACGTTCATGTATCGTAAAAAACAAATTATTTTATAGCTTGGTTTGGTTTTGCTGTGGCGATTATTTGTTTATTATATGTTGAATAATGTGGACAAGCCTTTATAGGTTAGGGTAGGTGGAGGGTACTCTTATTTTGTTTATTATATGTTCGTCCGCCTCTTTATGGATGTTTTCCAAAAATAAAAAAAAAATTAAAAAAAATTCTTAAAAAAGTGTGGTTTGAAAACTAATTCTAAATTATGAGTGCATAGTTTTTTCCTGTGAAACAACAGTGGATAAAGCTTTAAAAATATAGTTTTGAAAAATCAAAAAGATATAAGAAAACTATTTAGAGGTGTCTGTTGAGAATCTTTTCGATTTTTTGAATCTTTTAGAAAGTGTTTTAGAAAACATTTTTAATATAATATTTCAGCAAATTTAAGCGTTTGAAAGGCGTTTTCGGTTTTCGAGATTTTAGAAAGCGTCTCTTGAAAAACCACTTTAAATATAAATCAAAAATTTTAAAATCGTGAGGTGTTTGAAAAGAATGCTTTTCGGTATACTTTGTTCTTGATTTTGAAAATGTCACTGAGGCGTTTAGTTTTGAAATTTTAGTGTTGCTTTAAGAGCATTTTTTAATATAAATTGAAATTTTGAAATTATAAAAGTGTATTTTAAGAAGGCGTTTTATCTTGGAAATTAATTTTAAACGAGGAGAAAGCATGTTGACGTGAAAGTGTATAGCTACAGAGACTAACTTTTAAAAATGTTTTGAAAAGGCACCATCATGGTTTTGATGAAAAGGTTCTTCGTTGTTGACCAAAACTACCTATGCTTGATTTGGATCTGCTTTCGATCATTGTTCTATGATCCGGTATTCACTTCCCTTGCAAACCAACTGACATGGCCGGGGATATGGTTGGAGGAGCATTTCTCTCCGCTTCTCTCCAAGTTCTGCTTCACCGGATGGCTTCCCGGGAAGTCCTCACCTTCTCCGGGGACAGAAACTCGGCGATATGCTGCTAAGGAAGTTGAAGATAAAATTGCTGGCAGTTCATGCAGTGCTCGATGATGCTGAGGCCAAGCAATTCACAGAACCAGCCGTAAAGAATTGACTGGATGAGCTGAAAGATGCTGTGTATGATGCGGAGGACCTGTTGGACGAGATCACCGCTGAAGCCTTACGCTGCAAGGTGGAGTCGATGTTCAAACTGGTGCAACTCAGGTACGGAACATCATCTCTGCCTCGCTTGATCTGTTTAATTAGGGAGAGGATCGAATCCAAGGTGGTGGAGATCACTGACAAAATAGAATATCTTGAACAAGTAAAAGATGTTCTGGGGTGTGCGGAAGAGAAGGTGATATAGAGGAGATAGTTGAATATTTGTTGTCCCATAATGGTATGGGCGGTATCGGAAAGACCACGCTTACTCAGCTAGTCTACAATGATAGGAGAGTGACTGAATGTTTTGACCTCAAAGCTTGGGTTTGTGTTTCAGATTATTTTGATCTTGTCAGGATAACGAAAAACATCCTTAAGGCAATCGATTCTGGGGGGCTTTCAAAAAATTTTCTGATGACAATGATTTGAATTTGTTTCAACTTAAATTGAAGGAGAGACTTAGTAGAAAGAAATTCTTAATTGTCCTTGATGATGTTGGAATGAAATCTATGCTAATTGGAATGTTCTACTAGCTCCATTCGTCGTTGGCCAATATGGGAGCAAGATTATCGTAACTACACGTAGTGATAAGGTTGCATCAGTCATGCGTTCAGTTTGCATTCATCGTTTGGGACAATTGTCTCTTGAGGACTGACTGTTGGTCACTGTTTGCAGAACAAGCATTTGAAAATGGAGATTCTATTCCACATCCGAAGTTAGAAGAAATTGGTAGAGAGAGAGTAAAAAAAGTGTAAAGGATTGCCTTTGGCTGCAAAGATCCTTGGGGGTGCCTTATACTCTTGAGTTACGAGTAAAAGAATAGGAAAATGTATTGAACAGTAAAATGTGGGATTTGCCAAATTATGAAATTCTTCGAGCTTTAAGGTTAAGCTATTCTTTCCTTCCATCACAATTAAAACGGTGTTTTGCATATTGCTCCATTTTTCCTAACGACTATGAATTTGAAAAGAAAATTTGATTATATTATGGATGGTAGAAGGCTTTTTGCAGCAAATTAACCGCACAAAAATAATGGAAGAATTATGTAATAAGTCTGGAGAGTGTCTGATACAACAAGCCCCAGCTGAGGGCATATAAGGAGCTATAAATTATCACGTGGCGTATTTTGTTAAAGTAGGAAATGAAAGTTTATGGGCAGGACTGTGTATGAAACAGGGTCTGGTGTCGTTTAACGAATGGGGCGTGAATATGAATCATTAAGTGTAGAGATGGAGCCACAATATGAAATAAAAAAATGATTATGGATTGAAGGATAAGAGACAGAGATCATTTCGATGTGAAGATGATATTATAATCAACTGAAAAACAAAAACCAGAGATCTGTTGTTCTCTAAAACTGGACTTCCATGGAAGGAAAGAAGTAGAAGGAAGAAGGAGAAGGAAGGAAGTAAGATAAACGAATAGTTTTATTTTGAATAATGAATGATAATATCTTGACTTTGACATGTTTCCATGATAGTTCTCTTGTGGGACTGTGTGGATATCATTAACCTAGTTCTTACAAGTTGTGAGAACTGAATGGATAGATAAATGGGATCATCATTTTATGTTGTAAGATTAGATGGACCTTGGGTTGAATTATGGTTTACCCAGGATTTGGTTCAGTTTCAAATCACCATTGGTTCTGTAGGTTATTTTAATTCAGTTCATGATTTTTAGATGTATGGAACAATTGTAGATCTGGGTTTCAGAGTCATCAGGCATATTATATTTTTATTTTGACTATGAATTAGATATAAATAACCGAAGCGATTGTTAAGTGAGCAAACACTTTTGAAATTCAATCTGTATGTGAAGTATCAGACTGATTATGTTCTAAGACTAAATATGGAGCATGAGATGGGTGCATTTCAGTTCTTGATGGATGTGCATGGGTGCTTTGTTTGCTAAGTGTTTTGGCGTAAGTGGAGGTTTCAACTAATCAAGGTGGTGATTGAAGTGTAGATTTACAATATGCTTCTAGGGAATAAGTTATGCGAAGGAAGTGCGCTGGGTGTAAGCCAAAATTGCCCAGAAAAATTTGTCAAAGTGGGTATGTCGCAGGGTCTGATTACATCGAATTAGTCATCTAGATGTAAATCGACAACTTGAGATTTTGTGATCAGAGTGGGTGATTCGATTGGAGGAAGAAGCGCTAGAATCGTAGCTTCAAGTAGTGAAAACCATTTCGATTTATGGAGTTAAGATCCCAGAAATCAAAAGCAGTATAGGGGTGATTCAGTGAGTTTGGAATCAAAAAACATGTTGTAACTTGTGTTATGTGGTTGAGGCGCTAGAGAAGGAATTTTACATTTGAAATTTTTAAAGAGATGTCGGTGGATATATAAGGGCGTCTGGAGAGTTTAATTTTGAAAGAGCCTTTTGAATAATTTTTGGGTAATAAAGTCCATAGAGTATTGTTGAAAAGTTTGCCAAAATGAGTGGTTTTGTTACGGGCTTTTGTAGTCATTTCAGGAGCAATTTGTTCGTTTGGATTTTTATGGAACATGGTGTATTACAGGTTCTAAGAAATCGTTAAGTTTATACGTTATACATAGGCGATTAATGTGTTCGTGGGTTTTTTGGTTTTGAGTGTGTGAAATTTAAGCAAGGCGGGAAAGTAGTGGAGTGGTGCTCAAGTTTTGGAAAGCGAGGGGTGGAGTGTTCTGGCTTCGTTTAGAATCTTAGTGCACTATTATTATTATATATTGTTTTTATCTTGGTATTTCATGGTTTTGATTGCAAACCATTTTCAAGCCAAACAATGAATTAGAAAGCAAGCAAATGGTTTGAGTTCCGTATTTTGAAAAGCATAGCGATGGTTTTAAATTGTAAAATAATTTTTCAAGCAATAATAATGTTGGTTTTGAATAATTAAACCATTTTTCAAGCAAGCAAGCAGCGAAAGTATTTGAGAAAAACAGGTCTTCCTAGTTCTAAACCGTAAACCCGGTCGGAGAATTACATTAAAATGCGTGCAGTGGTGTTAGGATCTCATACATGCATTATGGTTTGCACAGTCGACCAAACTTAGAACATGCATCATACATTTAGGACCGTGGCAGTGCTAGTGTATAAGGGTTAAGAGCTCTAACTAAATTATGGTGATGGGGCAGAAGGTCAATTCCACCATATTTGCCGGAAAATTGGCGTGGGCGAGGCCGCTTCCACCTGGTGATGCGGACCCGGATCCTTCACCCGGCGATTGATGCCGAACCCGTGTTACGCTGCGAATCACCCGACTATTTAGGGAAAGGCCTCCCGGTGGTTGATGATTTTATAAGCATGTTGCTCTGAGTTTAAGCCCATCAACCATTGGCCTTTCTGATTGAGCCCGGGCTCCGTGTTTGTTTTAAAACAAGCGGTTGACGAACTCCGTTTATTTCAAAGCATGCGGTTTAGCCCAGGCTCCCGTGTTTATGAAAAAGTTTGAGAAACTTTTAAAGAAAAAAAGGTTTAGGCTTTTTAAAGAGAGGGTTTATGGAAGTTTTGAGAAACTTTTAAAGCAGAGATTTTTGAAAGGTTTATAAACTTTTAAGCAAGCAAGCAATAAAAGTTGAGAAACTTTTAAAGTAAAAAAACAAAGCAAAGAAAGAAATATTTACGGAAAATATCATGTAAGGAAGTCTTCTGATTTTAGATGTTTTCAGAAAAAAAGCAAAACATTTTAAGCATCTATTCAAACATTCGTTTAGCTGTATTTGTTTTAAAACTATTTTCCGAGAATTAAAGTGCGCGAGACGGAGCACAATAGAGTCCACGGCATGAAGTATAAGTCTTGTGTATAAATAGAATTTTGAAATACCTTGAACTTGTATAAGGAATATATGTATGTACATAATGGTTTATAGAAAATGTGTATTTAGTTGCCATGTTTGATATAGTGTAAAATTGTGTATACGGGTTTTGGGACATGTCCCTATCTGGTATCTTTGTCAAAATTATTCATCAAATCACAAGTTTAGAAAAGAAAAATTTTTTATCTGAGTTGAAGCAAGCCAATACGGCAAAGCTACACGGGGATTTCTGTCGTTAGGGTGCGGTTGAGTTTACACAGTAGTGGTGACCCCACTATAGATAGTAGGGGGTGGGGGTGTGACAAATTAGGTGATGGGTACTTTTGTGACTTACATGTCTTTATTATTTTTTGGCTTTTTATTGAAAGCTAAATAACTTTTAGCAATCAGTTTATTTGTTTTTTAACTTTTTCAATACTTATTGTTGAAATTTCTAAAAAAAATTATGAATAAAAAAACCAAGAAAAAGTTATCTTTCAAAACAAGAAACAACATTCTTGTTTAATAAGGAAAAGAGTTAGGAGCACTCACTAGCCGATATTAAAAAACAAGTAACTTTATACTTAATACTATTAAGTACTATTTAACACTAAACTGAAAAAAAATTTTATTCAAAGTAAAAAAAACACACCCACCTTAGTTTCAAGATCATTTTTTTTCAGAAATCTAGCATGCCCAAATCATATTTTGAAGACCTTATGCCCTAAAAACTTATATTTATTTTGAGGTCAAATGATCATCCCAATATCATCAAGTATCATAAACTACTTCAAATTTGCCAAAATATTCTTTGTTGTTAACTTTCTCAAATTTTCTTCTCGAATCAAGTATCAAAAATCATGAAACCATCAATATCTAACATATAATGAGTTAGAAAATTTTTAAAAAATAATTTATAGAATTTAAAGAAATTCCTAATAATACCAAAACTCTAAAAGATTAAAAATTGTCTTAGTATATACCTTGCTAAAAGTCTTATATATTTCCTTAACTATTGTCTTAGGAGAACGAATCTAAAATTATTATAATTAGCCAAAAGATAGGATAATTAGCCGAAAATCTCCCAAAACTTCAAGAATATAAGTTATTCAAAACTTACTTTAAGTCACTTTGCTTTGTTAAGTTAATTAGTTAGATTCCCGAGGGAGTCTAATATGATTCAAAAATAATTTGGAATATGAAATTGTTCAAAAAAGAATTTGGCAATCAATTTCTTTCTATGAACCACTGTATATCCTATTTTTTTCAAAAAATTTAATGGGACAAATATGATCTAGATGTAACAAAACTTATGAACATATATAGTTTATTATGTGAAATTAGTTCCATAAACCCAACTCTCTCAATACATATAAAGAAACTAATTAAATCATTTTTAATATTTTGATGACATCTATCTATCATGTCCAATCCATACGATAGAACGCTTAACATATAAAAAATGTAGAACATAGTCACATAGGTAGGGAAGGGTCTCAGATTTGAGTAAAAATGCGAACAATTTATTATACTCTAAAGAAAATATTTAATTTTTTTAACATATATTAACTTTTTATAATATATTGTCATACTTGTTCTCACAAGAATTCAAACATGGCTCTCTTGAGACCGCCCATGAGTTTCTAAATGATTTTGTTTTCTAACTAAATTAGTTTCATTTTCTTTGATTTAAAAAGTATTTCAGAAATTATTTTTTATTTCACTTTATTTTCAAGAATCAAGGATAAGAAATAATCTTCTAGTTATAAAATTTTAAAATTAAAATAATAATAATAATAATGATATGGTTTAATAAATAGGCTCGCAGGCCCACTAACCAAGCCCCAAAGAAGTGATCATGACAACTTCGGGCCCTCAATGCAGGCCCAAAGCAGAGGCAGGGGCGGTCAAGGACGATCCTGAGAGGCGAATAAGAAGGTCCGTATCAATAAATCGGATTATATATCGCCCATGCGAGAGAAAAGCAGAATAACCCACCCCAACAATATATTATCCTCTGGAGTCAACTGAGCCTTATCAATAAGGAAGGGAAAATAATAGCAGTTATAGCCGGGTTGAATTCTCTTGATAAGAAAGGAGGATTATCTCGAACAAACGGCTCCTTCTAAATCTTGACCGAATCGAATGTGTGAAGCCAAAAATATCTCATCGATAGGATACGAATCTAATCATGTAAGCGGTAAAACATCTACTATAAATACGAGTCACCCTTCGGTGAAAGGCGTCGTACATACCTTCTATCTAGGTCTCTCTTTTCTCTCGAAAGAGTTGGCTTAAGCGTCGGGCGGTCACGAGGCGCGACCCTCGTGGGCCCCCTTTTCTCTCTTTTGTTCTTTACGGAGGAGTCACTACGTGCGGAACTGTAGAGACCCATCTGATCTTGCTTCAATCAAGCGATCCGGACGGTAGCATCCCGGCCCTCTAGCAATCCGGGTCAGAATCGGCGACCCTCACGGCTCTGACCAGGTTCAGGTTGAAAAAGGCATCATCGGTTAAAATGCAGCCCAGGAACGACAGTTCCTTTACAAATATAACTGATCACTCAGTTACTGATGGTAACAACTTCGGAACCTGGCGAGGGGCGGCGCCGATCCACAGGATGCGAGGATCCACCCGAGCTGGCCGCGGTGGCAGAGCCTCTGGGGCGATTAAAGTGATCTTGAGTCGAACGAGGTGGAAGCCGCCGCCTGCGTCGATGTTGGCTGGTAGAAGAGTTAGAGCGACTCAGCAGGCGGGATGCTGGCATCCACGGGAGACCGCGACAAACCCGAGGCTGGTCATAACGTTCCCTCCCACGAAGGGCGGCCTGATCCGCGGCGTTCCCGAGTGCGAGCGAGAAGCGAGTCACGAAGCGGAGGGCATGGACCCACGATCGGCCCGAAGAAGAAGCGGCAATGGTGAAGGACGTAATCGGGAGCAGAAGAACCACATCATCCCCACAGGTGGAAGAAGCGATCATAGGAGCAAGGTTTGGGAGTCTTCAGCGAGGAGCTTCGGCCGTGTGAAGGAGTGAGTTGAGGGCGTGCCGGACGCTATGGATACCTTGATGCAAATAATGGCCCGGATCACCCTTCACGGTCGAGTATTACGCTATCCGCTTCCATTAAAATTGAGAATACCCGCAGTGGAAACTTTGATGGGCAAGGACCGTCGACCATCTCGTACTTCTGAGAATCAAATGGGTTACTTGGGTATCAGACCCTGTCACGGTCTTTGGGACTTCGCCTGAGGCCCGACCTTGGCCTGGTTAATAGGACCTTCATCAATCTCTTCATTGGAGAACTATCAAATTTATATTAAATCTCCCACTTCATGTCGGGCCGGGACGTGAAGCTAGAGTTACCATCTGTTGGCCAGTCAGGGGCTCGCGGGAAGCTTAAAGTCATCGTGCAAAGATTCAGCGCCAGAGTCACTGAACCACCAGATGAAAATTCGCCATCACAGCATTCAGCCGCGGGGTTAAGTCACGAATCAAAGGATCTGATGTTTTCTATCTCGAAGAACCCCCGAAACAAGCATGGGCCCGAGTACTCGCAGCGGAGAAATATATAAGCAATGAAGAAGCCCTCATGTCTCAAAAGAGCTCTTCCACTGGTAAGAGAGAAATACGATAAACCAAACGGCCGGGCAGTCACACAAAGGCAAGATGACGGGACAAATCCCGAAAAGATAGAAACGATCCCCGAGAATCTGTGAGGGCGCCCACCGCAATCTGAAAGACGACGACGCACGGCCCCGCTTCACTCCCTAATGTACTTCGCATCACAGTCCCCGTGACGAAGTACGAAACGAGTACTCCGAGATGGCCACTTCTGGATGAATCAGATCCCGCCACGAGAGACAACACTCAAATATTGCGAAGTTCCATAGGATTAGCTGGCATCGCATGCATAATTGTATACAAATCGAAAAGAGAAATAGAATATTTATCAACGCGATATTCGACGTTTATATCTCCGTGGACCAAGCCTGTGAATCGTGCCCAAAGTCGTGCCTTAGAATCGTAATCAAGCTCCCAACTCCAATACCGCCCTAAGAAGCGACGACTCACACCGCAACCCTCGAGAAATCCACGTGATCTCTGAGGACTGCCAGGAGGAGGAGAATCTAGTTCGCTCAAGGCCCACTGCGTAGCATCGATCAACAGAATAGGAGAAATACAAGATCTAAACCGGCCACGACTGACACCACCATCACGCTTCCTCCTCGACTCGCACTGAGGGATGCCAAGATCCCCATGACGCACCGCTGGTACTCGCAAGAATCGCGGCCAACACGACAGTTCATCGGGTTTTAATTGATAACGGGAGTTCCGCCGACATCATTTTCGCACCGACAAATGGGCGTTGGGGAGAGAAAAAGCCAGAACCCGCCAACACGCATCCGCTCGGGGTTTCGGAGAAAAGGTATTACCATCACTCCATTCAACTGCGCTCACTCGGCGAGCCCTTGCCAAAGCACGACAAATATCAAGGTTCCTTATCGTAGATGCCCCGTCAACTTATAACATGTTGCTAGGCAGACCCTCTCTCAATGCAATAAAAGCCATCCCCTCAGCATATCACATGATAATCAAATTCCCAACCCAGACATACCAGAGGAATGGTCCGAGGAGATCAGCGGGTGGGTGGCCAGGGAATGCTACACCGCCTCCATGAAACAAAGGGCGGTCGACAACGTGAATGTGGACGAGCTTGACATGCGCGACGAGGTGCTCACCCGACCCGAGCCCTCGGAGGAACTAGAATCAATATCCATAGACGATGACTTCAACATCTCGCCATACCCGCTCTAAACTACAAGACCCTTCAAAAGCAACCTCACTCGCTTTGCCAAGACATTTAATAGAGACGCTTCGCATGGAAGCAAAGCGCATACCGGAGGAATCGACCTACAAGAATCACTCATAGATTGAACACCAACCCATCCTTCAAACCGTCAAGGCAAGCTGCTAGAGCTTCACACGTAAAGGCAAAAAGCCATCAACGAGGAGACGGGCAAGGCCCTCCGCTGTGAGCAATCGAGAGGTAGAATATCCCGAAAAATGGCTAATGTTGTACTCACTGCAAATGGGCAAGTGGCGACTCAGACGACTTCACCGACATAAACAAAGCATGCCCGAAAGACAGCTTCCCTTTTCCAAGGATCGACCTCATCGCGGACGCCAGCATCACGTCACGAACTTCTCGCGATGGATGCATTCTCCGGCCATAATCGGGACGCATGGACCCATATGACCAAGAAAAGACTCCTTCGCCACAGCTCAGTGGAACTTATCATATTCCGTGATGCCATTCTACTCAAGAACACCGGAGCGACCTTACCGTGAGGTTAGCGAAACCTAATGTTCCAAGTGCATACGCAACTATGGAGGTATACGACTACATGCTAGTAAAACCACTACACAATCTCCACATCGCTCATCTCTCAGGGGTTCCGCATCCTAAGGAATTACAACATGGTGTCGAACCTACCTAAATGTGTCTCGCGTGTCACCGAAAAATCGGGCTTCATAGTCAACCACAGGGAATCGAGGCAAATCCAGATAAAAATAAAAAGGTCAGGTCGACATGCCGCCGCCATCGGGAATAAATAAGTCCAACGACCGACGTAGCTGATCGCACTCTAAGCCGATTTGTTGTATCCGTGGCGAGTGACAGTGCCGCCCCTTCTTCAAAGTCCTCAAGAAGGCCTTCCACGGGATGCGGTTCAAGAAGCATTTACAACATTAAAAACATACCCGGAAGTTCTCCTCCCATTCTATAAGTCCTGGCCAAGGAGAACCTCACTCTATACTTAACAGATCGTAATTCTCAACCGCGGCACTGTCGTGAGACAAAGAGCGAGCACAAAGACCCGTTTACTATCAGAAGCCGAGCTCGAGAGGAGCTGGAGTGAGAGGTACCCAAGGATTGAGAAATTAATATCAAGGCTGTAACCACAAATAAAAACTCACCCCTATTTCCGTGCTCATACCATTGTCCCATTAATATCCGATGAAACAAGTATTGCATAATCCGTGGTTTCCTGGTTGGGTCGATGAAACGGGCTTACGTAGCTGCGAGTCTCGAAGATCGTGCACAAGCCTAAATCGCAATAAAAGGATGTGTCCTAGCCGACTTCGGCCATGGAATCTCATCTACGTAATCCCGTCTCAAACCACTCATGAAAAGACTTACCTCCCAATTTGAAGCTCTTCAGACGGAGTCTCAATGCACAAGGAAGCGGAGCAGGTCTAATCCTAACCTCACCAGAAGGGATAGACATCGAATACGCACTTAGATTTGGGTTCCATGCTTCCAACAACGAAGCCGAGTATGAGGCCGTGATAGCAGGCCTCAACCTCACCCATTCATTGCTTCCACCAACTGTAGGTATACAAGTGATTCCCTACCGCGGTCGACAAATAAGATACCTACGAGGCCAAAAGTGAAACGATGATTCTATACCTCCAAAAAGCCCGCGATCTATTAAAGAAATTTGTGTTGGTTTAGATCAAACATGTCCCCGCAACGTAGAATTCCCGAGCGCATGCTCGCGGTTACCCACAAATTCTCACAGAAGACTCCTGGGCAGTCAACGCCTATCACTCGTCGAACCCCATCGATCCTTATAGCATGATTCGCCGCCCTAAGAGTCCGTGCCGAGCCGGATGGACCCCATTTGGAATTATATAATGGGACTTAAGCCTACCGCACGACCAGTGCCAAGGGTACCAAAATAGCGGCGAGGTCAGCCAGGTTCACTAATCATAAAGGAAGCCTCTACAAGCGAGGGTTTTTCACACCCTTTCTTAAATGTATCGCGGGAGAGGACACCAAGTACGTGCTGAGAGAGATACACGAGGGTGTATGCGGGAATCATATCGGAGTTCGGGCATTAGCAGGAAAAGTCTTACAAGTGCGGATACTACCGCCAACCATACCAAGCGATAAATCGACCTAGTCAAGAAACGCAGATCCGCCGTGAGCACGCCAGATCTCACGCCCCGCCGAGCCCTTAACATCAATCACAAAGTCCCCGGGCCTTTCCAACAATGGGGTTCGACATATCAGACCCCCGCCCATCGGGGGAAAGGGACAGCAAAATTCATAATCGCCGTAGTGGATTACTTCACAAAAAGTGCGTGTCGGCCTCGCCACTAACGGAGCAAAGATACGCATCCCCGTGGCGAGCCATCATATGCAGTTTGGTAATCCCAAGAGCCCTGGTTTCGTATTAACTGAAAAGGCCAGACAATGCTAAATTCAGAGATTTTTGTGCCGAGCTCTTAATTAAAAATTATTACTCGTCCCCAGCACATCCTCAATCAAATGGGCAGCCGGTCACTATCGAACCCTTAAAGCCGCTCAAGACCGTTGGAAGACCTTAAGGGAAATTGGGTAGAATACCTCCCGAGGTACTACGGTTTATTGTGACAACACAGAAGTCGCAACCTCGGAAACCCCATTCCCGCTCTGGAAGCCTCGCACGGAGCAGAGGGGCCCGTGAGGCCCAGCCAAAGTCTCCCAGATCGAGTTAGCACGGAGGAGCATAATGACGCAGGCCCTTCGTCTAAAACTTAGAACTTTTAGATGAAAGCTGGCGAGGTTCAAGTGCGACGAAGGAGCATCAAAGGAAACAAATGAGGTACTACACCCCAAAAGTCAACCCCAGAGCTACGTGCCAGCGACTTAGTCTTAAAGAAGCTCGCCAAATGAGGAAGAACCAAATAAGATGGAAAACTGGGCCCCAACTAGGAAGGTCCTTACATCATATCCCAAGTCGCCGACCAGAAATTATGAACTCAAACGTAAGAGGAAAATCTTACAAGATACATGGAATGCGGAACACCTAAGCGTTTTTACCAAGAAGTACTTCAATATAATGTTAAATAATGCCTTATCGGATCTTATGTGACAAATGGAGCTTTCATTGATCATTTGGTTAGACATCTCAAACAGTTCATATATGCAAGAAACAGAAAAAGGCACAATAAGAAGATTCATAAACATAAAAGGAAAAGTTATTCTTTATTTCAATAGAGCTACATTCGGGGCCATAATCAAGCATTCGGTGGTTCTCGATTACATCCTCGAAAGTGCTTAGTATAAGCAAGCCTCGGCAAAACCCAAAAAAAAAAAAGGAGGAAAAGAAAATGGAGACAAAGGAGAAAGACAGAATGAAAAGCTGGAGAAAAAGAAAAAGAGATGGAAAGACTTGGTGCGGAAGAAACGAAAAGAGGAGAGGGAGAAAAGAGAAGAGGAGAGGGAGAAAAGAGAGGAGTAGAGGGAGAAAGGAGAAGGAAAAAGAAAAATAAAATGCAGAGAGCAGCCGCAAGAGATGCACCGCCTCTCCTGACGCATTCCCCGCGCCGGCCAAGGAATAACATGACTCCCATAAAGGGAGACTAGAGGAAAAATTGTAACTCCCACATGTAGAAGCAAACAAGAAATACGACCCCAAATTCGTATGATCTCCTATGAAGACGATCAAACTTCTAAGGCTCTTCATCTTCACGCGATTTCGCCAGGCATCGAGAAAGTAAAATATACAAAGAACAGCGTTTCACAAAGAATGAAACCCGCCATTTATAAGAAGATCAAAGCACTCAAAAATCCATGCAATCGTTCCAAATTCTCCATAAATCCGCATTAAAGACGCTCGCCTCTTTCCAAGAATTGAAAATTAACCAACAACACGGCGCTTTCAGCGATATCAAGCCTTTCGACTACCAACGACTCACGCCGAGCTGCTGTACCACATCGACAGGTGATCCACTGAAGACAGCCACGCCGCCAGAGTCGACGCGTGTCAGTTACATCGCCACTCGGCCATCGCCACTCTACTGAACGCCACCATCGACGGCTCTACTTACCCGCGACAAAGCCACGCCGCTCAGAGTCGACTACCAGTTACATCGCCACGGCCATATCGCCACTACCGAACGCCACCATCGACGAAGCCACCCACCGCGACAAAGCCACGCCGTCAGAGTCGATCACCAAAGTTACATTGTCACTACATCGCCACTCGCCGGAACGCCACCATCGACGAGCTCACCGCTCCGCACAAAGCCACGCCGCTCGTGGAGTCGACCAACAGCCACATTGCCACTACATCGCCACTCTGGCCATCGCCACTACGAACGCCACCATCGGGACGGTACCTCACCTTACCCCCGCACAGCCACGCCGTGAAATGACCACTGCGCCACGCCACTACATCGCCACTACCGGGAAGGGGCCACCATCAAGAGCTCACCCATCTCGCACAGCCACGCCGTCCAGAGTCACCGTACCAGCGCTACATCGCCACTGGGCTACACGCCACCTGGGCTGGAACGCCACCATCGACGAGCTCACCCAATCCAAGACAAAGCCACGCCCTCAGAGCCGTACCACCAGTTACACTGCCACCGCCTACATTGCCACCGCTGAACGCCACCATCGGGCGAGCTCACCTTACCCGCAGCCACGGCCGCTCAGAGTCGACCACGTGACTACATTGCCACGGCCACATCACACTCTACCGAACGCCACCATCGACGAGCTCACTGCCTCGCGACAGCCACGCCGCTTCGTGGGTCGACACCAAAGTTACATTGCCGCCGGCCACATCGCCACTCTACTGAACGCCACCATTGACGCGAGCTCACCGCCCGCACAAAGCCACGCCGCCCTCAGGTCAGGACTTCGCCAGTTATCAGCCAGCCGGCCACGCCACTACCGAACGCCCACCATCGACGAGCCTCACCCACGCGGATCGAGCCCCGCAACACCACTCCGACGAGCCCTTCTCCTCCCCGTGCCCACCTCGACGAGCCCCACGTAACACCACCCGACGAGCCCTCACCTCACGTGACGAGCCCCGCCAACACCACTTTAGACGAGCTCTTCCTCCGGGATCACCCCAGGAGCTCTAATTAACCATTCACCCCGACGAGCTCTCCCATCACCACTCCGCACGAGCCCCACTAACAATCCACATCGACGAGCCTTCCCTCCTCGATCACCCCTGGACGAGCCTCTATCTCAAATTATCCACCCGACGAGCCTCAATCCACGTGACTCCAGCCCCGCCAACACCACTCTGACAAGCTCCTCCTCCCGATCACCCTGACGAGCCCCACTCAACTGCTCACCGACGAGCTCTTCCTCCCGGGCCCCACTCTGGACGAGCCCCACCAACTATTCACCCCGACGAGCCTTCCCCGGCCCACTGACGAGCCCCACTCAACTATTCACCCTGACGAGCTCTTCCCATCAGTTCACTCGAACGAGCTCTACTCAACAATCCACATTGACGCAGCTTCCTTCCCTCCGCATCACCCTGACGAGCCCCATCCAACTATCTCACCCGACCGAGCCTCAACCACGCGGACGAGCCCCGCCAACACCACTTGACGAGCCTTCCTCCCGTCACCCACGAGCCCCCACTAACCATTCACTCCGACCGAGCTCCTTCCTCCTCAGCCACTCCGGACGAGCCCCACTCAACTATCCACCTCGACGAGCACCCAATCTCACGTGACCCAGCTCCGCCAACAATTCACTTTGATGAGCCTTCCCTCCTCAAATCACCCTGACGAGCCCCACTCAACTATCCACTCCGACGAGCCTTCCTCCTCAGCTCACTGGACCCAGCCCCACCAACTATTCACTCTAACGAGCCTTCCCATCACCACCCGACGAGCCTCTTACCTGGGCCAACCACACCGACGAGCCTTCCTCCGGGGATCACTGACGAGCCCCATTCAACTATCCACCCGACGAGCCTCAATCCACGTGACCCGCCAACAATCCACTTCACGAGCCTTTTCCTCATCACTCCTGACGAGCCCCACCAACTATTTCACCTACGAGCCCTTCCTCTCAAATACCTCGACGAGCCCCACTCAACCATTCACTCAACACGAGCTCTTCCCATCAGCTTCACTCGACGAGCCCCACTCAACTATCTCACTCCGACGAGCTCTTCCCTCTCGCCCCATCTCGACAGCCCCACTCAACTATTCACCCCGACGAGCTCTTCTCCCATCAACACCTGACGAGCAGCCCCACTCAACAATCATTACTGACGAGCCTCTTCCTCAGACTCACTCTTGACAAGCTCTTATCCAACTATCTCACTTCTGACGAGCCTTCCTCAATTCACGGACCGAGCCCCGCCAACACCACTCCGACGAGCTCTTCTCCCACCCGCCTTACTCGTGACGAGCTCTTCTCCTGCCCACGAGACGAGCTCAAGCAGGGCCATTCACATTGGCGACCTTCTTCCAAAGATAAAGCCATGCACCTTATGACTCAACTCATGCAAACAAGCAACGGAGGTAGTCGTACTTGTCCGTTAATTCGACGAGCTCCATCAAAAGCAGGACATGCAACCTAAGGAATCAACTCAACTCAGGCAAATCAACAGACGAAGCCCTACACGCTCATCTTGACGACCTCACCATTCCACACACACGCCACGCTGCAAGATAAGGGTCGCCTCGGCCTACACAGCCCACGCAGCCTCAACGCCCCAGCTTGGCAAGCTTCATCACCAACCCAAATCCCCGCCCGCATCGTTCGTGCCGAGAGCGCTAATGCACCCTACAAAGACACAAACAACATATAAAAAAAAAGGAATGAATATTTATCAAGTGAGGCCACATGTATCTCGCCCGTGCCCAACAAAACAAACAAGTATACATGGGAAGGAAAGTATGAAAGTCAAAATCAGCTAGACGAGTACAAGGATTTAGACGTCAGCATGAGGAATAGACGGAGAAGAAGGAAAGTCAACTTCCGCGGGAGTGCCGGGATCTTGAGAATAATTTGCAGAGGAAGATTCCTCTGCCTCCTCGTCACTGGGAAGATCGAAGTTGAAGTCTAAATCTACATAAGCATTAATTGCCTTCTGCTGGAAGGCGAGCCACCCAGAAGCCCACTGAGCGCTGGCTTGGTCTCTCAGTCTTCTGATAACTTCGTCCCTCTGAGCCACCAAAGAAATCTGCTGATGAAGATCCCCACGCAATCCGTGACACTCCTCCTTCAGCCGCTCCGCCGCCATAGCCTCGAGGCCTCCCGACGAAGCTACTTCCTACAGCGCTTTCGCCTCAAGCTTCGCGGCGAGCCACACCACCGCCGCAGCTTATCACCCGGGCCGCTATTAATCGCAGACGCTAGCCTCCCCGACTCACGCAGCTCACCCCGGATGAGATAAGTTCTTCCCTAACCGTTTGAAGCTCATACTGGGCCGATTGCAACCCATCCCGGGTCTCAGCCAAGTCGTCTTGCGCAACCCGCAACTCGCCACGAACCTCCGGAACCGCCTCAATGCTACCGATACCCGAACTTCGCCTTTCTATCGCCCGAGCCCGGCCGACATAGTGTGAGTTTTAAATCGATCAAGCCTCTCTACCCTCTTCTCGCAATACAGACTGGGCCCTTCGTAGCTCCGCCCGCCTAAGCAAGAGAAGCCGCCTTCACCTTATAAACTGAGCAATTTTCACATGATTATTTAGTTTGGGCCTTCGCCAAACCTTCAAATGAGTGAAGGCTAGTCGCACATCAAACATGGAGTCAACATCCACGCGAGATTAGTGCGATAGACAAGGCACCAGGTCATTGTGACTTACCGAGGCAAATACCGAAGAGACAGAGCTGCGAGCCCGCCGACAAAGTAACGCTGACCTCCAAGATCGTAATCCCTCGCACGGATTCATAACTACCGGCCGCGAGCTCGGGTATTAAGAAGCAAGTGAATCTCATCCTCACCGGTTTTCGATTCCGTGAGCCTTTCTTAACCCTCCGGGCCGCGAGGGGGCGACCGACGCTTTCCGGATGTCAATCTTCCAGACGGTGATGGGCGCAACCGCCAACGGCTGTTCAACGGGTCCACCCAAGAGATCTTTCGCCTTCGCAACAGACGTGGAGGGAAGCTGCGAGCTCAAAACTATAGAGCATCTACCGTGTAATCGCAGACTCCATTCGAATTTCGAAAGGTGAACAGATCGAGAAGACGAAGACATACCCCCAATCTTGAACTCGTCGGCAGCCGGCCTATCTTTATCAGCGAAGCCCGATTTTTTCCGCTTCACACTCCGAGGCTTCCGGGATAATGCCTCCAATTGAACCAAACCTCCCCGGTGGGGCGGCTCGCCAAGGACCAACGGAGACTTTCGAGTGGAAGGCGAGGGCCTCAGCAACAGGTGAGTAAGCTCCACACCCGAGGGGCCAAAGAACTGATGACCAGTTCATAGGCGCGCTGGAGCATTCGCCAATCTCAAGACACATCATCCTCGCCGAGATCAATTCGAAAGACCTGGGAAACAAGAACACGCAATCAGAAATATTCGACAACCTCGCACAAGTCATACCCAAAAACGACACAAATACTTACGGAGATTCTCAAGGGTAGTCTAAACCACCGAAACGCCCAGTGTGTCATCTTTGTCGAGGAGGTCATATTCCCAACTCACTCACTAACAAAAACCCTTCCATACCCAGAGAAGAAGGAGATCGGAAATTACCAAAGGAGTATCCGTGACGCCAGAAATGAGCAGGGCTTCTTGGTCCTTCTGAGTAAAAAGATAAAGAAGAAAGCTATACTGGGAACACCGAGTCCCGTGATCTCCTAAAGAAGATACCAATAGGCCAACTAAAATACCCTTCAAACTGGCTGGGCGAGTCAAGGCGTACATTGAAATGTTGTAAACCCTTTACGAAGGTGCAAGGAAACGAAGACGACTCAAAGGCGACTCGCTAGAAGCACACACGCATTTGCACAGAACTACGTAGAAAGTCAAACATTAGGGGGGACCACACCTAACATCAAAAGGAGGTCGGAAACGTCACAGCAAGGTAGCCTCACATATGAAGGACCGACCTTGCCGGGCCCCACGCTTTGGGGCATGTCGAACGGCGAGGTCGTGTAATCGATCCTTCGATATTCAATCAGCTCACTCTCCCTTACTCCCTCGTCTAGGGAAGAGGAGTACGCCCCAGAGCATCTCAGTCCGATCACAGCTGAAGGCCTGGCGACACTCCTAGTCTCCACATTGGGCAAGAACCGGAGTCACCATCAATCCGCAAAGAAGAAGAACAACCCTAATCTACACGAGGCAGTTTACGCCAAGAAATAAAAAAAGCCAATCTACAAACCCTAACGTTCGTCGACTACTAAAAGAAACCGGAAATGATATAAACACAACTGACCCGTAGATACAACAGAAAGTGGCCGCATAAATAAAGCAACGTAAGGCTAAGAAAGAGGCAAGGTCTTAGAGCAGAGCAGATAAGACGAAAGATATCCACGAAAGAAACGAAGGAAATCAAGAGGAGAAACACATGAAACCTAAGAGTCATCAATATTATCACAAGACATGACGTGACAAGGCCTTAACTAACCCACCCTGCAATTCGCACACGTGAAACCCAACATGACAGAAGAATTACACCCTGCCCACGCCTCAATCCATTGGCCAAGGTACTGGGGCAACTGACAGTGGCTTTAAAAATAAAGTTCGTGAGGGCCCACTAACTGCTCCAAAGAAGTGATGCACCTAACACGACACCCAGCTCCCCGCATCGGCTCAAAACGAAGGCCCGAGGGGCCGTGTCCAAAGGACGATCCCGAGCGACAGACAACCATATCCAAACTTAATCGATTATATATCGCCCATACAAAAATAGAATAACCCCATCAATATATTATCCTCGTCGATCCAACCAAACCTTATCAATAAGGAAGGGAAAATAATAACAGATTATCGCCAGTTGGATCCCTCCCCAATAAGAAAGGAGGATTATCTCAAACAAACAGCTCCTTCTAAATCCTATACCGAATCAGATATCGACGGAAATAAGAAATATCCCATCCAATGGGATACGAATCCTAATCACCATCCAACTGGTAAAACATCTACTATAAATACGAGTCCACCCCATCGGTGAAAGGTACGTCAATACATCCGCCGATACGCCTCTTTTTTCCCGAAAGAAGTCGACTTGCATCGAGCGCTACCCGGCACACCCGTCGAATCCCTTTCTCTCATGTTTCAGAGGAGTACTACGCACGGATTCAGACCCCATACGATCTGTCAATCCAACGATCCGCACGCTGGCATCCACTTCTAACAATCCGTCCAATCCAAATAATTTCACACGCCCAACCCGCCTAATCAAGAGATCATCAAATAATAATCGCAACAATAACATAGGTATAAGACTTTTTCTTCTCTTTCCCCACGAGTTGTTAAACTTAAACCTAATCCTACCTCGGGGAATATTAATGCATATCTGCTAATAATTCTTCCATTTTCAAAAATATCATTTTCTTCTGGCACCGTAGGGGTCCACACTCCTTTCTATATCGTCATCTTCTGAAATGGACATTCAATGGTCTCTTCAGCTGTTCAACATTTTCCAACTCCGATGGGTGATTTGATCATACACTATGATTTTGTAAGTGTTCAGACTAATGGGAAAGACCTTTTGTCATTATCTAGGTATCCAGAAAATTTTAATGTATATAAGTGGTTTGTCTATATTCTTATTTATTTAGAAAGCATGGATGAAATGAAATGAAATGCGACCCGTATGAATTCGTATGTACATTTGGCATTACTTGATTTGGCTCTCACCACTTTCTTTTCTTTCCTCAAGTTATTGCATCTGGGCTTCTTTCTTCCTTCTCTGATCCAGTATTCACTTAATCACTTCCCTGCAGTCCAACAGACATGGCTGGGGCTATGCAGGAGGAGGAGGAGGAGGAGCACTTCGCCGCTTCTCTCCAAGTTCTATTTGATCGATGGCTTCTCAGCATCTTCTCACCTTCCTCCGGAACAACTGTGTTGTCCTCTCAGGAGTTTGATACAGACAGATTAAATTGTCGCTGTTCAGGTGGTAGTGCTGAATGATGCCGAGCTAAGCAACTACGAATTCGCCACAAAAGATTGACGGAGAGCTTGAAAGATGCCTCGTATGAGGTAGAGGGACCTGCTCGATGATATCACCACTGAAGCTTTCTTACGCTGCAAGATGGAGTACTTGATCCTCAAACTCAGGTACGAAACATCATCTCTGTTGAGGAACGAGTCCAGGTGAGGAGATCACTTACACTCTAGAATTTCTTGCACAACAAAAAGATGCTCTCGGATTAAAAGAAGGCGTTGGAGAAAAATTGTCAAACAGATGGCCGACGACTTCCTTGGTAGATGATTCTGGGGCATTGTTCAAAAAATCGCCGAAGGCCACGACTGATCAGTCAGGACCGACTGAACCTAATCAAATCGATACCGACACCAGATATGTCTGTATGCATCGACAAATGCTGAATCCCCAGATAACCTGCTTAAACTCGCTCATCTTACCAGCTCTTAGCGACTGGATAGACTCCTGCAGAAGACAAAAATCAACTCAATTTGTAATCGAACCAAAAATCCGTAAAATATTCACCTTTTTCTCCAAAGCAAAAAACCCGTGAACCAATTTTTATAAGGTTGTCTAAATAACATTTAAATACAAATTGTGTCAAGAACGTAGTTACGTAAACGCGAACAAAGAATGTCGATCTGGAGATGACATCGAAATCTCAAGAATCAAAAGACAAGAATAGAGGAAAGAAAACCTTACCTCGCCGCCATCAGCCTAACAAAGTCACGTGAGATCCAAACCCTCTCTGCGATCGAAACGAGAAACAATTTCTTTTTGGCATTTGAAGGTTACCAAATGACGCTGCTTCATTATTTATTATTTTTTTTTAAATGCAAAATAAAGCGACGTCGTTTAGGTAAGAATGTAAACCAAAACGACGCCGTTAACCTGCAAATTCAAACGACGCCGCTTTGATATTGCATCCTAAAAAATTAATTGTGTTTTAAAACGACGTCATTTTGGCTCTAACCAAAACGACGCCGTTTTATCACCAGAAACCCATTTTTGTCATATCTCCAACCAAAAAATATATTTACCATAAATATAAATAAAATAAAATATATTTACCAAAAAATATAAGGTAAATGTTAAATACTAAATTAACAAAAATCCATACGAATTGTATTTTTTGTAAACACATAAAATAATAAATAAAAATATTATTTTATTTATTTTACCAAACATAAATAAGATTAATTTAAAAATTAATAATTTATGAAAACAAGTATAACAGAATACTATTCTAATTAGATGAATATTAATTAGTATGGTAATATATTATAACAAAATAAGAATAATAATTTAACAAACCATAAATCCTATTTTGTATACTCAATATAAAAATATAAATATTGTTTATTATTTTATTTATTTTATCAAACATAAATAAGATTAATTCAAAATTAATAATTTATGAAAAACAAGCATAAATAAGAATAATTAAACAATAGACATAATATTAAATTATGGTAATATATTATAAATAATAAGAATAATAAATTAACAAACCATAAATCATATTTTTGTGAACAATATAAATACAAATATTTTTTATTATTTTATTTATTTTACCAAAAATGATAAATAAGATTAATTCAAAATTAATAATTTATATGTTGAAGCATAAATAAGAATAATTAATCTAATTGTATTATTATTAATATATAGTATTATATTAGTAAATAAAATAAAATATGAATTAACAAAACTATAATCATATTTTTGTGAACAATATAAAAATACAAATATTTTTTATTATTTTATTTATTTGACCAAATATAAATAAGGTTAATTCAAAATTAATATTATGAAAAACAAGCATACACATTAATATTCAATTATATTATTATATTAGTATGGTATATTATAAATAACACTTTAATTTATTTAATTCAAATGGAAATTTTGTAAATTATTACCACTTGGTAGAAATTTACTTTGTTGAAGAACAATTATATTAGAAAATAATTTAATTGTTTGACATTTTTTGTTTTACTTTATACATGGTTAGGTGAACATTTTGGGAATGGTTTGAAAACATGATATTGGTTGGGAGCATGCAACCATTAGGTGGTAATGTGTTAACCCCAACGTAAGTACCAAGAAGAGACTATGGAGGTGATAATAAGATTAAAGCAACACATTGCATATATCTCTGACAAGTAGAAGATGCTCAAGGTACCCGCGAGCGTCACAAACATTAGATTGTATATGTCTAATGCTTCGAACGAAAAATTCAATGAAAAAAAGAAGGAACGGTTTGGTAAGTTCTTAAATGAAGAACATTTTCATGAAATTGATGAGGCCGACTCGATGAAGTCAGGAAATTGGAGATGACTGATTTCGAAAGAAGACAAATGAAGCATTTAAATGAGAGAAAGTTTCACGCAGAGCCAGTTAAGGTAGACACTCGCATGAGAGGGGTGGTACTTCCACAACCTCTGCAATCTGGCATCGCTGGCCCAATATGAAGCTTCAGTATAGGAGAAGGAGCTAACATACCCCCAAAGGGGATTGACTCATGCTCTCTCCAAACAAAATCAATAAAGACGCTTTCCACTCATGCAAAGAAAGTGTGTAAAGCTGCCATCTCTAAATTTTTTTCTTCAATGGAATACTTAATGTACATAGTGTGGCCTTACTATCAATCTATGATTACACCATATATGTATGTGTCCGGCATCAAGGGTCCAACAGATACCAAATTGGCAATGGCTAGAACTGAAGAGGGTGGAGGTAAGAGCTTGAGATATATATGAATATTATCAAGGCCAAATGGTCGTGATACTGACGCATCTATCATAAAAGGGCTGAGTTCTAGAACTAGAAAGCCTATCATCAATTTCATGGTTTATCAGGATAGAAGGTTATATATTCTCTTTCAGTTGACACTACCAACATACCTAAGGTGGCAGATTACATATTTTCCCTTATGGATAAGATTGTTGAGGAGGTTGGGGAGGAAAATCACAATAAGAAGTCACCGGTAATATGTGTTTGTAAAGCAATTGTATGGCGATTTTAATAGTTGAAAGATAGTCAAAAGATGAAGGTATGGTTATGAGACTTTAGGATCATAAAGATCACAAGTTGGTCGTATAATAGTCAGGTGAAGGACTGACAGTGTTCACATGAGAGATTCACGTCGAACAACTGATTGACACCATTTGATTTCATTTAGTTTAATTTGAGCTTCATCATGTTGATGCTCATCAGTTATCTACATCTGAATATGCTTCAGATGTCTGTCTACTATCTGTTATATCTCTTCTCAATACTCTACATCCCAAAGATTTATATTTTCTTCTCCAACCCCATCCTGATATAATAATGATAGAGTGAACGAAACAAGAGATCAAACATTTATATCAATATCATTTATTATATCATCATATCAACAAGTACATACACGTCACTCGTCTTCCTTGCAATGCACACAATGCAAGTTAATATGTTCATGTTTATCACTATCATGTAATATCATGTTTATAAGATTTATATATGTGAATAGATATACTCAAGAGTTTATAGTTTGTTTATGCTATATATATGATAATGAAATAGTGAATAGTAGTATGTATCTAAAGTTTTTTTTTCTCCTCTTTTTCTCTTCCCTTTTTCTTCTTTTTTTCTTTTTTTTTTTTTTCTTCTTTCTTTCTTTCTTTTTCTTTTTTTCTCATTTTTCTTTCTTTCTTTCTTCTTTCTTTCTTTCTTCTTTCTTCTTTCTCTTCTCCCTTTTCCTCCTTCTTCTCTTTTCTTTTTTCCTTGCTATTTCTTCTTTCTGCCTGAGCTGAAAGTCCCTTCCCACCCAAATGCAGCGCTGGTCAAGACAACCTTTCACTTGCGCTGCAGTGAAATTATTATGGTTTATTGATTTAGTTACAAAGTTGTTAATAGTTCGCGAATAAAAGTTACATGTTAATATGCTCATTACAACGTACGACTTGAAGCAAGACTTATTTATGAACGTCGGTTTAAGATTTTTATACAATTCAATCGACCGGACCATATTTTTACGATGTATGATGTATTAGATATGGATATGAGGAAGGAGAAGAATCTTTGGTCAACATCTGATAATTTGATTGGTTGACAAGACCTTCCTTCTGTATATAAAGCAATGTGTCATGATATAATGGCAAATGTATAAGTAGGTAAAGCAAGACGCGGGCGAAGAGAAATTGCCTTCTGAAAAGGCGCCTCAAATAATTGTCAAATACATATATGAAGGTACTTATCAATGAGGTCAAAACATTTGTTATGATAGTAGTGATGGCGAAGATACCAGGACACTGGATATGGTGTAATAGAGATGTACTGTGTTGTTGATAGGCTATGTTAACTGCTGATCACATGTCGGGCTTAGTGGAAATTAAAATTATTATACACATATAATTAGATCATGATATAGCCATATATGGAATAACCAAAAGCACTAAGATCACTACATTTCCAAGATATGACTATTCCAAAGGCATGATTATGAAGATCACTTGTGAAACGATGACGGTTACTCAACTATAGCTTTCAATGATCAGACTACTTCATGGAGAGGAGATGATAGATCCCATCATAACCCTGGAATAAGATAATTCTTCCAATGCTTTTGGGGTGGTATGACTGATCAAGATTCAACCATCTGAACAAGAGTTAGCGGTCCATGACAGACCAATCTTCATCAGCATGAGGCTTGGCTTTACCCAGGGTTTCTGACAACATTATACGGGAAGGATTTTAGTTGCTCCAAGGCCACATTTTCTCTGAATATGATCAACAATCAATCATCTCAGCCAACATGATCGGTTATTGAAACAATTTTTCAACCAGATTTATCTTATGCAAATTATCATTCGATTTAGTGTCGTCAGAGACTGAACATTTAGATGATTGACTTTGAGTTCTCGTCATTCTTCCAATAATATACGATTTATTATTTAGCATTAATTTTTTACATTTGATATTAAACAATTTTCTTTGTTAACATTAATGTATATATCTTTACCAATGTTTCATTAATTCATTAATAATTTTAAATATAAAAATTGTTTATTAAATTTTTAGCTTCCTTTAATTATATATATTATATTTCACACTATACATTATTTTAATAATTTAAATATTTTAATCATTTTATTTTTATCGTCGATATAATCTGAGCACTCCCACCAAGTTAATGCCTCCAATCTGTCTGACAAATAATTTAATAACAACAACTTGAAAACCATGGTCTGTGGTAAAACAGGATGCAACAAAGAGAGATTGCTGAATTTTACCTGGCCCTCACCAAAGAGAACAAGATAGTGACGCTCGGTGGGTACGGGCGTATCGGGAAGATCGCACTGTTCACTAGTCTATAAAGATAGGAGAGTGGTGATTGTCTGATCTCAAAGCATAATGTAAGTCAGAATTGATTCACAGATAACGAAACCATCTTTAAGCAACTTCCAGACTCTGAAAAACCGTCAGAATATAAATGATTTAATCAAGTCAACAGAAATTGATAGATTTTTATAAGAAGTTCTTACTGTCCTTGAATGCATGTTTGGAATGGAAACTGGTATGATTTGAAAAGCCACAACTTCGAATCTCATCGTCTCACGCAAATAAGATCAGAATCACACGTGAGCGGATAACGTCACAAGGTGCTGGATATATGTTGAAATGATAACATCTCACCTGATAATCTTTGTTCTTAATTATTAGATTTCACTACAAGAAATAAATCACTGGGATTCGCTATGTAACATCATTAATTTCAGCCATATAGAAATAATATTGACTTTATAAAGAATGAATTATTTCACCACGAATGAGACGACGACATCATTAATAATCATTTAATCAAACTTGTAGTTTGTGCACTGGCACTTGCAAGCACAAGCCCTCCTTGCATAGCGTGTTTCGGGAAGAGGTCACTGGGAAGAGAGGTCACTGAGGTGCCTCCTGTGGATCACCAGTCCTTCAGCCTTCTTCACATTTGTCTTCATGATGAGAGGAAAAACATCACAGTCACTGATGGCAGGGCGCTACTTCTACACATCATAATCATTTATCCGGGAGATGACTACTGGGAATCTCAAAGCACCAACTGAGAAGGCGACTGACTAATAAATTGTGAATTTCACAAAGACTGTTGTTTTTCTTCCAACTATTATTCTTTCTATTATCTTTGACTATTTAGTTTTTCTTGAATATTCATTATTTGCAGACAGGTATGTTGTTGGCATGTCCAAACAACTGCTTTATATCTGTTTCACACATGTGAGAGACACCTGACTCTTAATAACTAAGACAAATTCACTTTGTTTAAGTCTATTGGTTCGTCAGGACATAAAAAAAAGAAACCTCGGGTTTAACAACGATTGGTTTATACTTCCAGTGTAAAAGCCCTCTTTAACCGGGACTTCAGATGTCAGTGGTTTCAAACTTGATAGCAGAATGAGAGAGTGAAGGAGACGAGAGGCATCAATATGATTGACTGGTCCATCACAACGCCTGATTTATGACACAATGAACTATTTCGCAAATGAACGACGGTTTGTTACATGAGAAAAACCAGAACTAAAGTTTACGTTATTATTAGGAAAATAAAACCACAAAATCGTGATTGTGTATTGGGTCAGTTCTTCGACAAGAAAAAGGGAAAAGAAGTTTTATTTTTTCCTATAAACAAATTTGTATCAGGCTGTGGTTAATTCGTAAGACAAATGAGTTTCATCTTAAAAAAAATTGACATAAAGAAAAGTGATCACAGGTATGGAATAACCCAATTGAGTAAAGGCGTTATTTTAAAGGAAAAGTGGTTCGGAAAACTGTCGTACACACATATCAAACAATTATGGAAAATTCATTAAAAATATATGAAAGAATGATTTGAAAATCCACATAACAAGATACATAAGCACTGACTGAAGACTCGCAGATCCAATTGTCATCAACCCAACTTAGGTAATGAGAATTAAGATCATTAATCATCGAAACTGATATTGGTATTGAAAATGATCTGATTCCAATCACGGAATTATAACTTCACCATAGTTATGTATTAATTAATTGTAAAGACATCGCAAACTCAAACAAGATTTGCTATCGCCGTGATCCATTGAACAATCCTTGGCTTTATATAATCAGAATGTATAAAGAGGCAATGGCCAACACTCTGAGACATTCCTGCGCACAGCCGCTACCTCCTAATATACCAGACAGCGACCGCTATTATAGAGTTAACAAAACAGATGATAATAAGCCCACATATCCGCTGAGACAATAATATTAAAGAATAACTTCAACGAAGATCTTCCAGATTTAAAATCTAAGGATAACATTAAGGATCCGTCAACCAAAGGGTTAAATAGAGAATTAGTTGAGAAGTCATCGAGGGAATGACTAAAGCCTATAAAAATGAAGAGTCACACTTATGGAAACTCCTACCGACCGACCGAGATCTCACATTCCAGGTCTGGGGTGACAACTAAATCGCAAAGACCGGCTCGATCATCGTGGGGTTTTAAACCCTCCGGTCCATTCCTTGCATGATGAAACAAAGGATAGGCTTTGAGTATGATAGAGGCCGTTACGCAAAACGAGATTAAAATGAAAATCCGTAAAATAGAGATACATATAGCCTGAGAGTACTAGTTAAAAATCATCTACGTAAGAGTGAAGGGGTCATTTAGTGATCTGAATAGGCACAATTCCTATTAAACTTTGCAACCAGCGCATGTCCACGGCCAAATGGAGAAGTGAGAACCGAAATGTGTTTGAAGATTCTTGTGTGAGATATGTCATCGCCAATGGCGCAGGTCTAGTGACATCAGGTCTACTGTTTAGCCAAGAGAGTAAACATATTTTCATAAGGAAGGTTCAAAGGGCAATACCTACCTCTCCTATGCAAGTTTTCAACTGCTGCTTCTATCACCATGTCCTGCCTCTCGCCTTGTCATCAATTTCATTCATGGGAATTGTTGGATATGAAGTAATAAATGTGGATAACATTCACCGGATACCTTTTCGTTTTAATTTTTTGATTTCACAGATAAGAAATAATTATTCGATTTTATTATAAGAAATAATTATTTGATTTAATATAGTGAATTAATGACACTCAAGAATATATTAATTATTATTCAATGAATAATTTATTTTAATTAACGCTTGGGAAGCCAAAAGGTTTGGCATTTCAAAAGGTCAAGTCTCTCCTTTATATAAAGGTGTCGGGGTATTTGTCAAAGAGAGGTCATCGAGGGTGCCTCAAAAAGATCATCGCTGAAGTTTTTCCTTCCTTTCGCTATTTTGCTCAAGTGATAGAGAAACACATCATCGGGTCACCGGAGTGGCGGCAAAGTGCTTTTGTCGACCATTCGACAATCGTTTTATCTTAGAAGACATACGTCTTGAGAATCTCAAAGCACCAACTAGAGAAGGCGAATTTCATTTTAAGGAATTGTGACTTTACAAGATCGGGTTGAGCCCAACTTGTTATATATTCCCTCCTTTCTTATTAACGACTATTTTAGTTTTTCTTAAATAACTATTATTTGCAAGATATGTGTATGTTGCTTAAAGTATGTCCAAACAATCCAGTTTATGCATTCTCAAGTTTTACAAGGTGAGAAGAACACCAATAATCTTAAGACACAATTACCCAATAAGTTGTTTATTTATTGTGACATGGAAAAAGGAAACTCTTCGTTTGGTAAATAAACGATCGTTTGTTACCCGTATGAGAAAGCTCTTAACCGATCCCGTACACCAAAGTAGTTCAAATCCCGATAGCGGGAATCGAGAGTGCAGTTGAGAATTATATGCACCGAATAGTGACATCGGGTCTTCATCACCACCGTCTGATTTATTTGACGACAATGAACCGCTTCGTAAACAAACGATTCAAGGCACATATGTGTGGAGAAAAAAAAAAAAAAACCAGAACCAAGTTTTACGGTTTGTTGTTTAGGGGGAAAAACAAAACCAACAAACTGTGATTGTATTGGGTTGGGGCTCTTTTGACAAGAAAAAGGGAAAGGAAGTTTTTATTTTTTCCTTGTTAAAAACAAATTAAATTTGTGGCTTTCGTAAGCTGCATCCTTTGCAATACAAAATTGAGCTATCTTTGAAAAAAAAAAAAAAGATTGATATAAAGGAAAAGTGATCAATAGGAAAAGCTTATAAACCAATCGAGGAAGGTTATTTGAAAGCAAAAGGTCTGAAAATCCTTATTGGTACATACAAGGAGCTACTAATTATGGAAAATCCCTGAAAATACAAGGAGTTGGGCCGATTTGAAAATCCTTGTTGTAACAAAGATGTTGACAAGTATCGGACTCGAGACCTTGTGTAAAAGATCCGTACTATTATCAAACTCAACTAGGGCTATAATTAAGATTGTGTTGAATTATTGGAATTGACATTTTCGAATATTTGGAAAATGGATCTTGATTCCACCATTGAATTGTGACTGAATTTACCTAAATAGTTATGTAGTTTACATCAGACTGCAATGGTATCATGTAAATCCTCAAAACAGACGGTTATCACAGATCCAGCAATGAATTCAGTTATATAGCACTAGATAAATGTGGGGAAGAGGGTGCATCGGCACTGCAAATGACTTCCTGTGAGGATATTCAAGGTGGCAAAGCCGCTGCCTCCACATGCATACATTCAGACTAACTGCCTATCAGAGTTGTCAAACAGAAGATATAATGCAAGTTCAGACATACTGGCCGTAGACACAATACCATTAAACAAATTATCCTTCATGTCCAGGGTTACCTCAGATTTTGTAAAATCTATGATAACATTGTTTGATCCGCTGAACCAGTGCTAGTTAAAGAGAGAATAGTTAGAAGTCATCATCGAGGGAATGGGACTAAAGCCCATAAAAATGAAGAGTCACGATGGAAAAACCCTACCTAATTGACTGAGATCCCACATCTAGGTTCAAAGGGACAACTAAATCGTAAAGACCTGATTTGGATCACTGTGGGGGTTTTAACCTCCTGTCCATTCCTATGATGTGGAAACAAAGGCATATATTTTGGAGATGAGTTGTTTGGTGCTTTAATGATTCTAATGTGTAAATCCGAAGGAGATTGAGAGTACTACAGTTAAAAAATCCTACTATGTAAGAGCGGCTGGGTCGCTTCAAAGGAATTGAATAGTGCACAATTCCTTATTAAACTCTTACGTAACTGTGCGCATGTCCATGGCCAAATGATATAAAAGTAGAATTAAATGTGTTTGGAAGATTCTTGTGTGAGATATGTCATCGCTCACACAAATGGCGTATCAGTTCAAGGACATCGTGTCTAATACCATTTTGTTTCGCAGAAACATATTTTCACAAGGAAGCTGTCTGTAATAAACACCTACCTCTCCGCAAGTTTCAAACTGCTTTATCACCATGTCCGCCTCGCTTTCTTTGTCATCAATTTCATTCATGGGAATTTAAAGGATATAGTGAACGAATGGATAAATATCTACCGATAATTCTTTGTTCTTAATTTTTTTGGATTTCATTTATGTTAAAATAATTATTTTGATTGAAGTTATAAGTGAAATAATTATTTGATTTCGCTTATAAGAAATTATTCGATTTGCTTATAAGAATTTTAATGACACTCAATGAATGAGATTAATGACATTCAATGAATAATTTATTTAATTTTAATATTAAAGTCAAAAAAGGTTTATATACTCAAGGTCAAGTCTCTCCTTTATATGGAAGAAATGCATTTGTCAAAGAAGAGAGGTCATCGAGGGTGCCTCAAAAGATCATCGTAGTCTTGAGTTTTCCTTCCTTTTCGCCATTTTGTCTCGATGAGAAAACATCACCGGGTCACGGAGGCTTAGTGCTTTGCCGACCATTCGACAATCGCTTTATCCCCGAGATGACGCCTGGGAATCTCAAAGCACCAACGGAGTATGCGACTCGTTTTATGAAATGGTGAATTTAAGGCACTTTAAGTATTTCTCCAACTTGTTATATTCCCTCCTTTCTTATTAATTTAATTTATTTTAGTTTTTTTCTTGAAGGAACATTGATTTGCAAAGACGTGCCATGGTGTTGCTTGGCATGGTAAAACAATTGGTTTATGCATTCCCTGTGTTTCTATAACAAGGAGACACCAGAGTTATAATAAAGGAACATGTTTGGTTTGGCCGATTGGGGACAATTTATCCCGTTGATAGACTATTGGTCCCTGTTTGCAAAACATGCATTTGGAAAAGGAGAATCTAGTCCACATCCAAAGCTAGAAGAAATTACAAAGAGATAGTAAAGTGTAAAAGACCATTACTGGGTCGCAAACCCTCGGGGTCGCCAGAGACTTGAGTTACTAGCAAAAGAATGGGAAAATGTATTGAAATAAAGAGCAAAAATGTGGGATTTGCTAAATGATGAAATTCTCCTTGCCTTAAGGTTAAGCTAATCTTTGCTTCCTTCACACAGCCGGTAGTTTTGGCATTGCAATTTTTTTCCTAAGGACTATGAATTTGAAAAGGAAAATTTGATGCTATTATGGATGGCGTATATTTTTTTGCAAAGATACCAAGATATGAAAAACAATGGAAGAGGTAGGTGATGGATACTGACCTAGTTTCAAGATCATTTTCAAAAGTCCATATTCCAAAATCATGATTTTGTAATGCACAGATCATATCAATGACTCGCCCATCGTACTTTTGTGACTTCCGTGTAGTTTGTTTTGGCTTTATTGAGTTAATACCAAGAATTTGGCTTTATTTATTTTAATTTTTTTCAATACTTATTACTCAAATTTCAAAAAAAAAAATTATGAATAGAAAAAGCAAGAAAAAGTTATCTTTCAAAACAAGAAACAACATTCTTGTTTAACAAGGAAAAGAGTTAGAAGCACTCTTTAGACAATATTAAAAAACAAACAACTTTATAACATTGACTATTATATTTACTTTTTCAAACTGAAAAGCTCTATCTAAAGTAAAAACAAACCCACCTTAGTTTCAAGATCATTTTTTTCAAAAATCTAGCATGCCCAAATCATATTTTGTGGACCTTATGCCCTGAAAACTTCTATTTATTTTGAGGTCAAATGGATCATCCAAATATCTGGTATCATCATAAACTACTTCAAATTTGCCAAAATATTCTTTGTTGTTAACTTTCTCAATTTTTCTTCTCAAATCAAGTATCAAAATCATAAACCATCAATATTCCAACAGATAATGAGTTAGGAAAATTTTTAAAAATAATGTATGAATTAAAGAATTCCTGATTAATACTAAAAATCCCCAAGTAGAAAAATTGTTCTATATATACCTTGCTAAAAGTCTTATATATTTCTTATCATTGTTCCTAGAGAACGAATCTAAAATTATTATAATTAGGCAAAAGAATAGGATAATTAGTTTAAAATATCCCAAAATCTCAAGAATAGTAAGACTCCGTTAGTTCATTTAAAATTTTTAACTCATCCAAAATTCAAAATACGTAAAATTTTTCTAATCAGATTCTCTTATCTTTAAGTCACATTTTCAAAACATTGTTTCTGACTTGAATTTGACGGAAAATAAAGAATAAAATCCATTTTCAGAAACCATTTTCTGAAATGAAGTTAATGAAACAACAAATGCTATGAATGCAAATAATATTCACAATCCTGTGTTTCGTGAGCTTGATGAAAAGCAAAACTTAAGTAAGACTAAAGGGGAAGAAAAAATAAAATAAATACAATCCAGCGTTGCTTTATCCCAATCGACCAAATCCCGTTTTCTGGATGACACCAAACAAATGAAAATGGCATTTAAAAGTTTTCCTATTCATATATAAAATGTTAAAAATAAATGACCATTTTGTTTTCAAAATTTGTTTTTGTCTGATTCTTGTAACTAAACGTGTTTTCCTTATTTTCGAAAAGTTTGAATAGAGAAAACAGAAAATTTTCTACCTACTAAACAGGGCCTAAGTTATTCAAAACTTAGTTATGCCACTTTGCTTTTTGAAGTTAGTTAGTTAGATTCCCGAGGGAGTCTAATATGATTCAAAAATAATTTGGAATATGAAATTATTCAAAAAGAATTTGGCAATCAATTTATTTCTCTGAACCACTGTATATCCTAATTTATTCAAAATTTATGTAACAAAACTTATGAACATATATAGTTTATTATGTGAAATTATTTCCATAAACCCAACTCTCTCTCTCTCTCTCAATACATATAAAGAAACTAATTAAATCATTTTTAATATTTTCATGACATTTGTCCATCATGTTCAACCCAAACATATAAAAAATGTAGGACATAGTCATAGGCAAGGGAGGGTCTGAGGTTTAAGTTAAAATACGAACAATTTAAGCCATACGGCAACAAAATATTTAATTTTTTTACATATATTCACTCCTTATATAATATATTTAAGTAAATATTTGTTCTCAGAATTCAAACAAACATGGCTCTCCTGGAACCCTTCCTATGAGTTTCATGATTTTTGTCAGTATTAAATTGGTTTAAAATTTTTCTTTTATTTAAAAATTATTTCAGAAATTATTTTTTATTTCACTTTATTTTCAAGAATCAAGGATAAAGAAATAATCATCTAGTTATGAAATTTTAAAATTAAAAAATAATAATAATAATCACACAACACAGGTATAAGACTCTTTCTTCTTTCCCAAGAGCAGTTAAATCCTAATCCTAACCTCGTGGAATATGAATGACATCTGCATCAAATTCTTCCATTTTCAAAAATATCATTTTCTTCTGGCGCCGCAGGTTATATCGTCACCATCTGTAGGCTATATCGTCATCTTCTGAAATGGACATTCAATGGTCTCTTCAATATTTTACAACTCCGATTTTGATCAATATCACAGAATATAGAAGGTTCAGTACTAAGGGGAAGACCTTGTCAATATCTTTGGCATCCAGAAAATCTCAAATGTATAAGGGTCGGTTCATATTTTCTTATTTATTTAGAAAGCGTGGATGAAATGAAATGTGTAATCTGCAAGGAATTGAATGTACATTTGGCATTACTTCAACTACCTCTTTCTTCCAAGGCTCAGTCTTTCTTCCTCTTTGCTTTGCATCTGCTTTCTTTCTTCCTTCTCTGATCCAGTATTCACTAATCACTTCCCTTGCAAACCAACAGACATGGCCGGGGCTGTAGCAGGAGGAGGAGGAGAAGGAGCACTTCTCGCCGCTTCTCTCCAAGTTCTATTTGATCGGATGGCTTCTCGCGACTTCCTCACTTTCCTCGCGGAACAGAAACTCGGTGGTGCCCTCCTAAGGAAGTTGAAGATTAAATTGCTCACTGTTCAGGTAGTGCTGAATGATGCCGAGGCCAAGCAAATCACGAATTCGGCTGTCAAAGATTGGATGGATGAGCTGAAAGATGCCGTGTATGATGCAGAGGACCTGCTCGATGATATCACCACTGAAGCTTTACGTAAGGATGGAGTACTCTGATCCTCAACCTAGTGGTACGAAACATCATCTCTGTTGAGGGAATCGAGTCCAGGGTAGAGAAGATCACTGACACTCTAGAGAATTTCTTGCACAAATAAAAAGATGCTCTCGGTTAAAAGAAGGCGTTGGAGAAAATTTGTCAAACAGATGGCCGACGACTTCCTTGGTAGATGAGTCTGGGGTGTACGGTAGGGATGGTAACAAAGAGGAGATTGTTGAATTTTTATTGTCCTCTAATGCAAGTGAGAACAAGATAGGTGTGATCGCCCTGGTGGGTATGGGCGGTATTGGGAAGACCACACTTGCTCAGCTGGTCTATAAAGATAGGAGAGTGGTGGATTGGTTTGATCTCAAAGCATGGGTTTGTGTTTCAGAGGAATTTGATCTTGTCAGGATAACGAAAACCATTCTTAAGGGCGTAACTTCCGGGACTCCTGAAAAACCGTCTGATGACAATGATTTGAATCTGCTTCAATGTAAATTGGAGGAGAGCCTTAGCAAGAAGAAGTTCTTACTTGTCCTCGACGATGTTTGGAATGAAAACTACAATGATTTGGAAAAGCTACAACTTCCATTCAGTTCTGGTCTACGTGGAAATAAGATTGTTGTAACTACACGCAGTGATAACGTTGCGCGGGCCATGCGTTCTGTTGGCATTGATTTGGGACAGCTATCCGTTGAAGACTATTGGTCCCTGTTTGCAAAACATGCATTTGGAAAAGGAGAATCTAGTCCACATCCAAAGCTAGAAGAAATTGGCAAAGAGATAGTAAAAAAGTGTAAAAGACTGCCATTGGCTGCAAAAACCCTTGGGGCTGCCTTATACTGGAGTTACTAGTAAAAGAATGGGAAAATGTATTGAACAGCAAAATGTGGGATTTGCCAAATGATGAAATTCTCCTTGCTCTGCTGTTGTGTTTGCCTTTCGTTTCCTTCACAACTAAAGCGGTGTTTTGCATATTGCGCAATTTTTCCTAAGGACTATGAATTTGAAAAGGAAAATTTGATGCTATTATGGATGGCAGAAGGCTTTTTGCAGCATACCAATGACATGAAAACAATGGAAGAGGTAGGTGATGGATACTTTCTTGACCTAGTTTCAAGATCATTTTTTCAAAAGTCTGGCATTCACAAATCATATTTTGTAATGCATGATCTCATCAATGACTTGGCCCATCATCAGGTACTTTTGTGACTCTCGGTGTAGTTTTTCTGGGCTTTTATTGTTTCAAATAACTTTCAAAGAATCATTTTATTTTGCTTTTTAACTTTTTCACTTAAGTACTCAAATTTCAAAAAATTATGAATAGAAAAATAAGAAAGTTATTTTCAAAACAAGAAACAACATTCTTGTTTAACAAGGAAAAGAGTTAGGAAGCACTCTTTAGACAATATTAAAAAACAAACAACTTTATAATTAATACTATTAAGTAATATTTACCACTAAACTGAAAAAAAGTTCTATTCAAAGTAAAAAAAAAACAAACCCACCTTAGTTTCAAGATCATTTTTTTCAAAAATCTAGCATGCTCAAATCATATTTTGTGGACCTTATGCCCTGAAAACTTCTATTTATTTTGAGGTCAAATGATCATCCAAATATCATCAAGTATCATAAACTACTTCAAATTTGCCAAAATATTCTTTGTTGTTAACTTTCTCAATTTTTCTTCTCAAATCAAGTATCAAAAATCATGAAACCATCAATATCTAACAGATAATGAGTTAGAAAATTTTTAAAAAATAATTTATAGAATTTAAAGAAATTCCTAACAATACCAAAACTCTAAAAGAGAGAAAAAATTGTCTTAGTATATACCTTGCTAAAAGTCTTATATATTTCCTTAATTATTGTCTTAGGAGAACGAATCTAAAATTATTATAATTAGCCAAAAGATAGGATAATTAGCCGAAAATATCCCAAAACTTCAAGAATATAAGACCCCGTTTAGTTCATGAAAATTTTTAACTCTATCCAAAATTCAGAATATGAAAATTTTCAATGTATTCTAATCTTTAGTTTTCATTTCTCAAAAATAATGCTGCATTTGAATTTATCGAAAACAAAGAATAAGAAAATCCATTTTAAACCATTTTCTTGAAAATGAAGTTAATGAAAACAATGAAATGTGCTTGGGAATGCAAAGCTACCATTCACAATCCCGTTTTCGTGAGCTTGATGAAAAGAAAATCGAAGTGGAAGACGAAAGGGGAAGAAAAGAAGAAAATAGAGCCATTAACTCCGTGTTTTCGCTTTACACTCCATCAACTCGCCAAGTTGATTTAATTCAAAAACAAGGAAAACATCACGTAACGCTTTCTGATTCATATAAAATATCAAAATAAATGTAATTCATTTTCTTTGTTTTCAAAATTTGTTTTATTCATTCTTCTTTAACTAAACGCGCTTTCCCTTGCTTTAAAAGCTTGAATGAAAACAGAAAATTTTCTACCTACTAAACAGGGCCTAAGTTATTCAAAACTTAGTTAAGCCACTTTGCTTTCTGAAGTTAATTAGTTAGATTCCCGAGGGAGTCTAATATGATTCAAAAATAATTTGGAATATGAAATTATTCAAAAAGAATTTGGCAATCAATTTATTTCTCTGAACCACTGTATATCCTAATTTATTCAAAAAATTTATGTAACAAAACTTATGAACATATATAGTTTATTATGTGAAATTATTTCCATAAACCCAACTCTCTCTCAATACATATAAAGAAACTAATTAAATCATTTTTAACATTTTCAAGGATACTTTGTCCATCATGTTCAACCCAAACATATAAAAAATGTAGGACATAGTCATAGGCAAGAGAGGGTATGAGGTTTAAGTTAAAATACGAACAATTTATTATATTATAAATAAAATATTTAATTTTTTTTACATATATTCACTTTATATAATATATTATAATATTTGTTCTCAGAATTCAAACAAACATGGCTCTCCTGGAACCCTCCCTATGAGTTTCATGATTTTTGTCAGTATTAAATTGGTTTAAAATTTTCTTTATTTAAAAATTATTTCAGAAATTATTTTTTATTTCACTTTTTTTTCAAGAATCAAGGATAAAGAAATAATCATCTAGTTATGAAATTTTAAAATTAAATAATAATAATAATAATCACACAACAAAGGTATAAGACTCTTTCTTCTCTTTCCCCAAGAGCAGTTAAACTTAATCCAACCTCGTGGAATATGAATGGATATCTGCCAATAATTCTTCCATTTTCAAAAATATCATTTTCTTCTGGCGCCGCAAGGGTCCTCACCATCTATAGGCTATATCGTCATCTTCTGAAATGGACATTCAATGGTCTCTTCAATATTTTACAACTCCGATTTTGATCAATATCACAGAATATAGAAGGTTCAGTACTAAGGGGAAGACCTTGTCAATATCTTTGGCATCCAGAAAATCTCAAATGTATAAGGGTCGGCCGGTCGTTTCATATTTTCTTATTTATTTAGAAAGCGTGGATGAAATGAAATGCGACCCGTATGAATTCGAATGTACATTTGGCATTACTTCAACTGCCTCTTTCTTCCAAGGCTCAGTCTTTCTTCCTCGTTGCTTTGCATCTGCTCTCTTTCTTCCTTCTCTGATCCAGTACTCACTAATCACTTCCCTTGCAAACCAACAGACATGGCCGGGGCTATAGCAGGAGGAGGAGGAGAAGGAGCACTTCTCGCCGCTTCTCTCCAAGTTCTATTTGATCGGATGGCTTCTCGCGACTTCCTCACTTTCCTCGGGGAACAGAAACTCGTTGGTGCCCTCCTAAGGAAGTTGAAGATTAAATTGCTCACTGTTCAGGTAGTGCTGAATGATGCCGAGGCCAAGCAAATCACGAATTCGGCTGTCAAAGATTGGATGGATGAGCTGAAAGATGCCGTGTATGAGGCAGAGGACCTGCTCGATGATATCACCACTGAAGCTTTACGCTGCAAGATGGAGTACTCTGATCCTCAAACTCAGGTACGAAACATCATCTCTGTTGAGGGAATCGAGTCCAGGGTAGAGAAGATCACTGACACTCTAGAATTTCTTGTACAACAAAAAGATGCTCTCGGATTAAAAGAAGGCGTTGGAGAAAAATTGTCAAACAGATGGCCGACGACTTCCTTGGTAGATGAGTCTGGGGTGTACGGTAGGGATGGTAACAAAGAGGAGATTGTTGAATTTTTATTGTCCTCTAATGCAAGTGAGAACAAGATAGGTGTGATCGCCCTGGTGGGTATGGGCGGTATTGGGAAGACCACACTTGCTCAGCTGGTCTATAAAGATAGGAGAGTGGTGGATTGGTTTGATCTCAAAGCATGGGTTTGTGTTTCAGAGGAATTTGATCTTGTCAGGATAACGAAAACCATCTACATGGGCGTAACTTCCGACTCCTGAAAACCGTCTTAGTGATGACAATGATTTGAATCTACTTCAATGTAAATTGGAGGAGAGCCTTAGCAGGAAGAAGTTCTTACTTGTCCTTGACGATGTTTGGAATGAAAACTACAATGATTTGGAAAAGTTACAACTTCCATTCATTTCTGGTCTACGTGGAAGTAAGATTGTTGTAACTACACGCAGTGATAAGGTTGCGCGGGCCATGCGTTCTGTTGGCATTGATTTGGGACAGTTATCCGTTGAGGACTGTTGGTCTCTGTTTGCAAAACATGCATTTGGAAATGGAGAATCTAGTCCACATCCAAAGCTAGAAGAAATTGGCAAAGAGATAGTAAAAGTGGAAGGATCATGCCATTGGCCGTAAAACCCTTGGGGCTGCCTTATACTCGGAGTTACTAGTAAAAGAATGGGAAAATGTATTGAACAGCAAAATGTGGGATTTGCCAAATGATGAAATTCTCCTTGCCTTAAGGTTAAGCTATTCTTTGCTTCCTTCACAACTAAAGCGGTGTTTTGCATTTTGCGCAATTTTTCCAAAGGACTATGAATTTGAAAAGGAAAATTTGATGCTATTATGGATGGCAGAAGGCTTTTTGCAGCAGACCAGTGGCATAAAAACAATGGAAGAGGTAGGTGATGGATACTTTCTTGACCTGGTTTCAAGATCATTTTTTCAGAAGTCTAGCATTCACAAATCATATTTTGTAATGCATGATTCATCAATCAACTACTTTGGCCCAATCCTGTTTCCTCGAAAATTTATTGCCTCAATTAAAGGATCATAAGATACAGATAAATGAAATTCCTGGCCGCCTTATCTATATCTTAGAAGTGAATATGATAATTTTGAGAGATTTAGGACTCTAAATGAAGTTAGCAGTCTTCGAACCTTCTTATCATTAGATTTGTGGATTTTTCCTCGGCAAGATAAGGTTTCAAAGGATAGATATCCACGTCTTTTTAGTTATTGCCTTGACTTTCACTTGAGTGATAGAATTTGCAATGATTTATTAGTAAGAGTTCAATATTTACGAGTATTGTCATTAGGCTACTATAAGATAACATATTTGTCTGATTCAATTGGTAATTTGAAACACTTGCGCTATTTGGACCTTACCTACACACTCATCAAAAGGTTACCTGAGTCGGTTTGTAGCTTGTATAATCTACAAACATTGATATTATACCACTGTGAAAGTCTTGTTGAACTGCCTAAAATGATGTGCAAAATGATTGGTTTACGCCATCTTGATATCAGGCTTAGTGCTGTGAAAGAGATACCAAGTCAAATGGGTCAATTAAAAGGTTTACAAAAATTGAGTAACTATATAGTGGGCAAGCAAAGTGGGACAAGGATTGCAGAATTGAGGGAGCTTTCCTATATTGGTGGGAGTGTTGTCATTCAGGGGTTGCAGAATGTGATTGATGCTAAGGATGCCTCAGAGGCCAATTTGGTAGGCAAGCCATTGCTAGATGAGTTACAACTGGAATGGAATTGTGATAGTGATGTGGAACAAAATGGAGCAGATATAGTGCTCAATGACTTACAACCTCATCCAAACTTAAAGAGACTCACTATTTATAGGTATGGCGGTTCAAGATTTCCAGATTGGTTCGGAGTTCCTTCAATCCTGAATATGGTGTCACTCCGTCTATGGGATTGCAATAATGTGTCAGCCTTCCCACCTCTTGGACAACTACCTTCTCTTAAACATTTATATATATTTGGATTGAGAGGGATTGAAAGAGTGGGCTCTGAGTTTTATGGGACTGAGTCTGAGCCCTCCTTTGTATCCCTAAAAGCTCTATCATTTTATTACATGCCAAAATGGAAGGAATGGTTGTGTTTGAAGGGCCAAGGTGGAGAATTCCCTCGTCTCAAGGAACTTCATTTAGTGGGTTGTCCTGAGCTAAGGGGAGACTTGCCAACCCATTTGCCTTTCTTGGAGAAGCTGGTGATTGAAAGCTGTCAGCAGTTGGTGGCTCGACTTCCAAGGGCTCCAGCAATCCGTGCTTTGACAACAGGCAGCTGTGACAGCTCACAATGGAAAGAACTACCACTACTACTGCAAAAACTCTCAATTACGAATTCTGACTCTTTAGAGTCCCTATTGGAGGAGGGGACGTTGCAGCGCAAAACTAGTCTTGAAATTATGAGAATTAGAAATTGTTCTTTTTCTAGACCTTTGTACAGAGTTTGTTTACCCCTCACACTGAAATCATTTAAGATCGAGCAGTGTAAGAAACTAGAGTTTCTATTACCAGAGTTCTTCAAATGTCACCACCCTTCCCTTCAAAATTTAGAAATCCTTGATGGCACTAGCAATTCGTCCTTATCTATCCCACTTGGCAACTTCCCGAGGGTCCACTATCTGGATATCGAGGACCTCAAGGAGCTTAAATTCCTCTCCATTTCAATTTTAGAGGGGGATCTTCCATCTCTTGATCGATTGTGCATCTCTAAGTGCCCTAATCTTGTGTCTATTTGTTACAAGAATACGAAGGTTGCATCATCTCAGTCACTAGTCATAAAAGATTGTCCGGAATTGGTATTCCCAATACAAGATCTTCCCTCCAGCTTAACGTCACTAACAATTTCAAACTGCGACAAAGCCACATCCCAAGTGGAGTGGGGCCTGCAGAGACTGCCCTCTCTTACCACTCTCATAATCTCCGAACTTCCAAATCTCAATTCCCTAGAACACCTGGGGCTTCAACTACTCACCTCTCTTCGAAAATTGGAGATCAGTGACTGTCCACTGTTGAAAGATCGATGCAAGTTTTGGACAGGGGAAGATTGGCCTCGTATAGCTCACATTCCAGGCATTGTGATCGATGACCAAGTTCTGTAATGAACGTGGCATCAAACCAAGTCAGGTACTAGTTCTGTCCTAAAAGTGATAGTCTCAGGAAAACTCACATGCTTAAATACCATTTTGATTTGATCCACTATAAATAGAAAATATATGCTTTAAATTTTCTAATAATTATAACAATAACTTACTTTTCTTTCAGGTTTTCTGTAATGCTTCATTATGGCTCTGATCAACATATCCATAAGGAATCTCTTAAGACGCCCTTGCTTATTTAATGCCTTGTTCAATGCTACAGAATTCATTGAGAGTAAATTGTTGCTTAAAAACCAAGTGGCTCCGCAGGTCTGGTTTTGTAAATTGGTTTTCTTGTATTATTTTATGGACCTTGAATTTGTTGTCATTGGCTACTTTGATGAAATCTGATGGCAGGCCTTCCATCCTTCTTCTTTCAACAGCCTCTCGCTGTCTTTTGTTGTGCGTTCAGATTCATTACTCTTTTGGGTAGCCGAGATTTTTTGCATTCAGAGACTCATGAGTCGATACTCTACTGGAGGAGTTACATAAGCTCAAGTTCGTTGGAGGGTGGAGTGTGTGGCAGCCTCTATGATTTCAGTTGGTGAGATATTTCAATTGCTTTGGTTTAACTATCTAAGCTACAAACTAAAATATTCATAATCTCGTATGGATTATTTTCCAGGGTTTTTTAGCCTGCTTCTGCATTGATGTCTTTGTTCTTCTCTAAAAATTACAGGTATGTTTCTTTTGATGTGCACTTTTCATAAGCTGCACATTGTAGACTTCCATCATTTTCAACACAAGATATACCTAATACTAAATTCCACCGAAGCTAAAACAAAAATCTTTCTGCCTGAGGTTCTGTTTTTCAGGAAGTTATTCACTATGTTCATATGGCTTCTAAGCGACCTAGAAATTGTCATTTTCTGTAGCCTACATATTGTTTTCATCTCTTCCAGCTTTAATTAACCCGCAGATGTTCTGTTTAGGCACCTCAAACTCAAATCTTCAGCTTCTGTCATGCCATCTCCTTCTCATTTACATGGTTGTCATCCACCTTTGAGCTTTACCTTGCTAATGGTAAGATAATCATAATATTACTACATTAGTTGAGCATGGACGCACAACACTTCATGCTTTGAGTCTTAAGCATTACATGGTTGTCCTGAATTGATATTCCCAATGCAGGGTCTTCTCTCCAACCTAAGTTCACCTACAATCACAAACTGTGAGGAACTTAAAATCCAAGATAGAGTGGGGCCTGTAAGTTCCTCACGGAGCTCTCTTACCTCTCTCAAAATCTCAGGTCTTCCAAATCACAGGTCCCTGGACTGTTTGGGGCTTCAACTGCTCACCAGTCACCTCTCCCCAAAAATTAGAGACTTGTGACTGCCCAAAGCTCTAATCCTCTAGAGAAGAGCTGCTGCCTGCTTTACTTTCAGTTCCAGCAATCCAGAACCGCTCTTTTCTGGAAGGTCATTGCAAGTTTTGACTGGTGAAGATCGGAATCATACAGCACACATTCCAAACATTGTGATCGATGACCAAATTTTGTAATGAAGGTAGCATTAAACCAATTTTTTTATCAAGTAATGGTTCTGTCCTTGAAGTATTTTTCTCAGGAAAACTGATATGCTTAAATATCAATTTTAATTTGATACAATATAAGTAGGAAAAGTATGCTTTAGATTTTATATGCATTATAATGATTTCTTGCTTCTTCAAGTTTTCAGTAATTCTTCATTTTTGTAAATTGAAGCTTCATATCTTCATAAGGAATCTTTTTTTTTAATCATAACGCCTTGTCGAATGCTGCATTTCAGATCACCACTAGAGTCATTTGCTGCTTAAAGGCCATGCACCTCTGCAGATCTGATTTCATAACTTGCGTTGCTTGTATAACTTGTTATGGACCTTGAATTCATTTTCATTGGCTAATGCACTGAAACTCATGGAAAGCCTTTGATCCAAGTTTCTCGATAAACTCAGGCTGTCTAGCAACAATCCTTCCAATGGGACCATTTTTTATTTTGAGTTCAAAGACTCTTTCTGGAAGATACTTTTAGCATCCAAAAACCCATGATTGGTACTCTACTTGAGAACTTGATAAAGATCACCTATGTTGGAGTGTGGAGCAGCATGCTCTGTGATTCTAGTTAGTAAGAGATTGCAATTGCTTTGGTTTAACTTTTTTTAATTCAAATTACAAAGATTTATAATCCCGTGTGCATTATTTTTCAGGTTTTCTGTGTCAATATCTTATTTCTTCTTCTCTAAAAAAAACAGGTAAGTTTCCTCTGATTCATACTTTCATAAGCTGACATATTGTGGAGTTCCATCATATGCAAGATGAGATAAATCTAAAGTCAAGCTTTAAAAAAGAAAAAGAATTCTTACTGCCTGATGTTCTGTCATTAATAATTTTATCAGCCATGTTAATATGGCATTCAACTGATGTAGATGTTAATATCTTCCTTTGTATGGTCATTGTTTTCATCTCCTCCAACCTTAATTAATCTGCAGATGTTCAGTTTAGACACCACCAACAAAATATCTTTAACTTCTATCAGACAGCCACCTCCTAGTCTATGCTCATCTCCTTCTCATTTACATTATTGTCATCCACCTCTGTTTTTTCCTCTTTTTTTTTCTATTTTGTTAATAGTAAAAGAACCAGAATTGTACTATATTAGTTCGGAATGGAAGCTACCATTTAATTTCCAAATTCAAACTTTCCTTGTACTTACAAATGATAGCATGAGCTCTGAATATTCTTCTTTTAAATTTGTGATTCTGAGGCAGATACTTGGAGAAGAGAGAATGCAAATCACATTCAAAGTCATAGGACTGCAGAGTATGGTTTTGTTCAATCAAGTGGAATCTTATTAATACATCAAGGACTCATGATCAAATCTGTAGATTTTCTAAACATGGTAACAACCCCTAACCATGAACTACCTTTTTTTTTTCTTTTTTTGCTATTAACTTTGTGTTAAGAAATTGTGAATTAATTGGATTTACTCAAGCCACCACTCTCCATTTACAATTCAGTACTCAGAGGCTACTCAACTAGATTCTATATATTGGAGTTTGAGCTTTTCTTCCTTGCTCAAATATAAGTGCTATGAAATTTCAAAGAGTCTAAAATGCACATATAACCCCACTTGAAATTGATTGTCAAATTCTTCTGACTACCCTGTTCCCATTTTTATTTTCAGATGGTGCCATTTTGAATCTTTGTAGTCATCCCAGGAGGAAGTTTTGTCACTGCCTCCCTATGCAATACAAGGGGGCCTTTTGTTCCTAGCGAGATTTGAGGACTTCATTTTATCTTGGAAGACTTCGACTACTCGTCGTGAGCTTTAAGCTTTGAGTTTTTGTCCCTTTGCAAACAAATAAAAACAAGAAAGCAACAAAAAGATCGATGTACTGAAATTTTCTGTGGACTGAAGAGACTCATAATAAATATTGTATCTTTTGGTTTGTCATCCTTGAAGGCTATAGCTTTGTTTCCCATTTCCTTCTCTGATGAACATGATTCTTGAATCATATATTTTGAACTTACTGATTTTGTGTATACATACATGTTAAGTGTTGTTTTCTTCTTCATTCATGTGGGATTTGCTTCTCTTGTATATGTTGAAAAGTTACAAGTTTGATCCATGATTTTTACTTTAGGTGAGGTTAGATATGTCCTTTTTTCTGAATTGAAGCGCATACAAGAATTTACATCATTGGCAAATCATTTATAGTCTAGCTTTATCCTCCTGGAGGTGACTTTGGAGCAAGTTGTGTTGACATAAATATTAGGTGTTTATGCTTTTGAAACTTCTTGTCAGTCTCTATTGCCAAGATTTTGTGGTGCTCTTAAGATGCCTGAATTGATACCCAAGAGGAATTCCGGGACAAATTAAATAGAATATGTATATATATATTTGGGAAAAGTAGGTTCATATAAAAATATTTGTAAATAAGTAATCAAGAAAACAAAATAAAAGGTCAGGATATTCTCTTCAAAAATCATTGTGATTTGGTTTACAAGTAAAAAATACTCAAAAAATCCTCAAACCATCATAAGATACTATTAAACTACTATCATAATATATTGTATCTATTATCATCAAATAAACTACTATCATAACATACTATATTTACTACCATAATACACTATAACTACTATCATAATTGTTCCATCTACTATCATAGTAGAGGGCAGTTTTAGGATTTTTTTAAGTATCTTTGACTTTTAAACCAAATCGTAATTATTTTTAGAGAGCATATATTCACCCCTTATTTTGCTTTTTTTTTATTACTTATGCACAAATATTTTTGTATAGAAGGCAGTTTGAGGATTTTTTTTTAGGTATCTTTAACTTTTAAACCAAATCGCAATTATTTTTAGAGAGCATATATTCACCCCTTATTTTGCTTTTTTTATTACTTATGTACAAATGTCAATACCTGGTTCGTCTGACCTCCAAGGCATCAACAGTCTGGTATAAACCTGTAAAAAATAAGGGATTTGGTGGTGGTGTGTAGGCCCGCCTCTCCGATGCTTAAGTTAGCGAAAGGATGGAGAAGAAGAAGAAGGAAGTAGGACAGTTAGGGTTTTCATACCTTTCTCTCGTGGGGAGTTTTTGTTTTATACTTTAATTTCTCCTTGATTCTTGGAAAGATAACATAATGCTCGGAAAATACTCTAACAGTTTTTATAACATGTTCAGGGTGTAAAATAAATTAAATTATATTTTTCCAGTGTTTAAATGGCTAAAAATGAAAAATGATAAAAAACCAGAAATTTTACAGGAGTAAAAAATAAATTGGTAAAAATGTCAAATGAGGACCTAAGGGTCATAAATGAAAAGTGTAATTGCCAAAATGAAAATGAAATGAAATAAAGTAGAAATGAAAGTGAAATGAAGCTTTAAAATGAGAAATGATGAATTAGTGTGTAGCCAAACATGGCCTTAGTCATGTAATGGACAAGAGACCAATTTTTGGTATTTGAATGTCATAACCCACATTTTAGGCAAAGGGGAGAGGAGAGCTAGGACATACTATGGTTGAGGGAGAAGAGAAGAACTTGGTGATTTTCCTCCATAGGATCAAAGATTTAGATGATCAAAAAGAGAAAGAAGAAGATTGAAAGATATTTGAGGTAAGTAAATCAAACCCTAACCCCATTTTTTTGTGTTTGGGTTGGGGAAAACCCCAAATTTGAATAAAAATGTTTTTATTGGTTGCTCTAAGTTGTTTTTTTTGGTTGTTTGATTGGTTGTGGTCCTCAAATGAGGAATTTTTTTATAAAGGAAATGTTGGGTTTTTAGGGGAAATGCTGTCAAAATTTTCCCAAAACCCATGTTTTTGTTTTGGCCATAACTTGGCCATCACTCATCCGAATTGAGTGATTCAAATTTACAGGTATCTTTAGACAGGAAAAATCTCCCTGAAATAAGTATATCAAATTTAGTACGGGTTAGACACAGAAAATTAGGTAAAGTGAAACTCTGTTTTGGTCAATTACATTCGGATTCGTCACGAGTTTTGGTGTTTGAAGCGGTTTCGGTATTTGGAGTGTAACTGGCCATCACTCATCCGAATTGAGTGATTCAAATTTATGGGTAAACTAGACTTCTAGGAGAACAAATCTTTCTAAAATAAGTGTATCCAATTTGGACCCCATTAAACCTAGAAAATTCGTCAAAATGAGGAATATCGATGCCTAAAAAGAATGATAAGAATGTCTAAGGATGAGGAAATGGGGAAAATGAAAGGAATAATGTCTTAGGAGGAATTCGGGTAGAAATAAGACCTAAATAGAAACCTTAGAATATCAAACTAATATATGATTGTCATTTGTGATGGATTAGGGGCTAACGAGGAGGAAAGCCCGAGTTGAGGTCGAGATTCCGAGGATAGGAATCGAAGGACAACAATCTTTTTGGTTTGTTCTCCACTTCTCTCTCTCTAATTCCAAAGTGTTTGAGTGATTACAAAATGATTTGAATTGCTAAAATGATTTGCATATGAAAAATTGCATGAGTATTGAAAATGAATTGTTTGTATAAATGTACATACTATACTGTATTTTGCTATGAATGATTTGAACGTCCTTAATAGATGTTAACCGTTAAATTCGAGTTGGAGATAGATTGGTATACCAATAAGGGTCAAATTAGCAGTACTACGAACGAACGTAATGATGTGTCACTCCGATCCGTAGTCCAGCGGGATGGTATTGGTAGTGTTCATGAATTGATTTTTTTTATAACCAGTCAGCAGCCCAGCGAGACTGTACTGTGTTATAAAACAAAATGTTTTTTTTTATATACCGGCTTGCAGCCCAGTGGGATCATGCCGGTGATTTCGTTATCCTGTGCACCGAAAGCTTATGTTAAATTCGTTTAAGGGCAAATCGAAATGATAAGAAAATTGTTAAATGCGTGATTTGTGTTTTGAATGATTTATTGCATATGAAAGTGCATATTTGGAATGATCAATAAACTGTAAATGAATGTATATAAAATGAATATATGTATTGTATTGCATTGATCATTCAAAAAGGTTAAAAAACATTGTTTAGAAAAATTGCATGATTTGTATTAAACTGAAATGGAAGAGATAATTATATAGAACCACTAAGTATGAAAATGCTTAGCGCGTTGTTTTATCATCGCGCATGTACCGAGAGAACAAGTACAAAGGCAAGGGCCGCTGAGATTCAGAGTCATCGTCAAAGCAACATGGAGGATAAGTAAAGCTCTGTCATATGCATACATGAATTTGATTTGACTATTTTTGCATTGAAACTATAATTCGAAAAGTGAACTCTAATTTTGTTTTGTAAATGTTTTTTATATTGAAAACGACTAATAATGTCGTATTGTATCAAGGTGGGAAATGGATCAAATTGGAATATAATGCCATATTTAATGAAAAAAAAATGCATTTGTGAACAAATGATGGGCCCCCTTTAAGTTAAAATGATGTTTACGTATATATGTTCATAAGGTTAATTATCCTTTATAAAATGAGCATTTGAAATGTGTCTTAAATGAGGAATTGCAATTGGATTTGGATGGTATCAAAGCACAAGTAGCATAGAGCTACGGTATTGAAAACGTATTTGTATTTGTATTAGTATTTGAATATATCGTAAAAGTAAAAGTATTGGTAGCGCAATAGACGTTACATATAATCTTGTGATTTTAGTGGTAGAATCTCTCATTCCTTATCAGAGACCAATTCTCCTTGGTTTTTGGAGAGATAATATCACCAACTTAGTGATAAAATTTGACTTTCCTTATCTAGACTAATTCTCCCTCATTTAGGATTATTGTTTTGAGACGTGATGAATTAAAAGATCTGTGGATGAATATCTTATAAGCGTAGGATGGTAGATTTGGGGTCGGGACTTCAAGCGGGACGTAAAATTATTTCCGTCGAGTAGCTCCGTGGTTTTAATTAACGGACTGTTTTGGGACATATTGGGGTTTAAACTAGGCAATGGGCCCATGCAGATGCTAGGCCTATTGGATAGTGGGTTTTGGGCCCAAAAGCCATGGTACTCACAATGCCCCCATTTTTTCCCTTCTAAAATATCATGCTCTTCTGGGTGGGGAAAAATACTTGTTTGTCAAGACCCGTAGTATGGGAATCTAGAGGTGATTAATGCACATATGTTCTGAGGTGCATGTTACCAGAAAATATTGTGTTCCCAATGGTGTATTTAATGCGTCTTAGGAACTTATCCCTATATATATGATGGTGAATTTAGCGAAATCTATGCAATTTCCAAGGGATTTCTCTTTCGTTAGCTTATACCCCCATTGTGAATTCCTCTCTGGGACAGCGAAGGTGGAATGATGGTGGGTGGAGACTTCCAGAAGCCTCTGCAGTCGCTTGTTGATTATGGATATTGTGTTTGAAGGCGTCAAATGCATGTTATTGTCGATGCCAGGATCGGAGGCTGCCTCGCGCTGTCACCTTTTCAGAACTCTTCGTTGGGCCTTACATAGATCAGCCGGAGGTTATGGATGAGGGGCATGATTATGCTACGCCCCGCTTTTCGGAGTTACGTGGGACTACATGCCCCAATGTTGGCACCTTACGGGGTGCGACGGCCGGCCTTGAGTAGAGAGGAAAGGAAATTTCAAGCGGGTTAATGCAGATTCTTTTTTGTCTTTGATTTTCTCCTCTTCCTCTTCCTCTTCTTTTTCCTCTTCTTTTCACCTCTTCTTCTTCTTCATTTTTCATCTCGGCCTTTTCTGATTCTTCCTTTAGCCTTTTCTGATTCTCCTTTTGGCATTTTCTTATTCGTCTTTTGGCCTTTTTTAACTGTAAGTAGCCTAGTACGTTTATCGGGATATTCTTGTAAGGGATCCACCAAGGTTGTTCGAATATGTTTGTCTTGGTTTCAATGTTGCTATCTGGCATATTTTAATAAAATTGGGTTTTCGGGTTCATTGATGCATTGAATTTTATATTTCCCATTCTTTCTTCGTATCCTAGCTAGAGGAGCTGGTTGGTGGGCTCTGCTTGGTTGACAGGCCCAAGCCATTTTGATGAATAAGCCTAGGGGACTACTGGCCAGACGGAGCTAGGCCCGCAGGGCTCACTTGTTTTTTCTATGCCCTAGAAGGCGAAGCGTTTTGCGAATACAAAACGTCGAGGGGAGAGGAGCATGTCTCCCGATGTTATGGCTCATCCATCGGTGCCATTAATGCACCTATACATGTCTTACCTTATATAAGTGTAGGGGCCCGGAAGGCTGCTTCTTTGCTTCTGCTCTTTTGCGTGAAAGTACTCTACTTTTCTACAGCACCCCTGAAGTTTTTGGTGAAGGAGCCGCTTGGAGGATTCTAATCGTTTTTGGTCTCCTGGTGGGTTTTTCATTTACTCTGCTTTTGATTTTGCTTGAATTGTTTGGTTGTTTTGTTTCGTTTACGTGCATCTTTCAGCTGCCGGTAGGTTTTCAGGGACTAAACTGCACGTGGGGTTTTAAGATGCACCCAAACCTAGGGCTTTCTCAATAAGCTTTGTAAAAGTTCAAGGCTTTTAGTCTTACGTTGCTTTGGTAGGATATTGTCGAGTTGATCTCCCCCTCTTCTTTTCTGTCGTCTGCTTGTAGAATGGCGAAAGGTCAAGATGAGACTTCTACCAGTCAGGTTGGGCGCAGGAGAGGGCCTAGCTGGGAGTTGCCTTCTACAAGCAGCCTTGTCTCTTCCATGTCTATGGAGGAGTTGAGATTCTACTGCCAAATCCCTAACAGCATTAGTTTAGATTTGTCAGACGGTCCGGCTGCTTCGACGGTAGAAGAAGCGGATAGCGCCGTCTATTTTACCCGAGAGCAGTTCGCAGCTAGACTTTGCTTCCCCGTGTCATCATTTGTGAAGCAGTTTCTACATGTCTCCAGGGCACCTTCTACGCTTATCCATCCAAACGCTATTTGGATTTTGATGGGTTGCAGTGTGCTCAATCTTCTCTATCGGCTAGATATCTCGTTGGTGGAGATTTGTTTTGTTTACACGCTAAAGCTCAGGACTGGGGGGTGGATTGTCGATGTCCGCCCATAATCCAAAGCTTCAATTTGTTACCGGGCTTACTGGTCCCCTGGGTGAAACGAAGGGGTTCCCCATCTTGGTCAGGGGCCCTTGGTATGAGACGCCCGGCTCTCTCTGGCTTCCTTTTAACGTGAATCAATCCCTGGTGTTCCCAGGTTTGTTTTAGTTAGAATGCAATCCATGCTCTACTAGGTGGGTTGTGTATTGACGTACCTTTGTTTTCTTAATGTATCTCAGACAAGCACAGGCGAGGTCGACTAGTAAACTAGGTTAAGAAGGCTGGCTTGGAGAACATTAGGAGGTTGCTTGAGATAACAGAGGCAGAGCGCAATCATGAGCTTCTGCTAACAGTGAAGAATTTAAGAGAGTTGGGCGGCAGCCCTTTCCCTTATATTATCCCCATCGTTCCCCGCTCGTTGCTTACTGAGGTCATTAAAGGCGGAGCATTTCATTGTGCAGATCTCATGAGAGTGGTCCAGGTTAAGCTCCTCTCGGTAGGTTCTGGTCAAAGGACCAAGCGAGCCGTTACGGGGACCTTGAATGAGTGCTGTATGTTGCCCTAGCCTCAGGAGTCCAGGCTGCCTCGGCACGCAAGAAAAGCAAGACGAGGGTGCGACAATCAAAGGCAGCCAGTGTCGGGTTAGAAGATTTTTTAGATTCGACGGGATTGGTCGATAGTAAGCCAGCCGAGAAGGAAGAAATGTTTAACCTTGCTGCAAGGCTTGCTACACGGAGGCATAGATGGCCTGCGACTCTAGAGGGTCTATGGCCGCCTCTAGTTCTGGGGAGAAGCAACCTAGGCGGTCTCCCTCGGATGAGGATGCTCAAAAGGATGGGGCTATAGCCTTGGTGGAATCCTCGGATCTGGCTTCCAATGACTAGCCAAGCTTGAGAGATTGCCCTGTCAAGGCTAACATACCATTGGAGGGGGAGGTTATGACTGTGAATCCTCTAAGTGTTGAAGAGGTTGGAATGGGTGCCCCATCAAGGTAGTTATTGCTCGACACCTGCCCCGAGCCCATCGGCGCCAGGCCAGAAACGGCTTAATTTGCCGTGGGTATTAGTAGCCACTATATTCATAGAGAGGTTCATCCTTTGATGGATATGGTGGCTCCGGATCTTGAAGACGTGCTGAAAATCGTTCATCGCTGGAGCCCCCTAAATCAAGAGGAATCTCTGGTTACGCGCATGCAAGACCTGTATCCGAATTACTTCCAGATGCCTATGACAGCCTACTCAAAGCAGTATTCCATTATGCTTCCTGTTTATATTAATAAAGAGGACTTCCAGCCCATGGCCGATGTTGGGATGCTCATCCGCAATCACAACTTCAACCAGTTGGTGGAACTGGTAAGTGCTGATTCTTAGCATGTGACTACTAGTTTTGTATAAAAATTTTCTCTAACTCCTAGTCTTTTTTAGGCTGTGACAGCCATCCGAAACATGGCTCGTCAACATTGAGAGTTTTGGTCCCACCTAGATGAAGTCGAGCGTAACTTGTACCGGGTTGCGGCTTGCATCATCGGACCTTAGCGCTTCTCTGGTAGGCAAAATCTTCCGTCGAGAAAGTTGGGAGAGAAAAAAGAATTTAGAGATGGCAAGGCAAGCGTTATCAGACAAAGAAAGAAAGAGGCGAGCAAGAAACCAGGCAGCCAGGTTAATTAGGCTGCTTGGCGGCCAGGAAGGCAGCTAAAGCTAGGGTAGAGGTTGATATGACCAAGGCCCTAAATTCTTTGGCGGATGTGGAAGAAGGAGGGCGCAGGTCAGAGGTTGAAATCGCCCTCTTAGAGGCTGAGTTCGCCCGCTTAGAGGCTGAGTGGACGTCGCTTTTGCTGGACCTTGAGGTGTCCAAATGTGAGGTGTCTTCCCTTCATACCCGAGCAAGCAAGGATAGGGAAGACATGGGGGAAGACTACCAAGGTCTCACGATCATTTTCTTATGGTACATAGGTATTTAGCATTCAAGGAACAACATCTATGGGATCGAGCGGATATCCCAGATGGCATGCGACTCCTCTAACCACTTCCTGCGGATTCTTTGGCTGTTGAGGTGCCTCCCAGGCCTAGCGTGGAGTGAGGCCACGGGACAGTAGGTCAGCGGGGGTGGGCGGAGCTCGGAGAGGCTGTCGTTCTTGGGGAGGCCTACCCCCAGGGCCTTCTTTCATGTGTTATCTTCGGTTATGTTGGAAAACTTTGCGAGTGGCGCCACTTTGGCTATATATGAATTTTATTTGTAATTTCTGATGACACTTTGCGTATTTTAATGAAATTTGAAAATGTCAACCAGGCGTGAGCATTGTTTATCAAGAACTTTAGCAGGATAAGCGACCGTGTCTAGGGATCTTGTGGGATGTGTAGATATCTGGACTCTTAGGCACGATCGAACAACAGCGAGTATTTGGTCTCTACAGATGCAGTGAGAACGACAATCCATTATGGACTTAGATGTGGCTAATAACAATGATATGTGGACTTTTTAGATGCTCCAGTCAAACAATGTCGTATACGAACTTTTAGATGCCGGCGAATGACAACCTACTCTGATTTTAGATGCGGTGGACCAACTGACCATATCTGAACTTTAGATGCTGGCGGACAAACAGTACACGGACTTTTAGATACCCGGTTGGACCGCTTGACCATATCTAGACTTTTAGATGTCGGTCGGTTGGCTGCTTAGGTATATGGACTTTTAGATTGCCAGACGACAAGCGATATACGGACTTTTAGATGTCATTAGAGACAAGCCGTATCTAGACTTTTAGATGCTAGCGGGACAACGTCGATATCTTCACTTTTAGATGCAACGGACATGTTCATTACACGGACTTTTGGATATCGGCGGGAATGACAATGCGGACTTTTAGAAAGAAGTGATTTTAGGTTTTAAGAGGAAATGTGTAAAGGATAATCTCTCGGTGATGATAGTTTCCTCAAAAAGAATATGCTGATAATACTTCTTGAGGTGTTCCATTACGGGGCGGCATTTCAGTTGGAGTGCCTTTCGGTAGCGTAAGAACCATTTGTTCTACTCGGGACTACCATGTATGGTCCTTCCCAGTTAGGCTGGAACTTCCCGTCCACTAGGTTAGACGTGTTTTCGAAAACCCTTCTTAGGACTAATTCCCTAGCTTTGAACATACGCGGCTTTACACGCCAGTTATGCCAACTTGGTAACCTCTGTTGGCATGAAGCTATGCGCACGGCTGCCGCCTCTCAAAGTTCGTCAGCCATGTCTAGGTCTTTGATTATAGCTTCAGTGCTTGCTTCCTCAAGAACTTCCATTCGAATGGTGGGCATCCCGATTTCCGTGGGGATGATAGCCTCCATCCCATATGTGAGGGCAAATGGTGATTCCTCATCGACCAGAATTTGGTTACGTAGGCCATAACACTCACGGTAGCTATGCTACCATTTTCCTTTAATTTGAATGTAGGCTTTTTCGGGAGGAGGCGATGGGAGCGTTTTGTTAGATGCTTCTATACAAATTTTGTTGCTCACGAAGATGCTACTTGGGGGAAATTGAAGTATAGGTTTTTTATTTTCAATTCTCTATAGAAGTTCCTATACACCCGACTCTCAAACTGCGGCCCATTGTCTATTACAATTTATTGGTGTATCTCGAATCTGCACACAATATTTTCCATATGAACTGAACGACTTCCTTGTCTTTAATGGATGCAAAGGCTTCAGCCTCTATCCATTTGCTGAAGTAGTCGGTGGCAAATGCTTTCGCGACTTCTTTTTAGCCAGGCGGTAGTAATGCTTCTTATGTGATACCTACTAAGCGAAGGGTTAGAGGGGCTTGTTATGGTGTTAAATCTTGAAGTAGTGAGTTTTGGGACGGGGGCACGCCGTTGGTAGCGTCACATTTTCTAACATGAGGCGGCTGCGTCTGCGCATGGTCAGCGGTGTAGCCTTGGTGTGGGCTCTGTGTGCGATGTCGCTGGATGATTCCGCGCCCGTCATGGAGTTACGCGCGTTATGTCTTGTCTTTTTGTTGTTGAGTAAGGCATTTAAGATAGGGCAGCCGGATCGGCTTATATGGTGGCCAGTTAATGAGGAGAGGCAGGGGTGCTGGACGGATCTTGTGGGCTTATTTCTGTTATCCAGCCAATTCTCGAACTTTAATAGCGAGACTCACTGCTGTCATCCACGAAAGTGCATTTCATCTACTTCATTTGCAGATTAGTAGTGATCGCGACTGCAGGCGATGGTATACGAGGATGAGCACTTTCTCTTTTATTGGTAGGGACGCAGCTACGACGGCCAAAGAGTCCACCTTTTCATTAGAGCTTCTCAGGACATGCTCCAACCGCCAGGCCGCAAAACTTCCTAATAGTAAGTTAATCAAACTCACATACTTAGCCATATGCTGATCTTTTGTTTCATACTCTCCATTTACCTGCCCGACCACCAATAGAGAGTCGCTTCTTATGATGATTTTTTCTGAGGACACGGAGATTGCTAGGTTGAGCCCGACTATGATTGCTTCATATTTGACTTCGTTGTTAAAGGAGGAGAAATTCAGACGTATGGCCTACTCTATGACTTCTCCGGTTGGGACTTTAAGTTACAGCCCCAGGCTAGTTCCCGTCTGTCGTGAAGCACCATCCACATTCAAAGTCCACCAGCTGGAACTGTCTAGTTCCATTTCTTATTGAGGAATCTCTGCTAGGAAGTCAGCCAACACTTGTCCCTTTAGTGCCATACGGGGTTTAAATTGAATGTCGAACTCACTTAGTTTGATTGCTCACCGAGCCATTCGCCCTTACAGGTCGGGCTTATGTATAGTGCTTCTCAAAGGGAGGTTGGTGAGCATAGTGATAAGGTGCACCTGGAAGTAGGTGCAAAGTTTTTTGGCAACTACCCTGAGGGCTAGAGCCGCCTGCTCGAGACGGGTATATAGGGTTTCTGCCTCAGATAGGGACTTGCTTATGAAGAATATGGGCTTCTGCTGTCGATGCTCGTTTTCTTTGAATAAAGCTACACTTATTGAAACATCATAAACAACTATGTAAAGGTAGAGTGTTTCACCTGTCTTGGTGTAACACCCCAAATTATACCCTAGTAGTTTATTATAGTTTAGGGTATAATATAAGTAAATTTTGTAGTTTTTGGAAATTGAAGTACTAAGGGTAAATTGGTGATTGTAAAAGGACAACCCAAAGATCATAACACAAGAAGATGTTATGTTAAAGTAGGAATTGTGATAAGTTAGAATTGCAAATAAAATGAAATAGAAGGACCTAAATGCAAGGGTGAAATTTGACTCAAATCGATAAGACCAAAAATTGGTCTATGGATTTGAGGGAGATATTTTCTCATTTTTTATGAGAAAAAGGCTAGCATTACGGTGGAGGAGAAGAGGAGATTAGTTGGCTTTGGTGCAATCCATTGTTTTGGTTCAAGCAAAGAGAAAAAAATTAAGGTATGGATTACTTGTATGGAAACTTGTTTAGGTTTGTGTATGGATTTTTTGGTTACGAAACCCCCTAACCCTCTCTTTCCCTATGTTTGGGTTAGAATAACCCTATCTTTGTATAAAAGAATTTTTGTCGGTGTTAGTTCAGTTTTATGGTTGGTTTTGGGTTTTTGTTGGAAATTTCGGGTGAAAATAGGCAAACCTACGAGGGGAAATCGCGGTGAAGCGGTACTGAAGTTGTTTTTAGTGCAAGGATATTGAGTCTAGGTACTGAAAGATGGTTTAAGGTCAGTGCTAGTCTTGCAACCTGTTTTGTTACTGTTCTTAAGATTAATTGAGTAAGAAAGGATCAGTACATGTATAAAAGTTATATGAAAAATGCTATGTACCTCGCTGCCTCAACGATCTTATCATTGGGCAGACTTTGTTTCTTAGCCCTTATTTGCTAATATGATTAAGAATAATATAACAAGCTCGTGTATATATAGTGTATAGGCGCCTAAGACGGAATAACAAATGAATAGAGGCACCTGATCGGTGCTCGACACCCCTGCTAGTGCTCACGACACTTTTTTGGTAATATGTGGTGGCACGTCTCTGATCGGTCTTAGGCATCACACTAATGCTACGACGCCACATTACATAGGCGGAGTGCGTCTGTTTAGTCTTGTATTGTACCCAGCCCGGGCACCTATTGTGTTGTGTCCACTATCATTCATTATTTATTGAAAATTACATCAGACAGATATTTATATAATAAGAATCTGAATAATGAATAATAAGAGAGCATAAGGAATCAGTTATGTTCTATAATGTACTTATGAGTACCTTCTGTACAAGATCTCTGTTATGAACTCCTACGGGAGATATGAAACCCTTTTGTATTATGTTATATGAAAGCTTTGTTATAGAATTTTGTTATACATAAACTCTGACATATGCATTATGTTATATGTATCCTGTAATTGTGGACCACTTCAAGTGGTCATATTTGTTATCTATTTCCCACTAAGCTATAAACGGCCAGGTGTTTCATCAGGTGTAGGTATTGAAGAGGGACATCGGGGTGATACGCGTCGCTAGGGCTTGACAAAACAATAGGAGTTCACCAATGTTCGAAAAGCAGGTTAAGGAGTCCCAGTCCCGTGCCGCGCCCCTCTCTTCACCCAGGCCGGGGGTAGGGCCGTGACAATTGAGTGGTATCATAGCCTAGGTTTAAGCATTTCTGGATTATTAGAGCCAAGGTTTAGGCGGTTCTAGGAAAACTATTAGGTTAAAAATGTACCTACATAGTATTGTGTTATCCTAATGCGGATGTCCTTGTTTTGTCTATTGTTTAGAATGGATCAAGCCCAGGAAGCTGTGGAAGGCGAGTTAAGCGTCGATCCATCTTGTCTACGGTCGTCTGGAGTGGATAGAAGTGATCATGTGTCAACCGAAGTGTTGATAAAATTTTCTCAAGATATGGAAAGGATCTTAGATAGACTCACGGCCCCAAAAGCGTCGATCAATTCTATAAGAAAGCATGGAGTAGAAAAATTCCATGGTACAAGTTTAGAAGAGTTTGATAAAGCCGAGTTTTGGCTTGAAAGTATAAAACTGCGGACGATAAAATGCCCACACAGACAAATGGCCAAATGCGGTCTCATTCTTTGCAAAGTCGACTTATGATTAATGGAAGCTAGTTCTAAGAAATCCATTGCTTCCAGAACCTTGATTTCATGGGACTTCTTTGTCAGAAATTTCAGACAGTATGTCGCGATGGCTTATAAAGGAGACCAAGTGGAAGCAATTCCTAAATATGAAACAAGGGAATCTGACATTGGCGAAGTATGAAAAGGAGTTTAGTCGCCTCAGTAAGTATGCACCAGAACTAGTCCTTACTAAAATTTTTTGATGTAGGCGGTTTGAGGATGGCCTAAACGAGTCAATAAAAAGGTACCTCACGGTTGTTACATCATTGCAAGTAGTAAATTTTTATTAGCTGGTGCAGGCGGCTATGAAAATAGAGAAATCGAGAATGAAGAGTCAAGAAAGAAAGTCAGAAAGAAAGTTCTCAAGAGGTAGCTCCTCCTTCAATAAAAGATCTAGAGAATCTCAAGTTGAACTGGTATAGGGTTCTGCTACAAGAGGTAGGAGACAAGGACCTACCATAACACAAGGTTCCGGTGGAGGTACTCCAACCGAATAAGAGGGAAGACCTAAATGCCTGCACTGCCATAAACGTCATCTTGGTATTTGCAGACGGGTAATTGGGGGGTGTTTCCAATGTGGAAGTGTTGACCAATTTTCCGACAGAACTACCAAAAACTTATAATGGCCCAATGATGATATATGAAAATATGGCCAAGGGAGTGAATGTAGTAAATACTCAAAAAAACTGATTTGAAACAAAAGTAAGTGTACTCAAAAACTGAAATGAAAACATTCCCTATTCGCAAGTGCACAGGTCATACAAGTAATAAAGTGGACTCTAGGAGTCCGGATATTATACTCACGGGGATTGGATGTTCTCTTTAATTGGCATTTGAGCTCCCCGATTACAAGGACTCTTCACTATTTAGGCGACCAAATAGGATGAGGATTAAAATCAATTTAATTGAAATAAAAACTAATTTAAAACTAATCCTAAAATCTAAAATCTATCAAGCAAACAATTACTAGAGTCTAAAATGTATGAAAAGGGGCACTAGGGATGGTGATAATCATTTAACAATCAATTTACATTTCCTTGAAAGCGCAACATTTGTGAGTTGAATGTTGGATTTGTTCAAGAGCAATGTAGTATAGCTTGGATTTCTCCATACACCATACATTTCACTAATTAGAGATCCATGTTCCTTTCAGAGACATGAGTCTAATCAATTACTTATAGAATACAATCCTCTTTTTAAGATCTAGGTATTTTTCCTTTTCAGTACTTTACACCCAAATCTTAGGACTGAAGAATTCTTGCCCCTATAGATAAAATTATGCAAGCCTTCTCCAATTTAATTGGTATCTTGTCCTTCAAATCTAATAAAATTTTCTATCTCATTGATTAGATCTTTGCTAACACGGGATCAAGATCTTTCATCAGACTAAGGAGAAACCTCTGATCAATTAAATTGATACATCATCCAACTATTCTCACACTCTTGAGTGGTATTTGATCTATTGAAGTAATCTTTAGAGTTCATTAGTTCCATAATATTAGTCTAACATACCCCAGTATTGCTCCATACTCTTAGAAATCTCCGTCTGTGTCACTCGAGGAGGGCCACACAGGCTCCAGAGCAAGATACATCCTTTTATGGGTACCAAGCTACTAATATTCAGAACAGCTCATTATATGAATAGTACCAATTATATAAAATTAGTCTTCAAACCCGCAAATAGTGAAAATGCAAATCGAATGTTCAATAATTAATCCCACCTTTGGACAGCTGACGTGTTTATTCTTGTGTGGACACCAAATGGAACATCTTGAATCGACAATAAATGCAAGAAGAAAGATGGAGACAGGAATTGGAGAAAGCATCTGATTTGGAGGGCTTTCAATGTACAGTCTCTAGACGATAAATAATTGATCTAGTTACAACATAGAAGTCTATTCATTACAAATAAAAATATGTATATAAAACTATAGATCTACTAAAAATCAAAGCCCTAAACTAAACTAAAAATGAGTAGGTTTTAGATAAAGCCCTCATGAGATTTTCTTTCTCCTCCAGATTTTTGTTTTTTTTTTAGTCTAATTTGTATTTATAGTCCTCGGGTGAAAATGGGCTTAGAGGCCAAAATATCAATTTCGGGCTTTCTGGTTTTTCGGCGTGGAGTCATGACATCAGCATTTTGGAGTCGCGACATCAGTATTTTTGAGTCGCAACATTTTTGAGTCGTAGCGTTGCACTCACAGCGCCTGATATTGGCTCTGTCAGCGGCGTTTTGCTTTGTCGCGAGCATTTTTACGCTTTGTCGCGACATTTTTGCTATGTCATGACGTGTAATTTTAGAGTCACGGCATCAACATTTTGAGTCTAACGTCAACGGCTGACTTTGTTTTGGCTTTCGCGACAATTTTGGCTTTGTCGCGACATTTTCTATTTCGGTAGTAGTTTCTTATACAGCTTGTCGAAGTCGTAAACGTTTTGGTCGAATTTGGGCATGTGACGTATCGTTGGAAAGCTCCTTGAATGTAGAATGCAACCATGGGGAAATTTGAACCATTTGATGTTCCAAATGGTACAGAAAAATTCGTCTTCCCTGTGGCGCACTATGAGACACCTAGTTGACTCTTCTTTTGGAAATATATTGCTCATTTTTTGTCAAATCACTTACTTTTCATCAATAATCCTACAAAACCAAGTTTAAAGGAAATGTTATGAGTTTTACATGAATATGAATATAAAATGCTCAAAATAGCATGTGAAATATACTTAAAATATAGATGAGTTTTACACTCATCAAACACCCCCAAACTTAAAGTTTTGCTTGTCCTCAAGCAAAAAAAAGAACGAAGTTGCTTGTCCCCAAGCAATGGAAGAGAAGAGTTCATTTGACCCTTTTTATTTAACCAAAACTGAGTAATCAAGCTTGTCAAGGGGTATGTGATATGTGTCTTAAGAATTACCCTTACCAAGAATATAGAGAATATGATCAAAATAATTTATTTATTTAAATAATGAATTAATCTCATAATAGACAAGTTTAGATCATGGTTCTCACTAGTATGTGTGTGTTCTTCCCCTATCCAAAAAATTGCAAGCTAGATGAGTTTATGAGAATTGAGATAAGTTTGAGAATCCCCTAAGATAGTATATTTAGGTTCCATAGGCTTGTTGTTCTTATCACTTTCCACTAATGTAGGCAAACACAACTCTCACTATCAAGTAGGTCTTTATAGGTTTGTAATGTAAGGCTTAGGTAAGGGGTAGTTGAGTAGTCATTTTAAGCTAAAACTTACCCAAACATACATATTTTCCTTCATTCATTGCTTATACTCCATCCTTATTTTCACCATCAGCACAATGACACTCTCAATCACCCCAAAACTGGTTTGGGTGCATCTCATTCCATACTCCTCATATCACCTTTCAACTAAACACAAATTATGCATTCTTTCAACAAACACCAAGAAGCCTTTTTCTTCAAGACAATGTTATTAGAGTGGTGTAATGTCTAAACCCCCTTAAGCTTTCTACCAACCCATACTGAGCTTTAAATCAGCAGCTCCTAGACCATTTGGTCTTAAGGTACTAGGTGTTGAGACACCCCTTAGGATTTACTTACTCTAGGGAAGGAAGACTACAAGGCTAGACTCACTCCTTCTTGACTTTTTATTCTATTTTTTCTCCTTTTACACTTGATATTTTTCTTTTTTTCTTTTTATTTTTCTCCTTCCTTTTTACCAACCTCTTTTGATTTTCAACTTAACTCATTTCAACCAATTTGGAGTTATTTTTCCTATGGAAAAATACTTTCCTAAACTGCTCCTCACCACATTTCTCAATTATGTTCAAATCTCATGTTATGGGTGAGTTTGGTTCTTTACTGAGGGATAGTAATGTATAGGAAAGTTATTGGCTTCAAACTTGGTTATTATAAACAGAATTTTGGCTCTTTAAGGTTCAACATTCTGGTACTAGAGAAATATGCATATGCATATTAATAGGGTTAGCTTGAAAGGCACAATCTTTCCAATGATGACCTATATCATTTCTTAATTGTTGTGTTGCCTAAGATTGCTCCTCAAGCAATAATAGAACAAGTTCTAGAACCTATGGAGATCAAAGATAGATGGATTCTCATAAACCTTCTCTAACCTAAGCAAAAACTACTTGTCAAGGGTACTTAGTGACCATGTGCATAGATTTGAAAAACCAATGACTAAATAGCCTATTAGAGAGATAACCCATTAAGCTTTAATTCTTATTATCTCTAATATTGTCCATATTTCAAGGGTTCAATTATGGTCCTCATTGACATCACCACTACCCCAAGCAAAACTCAACTAACTTAAAGAATTTTTATTATTAATTCTATTTTTATTTTATTTTTAGGTTTTCAAAACTTTTAAAATTTTTATGGGTTTTTCACAATATAAGCTGCTTATTTACACTTGTCAATCAATATTGAGTGCATGGGTAGGATAAAGGGATCATGTGCTCAATAAATCAATCAACAAGGTTACTCAACAAGCAATGATCTCAATATGTGCGAAGACAAAATTGGCCTGTGTGAATTTATTGAGTGTATGTGTAAGCAAAAACTCCTAACAACAAAATAAACCAAAACTAAGATGTAAGTTTGGGAAAGCATCGAGCAAAGTCATTATCCATAAAACCACCAAAAAATTTCATCCTCAAAGTTATCATGTGCAACATGTGGGGTGTGACATGATAAACCAACCAAAATAAACACCCCCAAACTTTGGAATGAACATTGTCCTAAATGTCTAGCATTGAGCAAAAGGAAGCAATAATATAAAGAGCGATAGAGAGTTGGGAATGAACTCCCTTTCTAGTCTGGCCACTTTGAATAGAAACCTTGAAAATTTTAGACCTTGACATTTGTGTACTACCCCTTTCTACACTCTTTGCTCTTTGGGCGCGAAAGTGGTTGTGGTATTTTCTCAAACGGTTAAGTGCACGACTTCCCCTTCACCTCAAATGAGTGAGTTTTGATTCATCAAAACCTCCTTCAATACATGTAAATCACTCCACAATCAACAATGATTCAGAAAGAACCCAAAAACAAACAACAAAGCACAAAAAAAAATTTCAATTGTAACACCTCTTTGATGCTTGGAATGATGGATGGAAGATTGGGGTTCAAGAAAGGTAAGTTTGTGGGTTTGTGATGGGTTTTGAAGCTTGGAGATGATGGAGATGGACTGGGGAGGGATGTGATTGAGGATTTGAGTGGATGGGAGATGAATTTGAAAGTGGTTAGAAGTTGCAAAGGTTGGAGGGAAAGAGTATGGCTGGATCGAGTGTAAGTAGGAAGAAGAAAAATGGGTTTTAGGAGTTTAGGAGCTCTGTTTTCGTATGACGTGGTCTTGGTCACGTGTCAGCCTAACTTTCGGCTACCCCTATTTCTTTTTCCAACTTGTTATACTCATATCTCCTTCATTTTAGCTCGAAATTCGACGTGTAAGGACTCGTTGGAAAGCTCTTTCAATATAGAATGTACTCATGGGCTGAGGTGAACCATTTTGAGCCTCAATCAATACAGAAAAATCAAAATGTCCAATACTATCCAGTGTGATGATTTCTTGACTCCTTAGGTTCTCCTTGCTTTGTCTCTTGCCCATATCACTTGCTATCCTTCATAAGTCCTTCATGCTTATATATTCTCTCAAAATTCCTCCAATAGCAACCCTTAATGCTTTCATTCATGCTTAAACTCACCTCTTGTCTTCAATTCTCCTCAAGCATGATCATGAACCTTCCAACTTTATATTTCAATTCAATTTGGTTCATTTCATTTTAAAAACTTCAAATTTGCTCAACATCTCAACTCCATCATTTTCACACTTCAAGCACTATAAGTACATCATCCACTTTCCAACTCCTTGCCTTTGCTCTTGCAAACTAGTCATGACAACATGTTGAGCTTAAAACCTACTTTATTCTGAAAACACTAACAAACAAAGTTAAAACACTGCTGGAATTTTCATCCCAACAATAAAAAACGGAAACAAATAAATTAAATAAAAACAGAAAAAGAAAAAGATAGTGGATAGAATCCTTATTACTTAACTTGGGTTGCCTCCCAAAAAAGCTGCTCAATTTTTAGAGTCCAACTAGACTCATTGGAAAAGTACTAGTGCTTCCATTTGGCCAATCATCCATCTTGGACAGCACTTCCTCTTCATACTCATTCAGCTCAAGGATGATTTCTTCCATAGTTTGAATGGGGAAAAGAAACTCATAATCCCCTTTAATTGTGGCTAGTGGTTCAACCACAATTTCTTCAAAATAGTCCCCTTTATATGATGCAAATGAAAGCACATCTATGATAAAGGGGGGCTTTTCAAACATGTGCCCTTTTGATGGAAGCAAGCTGCAAAATTTTCTGCACATGGTTCTTGCTTGCTTCGTCAAAGGTAATGGTTGGTGAAGATTGAACTTTTCTTTCTCCTCACCCACAAGCAAGGTGAGCTCCCCCTTATTGATGTCAATCCATGCTTGGCTTGAGGAAGGAAGTGGTCTTCTTAATATATAAGAATTTTGTAAATCTCCTTCAATGCCCCAAGTCACCAAATCCATAGGGAATCTAAATGTGTCAATCTTCACCAAGACGTTTTCAATAGCCATTACTTGACTTTCTTCTTCAACTTTCAATTCATCTACTTTTGGCTCGTCATCCTCTAAGTTGTTTAGGAGTATCTTATTCTTAATATCCAACTCATTTTCACCTTCTTCCACAGATTTCAGGATAGGAAGTTCTTGCACATTGCTCAAAGGAGTATCCATGCATTCATTGGGATTTGTCAAAATACTACTAGGAGAGGTCTTAGAGAATTTTTCTTTGAATGCTTGGATTAAGTGTCCTATTTGAGCTCCTACGTTTTTCAATCTAGCACTAGTGTTGACTTTGAAGGTATCTAAATCTGGAAATTTCTGCTCATGAAGACTAATCATCTTCTTATTCCCATCCATGTAGATAAAAATCAGCTCATGCTTGAGGAGACAACTCTTCTTATCTTGAAATGTGGGGTTTGAGACTCCATTGATAAAGAGGCATGCTATTGTTCCATGAGTAAGTCATTGTGAATTCTTGGGTCCAAATGATGAATAAGGAAGTCAAGTTTAGCTTCTATGGAGGCAAGTCTATCCTCTCTTGAATATTCTTCCATAAGTACCTACAAATAAGAAGAAAATAAAAGAAAATAAAGTACAAAAATACTAGCAGTAAAAAAATTAGCTAAGAAACAAATCACAACCAAAAATAAAAATAAAAATAGCCTCGATTACTTAAATCTCCGTTCTTAATATCGACTTCAAATGAGAAAGTGAACCACGCCCGATCCGACAACGAGCCAAACTTGTTGACCAATTTTTCGACATGGTTACCAAAGACTAACTAAAGTCCCAGCCAACGATGCCAAAAACCTGTAAGGGCCAAATGATGTATTATATATGAAAATATGGCCAAGGGAGTGAATGTGGTAAATACTCAAAAAACTGATTTGAAAAAAAAGTAAGTGTACTCAAAAACCGAAATGAAAAGTATTACAAACACTCATCCCCTTTTCGCAAGTGCACGGGTCATATGAGTAATAAAGTGGACTCTAGGAATCCGAATATCGTACCCACAAGGATTGAAGGTTCTCTCTAATTGGAATTTGAACACCCTGATTACAAGGGTTCTTTACTATTTAGGTGACCAAATAGGATGAGGATTAAAATCAATTTAACTGAAATAAAAACTGATTTGGAACTAATCCTAAAATCTAAATCTATCAAGCAAACAACTACTAAAGTCTAAAATGTATGAAGAGAGACACTAGGGATGGTGATAATCATTTAACAATCAATTTTCATTTCCTTGAAAGCGCAACATTTGTGCGTTGAATCATTGATTTGTCAAAAGCAATGTAATATAGCTTGGATTTCACCATCATCATACATTTCGCACAATTAGGAAATCATTCTTCAGGAGACATAAGTCTAATCAGTTACTTGTAGAATACAATCATCTTTCTAAGATCTAGGTATTTTTCATTTTCAGAACTTCACACTCAAATCTTAGGACTGAAGAATTCTTGCCCCTATAGACAAGATTATGCAAGTCTTCTCCAATCTAATTGGTATCTCGTCCTTCAAATCTAATAAAATTTTATATCTCCTTCATTAGATCTTTGCTAACACGGGATCAAGATCCTTTCATCAAACTAAGGAAACCTGCGATCAAGCTAAATTGATACATCATCGACTATTCTCACCTTTATGAGTAAATTAGTGATCTATCAAAGTAATCTTTTAGAGTTATTTAGCTCCATAATATTAGTCTAACATACCCCGAATAAGCGCCCGTACTTTCGGGAATCTACATCTGCATGTCCTTTCGGAGGCCTCCTGAAATCAGAGCAAAGATCTGACCACTTTTATGGGTACAAGCTACTAATATTAGAACAACTCATTATGAACGATATCGATTATATAAAATCGGTCTTGAAACCCACAAAATAAGCCGAAAATGCGCAAATACGAATGTTCAACAATTAATCCCACCCTAGGGTGTTTAATGTTCCATTATTGGATTCCAATCATCACCCGATCAAGCAAACCCAGTAAGAAAATGAAAATAAATCAAGAGACAAGGAGTTGAGAAAAATCCATATTTTAGCTTCAATATTACGTCTCGCATTAAATAAAGTGAATCTCACGATGCAGCCATAAGTATCTTCAATACAAATAAAAATATGCTCTAAAACTACTCTAAGATCTACTAAAAATCAAAGCCTTAAGCTAAACTAAAAAAATGGGTAGGTTTTTAGAGAGAGAAACCCTCATGAGATATTTTCTCTCTCCTCCCCTTTTTTTGTTTTTTTTTTAATCTAAAAAATTTGCATTTATAATCCTCTCAGTGAAAATGGAAGCGGCGGCCAAAATATGGTTACCGGGCTTTTAGTTTCCATTTGGTCGTGACATGGCATTTTGGACTCGCGACATCAGCATTTTTGAGTTACAACATTAGCACTCTGGCCTTGTTGTTGGCTCTGTCGCGACATTTTTTTGCTTTGTCACGATAATTTTTTTTATGTCGCAACATTAGCAATTTTGAGTCGCGACATCAGCATTCTTGCTTTGTTTTTGGCTTTGTCGCTACTATTTTTGGCTTTGTCGCAACATTGTTTTGCTTTGTCGCAACATTTTTTCTTCTTAGCAACCAATTTTTCTTCTCCAACTTGTCAAGGTTATAACTTCTTCGTTTGAACTCGGATTTGGGCATGTGATGTATCGTTGGAAAGATATTTGAATGTAGAATGCAACCATTGGGGAATTTGAACCATTTGATGTTCCAAATGGTACATAAAAATTCATCTTCCCGGTGGCGCGCTGTGAGAAACCCAATTGACTCTTCTTTTGGAAATATATTGCTCATTTCTTGCCAAATCACTTACTTTTTGGCAAGATAAAATAAAGTTTAGAGAAATATTAAGGTTTACATGAATATGAATATAAAATGCTCAAAATAGCATGTGAAATGAACTTCAAACATAGATGAGTTTTATACTCATCAGAAAGCACGGACCATCTAATAGAAAATTGTCCACAAGGATCAGGGATTTCTAGAAATCCTCAAAGAAGTAGTAAAGGAGGATCAAACGTATCTCTACCATCGAGTGATAGAGGTAGAGGAGCGGGTTCGGGCGTGAGAATAAGTATTGTGTCGGAGACGTTAAATCGCCACTGCTACTCTGACTGACTCGGGCTTATCTTATGAGAGCCGTGAAGATCGAGGGATGCACCGGGGGGTGATTGCGGAGTAATTTCACTCTTTATGACAATGAAATGCATGCTTTGGTAGATCCAAGGAGATTCTACACATTCCTTACATATACGTGAACAGATTGAGTGATAAATTTCCATTAGTAGAGCCTTTAATTACAGGGCGCCAGTATTAGAGTCATAGAGTGTATAAGAACTATCCTCTAAGGGTCTATGATAGATAGTTTCCGGTTGACCTAATTTCTTTACCCTTTCATGAATTTGATTTGATTTTGGAAATGGATTGGTTATCCAAACATCGTGCTATAGTTGATTGTGATAACGATCTTCTTAAATGTTAAACTTGTCAATGTTGTACATTAGTATTCGATCGATTCGAGTGCCGAATGTAATCTCCGCTATGCAAGCCCGACGTTTTCTTAGAAAGGGTTGTGAAGCCTTTTTGGCTTTGGTACTTGACTCTAAGAGGGGATAGGTAAATCTAGAAAATATTCCGGTGATAAAAGAATTCCCTGATGTGTTTCCTGAGGAATTACTGGGTTTGCCACCCGAAAGAAAAATAAATCTGTCTATTGAAATTATACAATGGACTACTCTTATTTCTAGGGAACCTTACCGTATGGCTCCAACTGAACAAAAAGAGTTGAAGACTCAACTACAAGAGCTATTGGACAAGGGATTCGTCTAACCTAGTGTTTCGCCCTGGGGTGCGCCAGTTTTGTTTGTTAAAAAGAAAGATGGCACTCTTCGGATGTGCATTGATTATCGGTAAATAAATAAGATAATAGTAAAGAATAAATATTTATTGCCAAGAATAGAAGATCTTTTCAATCGGTTGAATGGAGCGAGTGTCTTTTCTAAGATAGACTTGCGATCGGGATATTATCAACTTCAAGTGAAAGATGTTGATGTCCTGAAAATAGCCTTTAGAACCCGATATGGCCATTATGAGTTTTTAGTAATGTCTTTTGGGTTGACTAATGCACCGACCACATTCATGGACTTGATGAATAGGGTATTCAACCCTTATTTGGATCAGTTTGTAGTGGTATTCATATTGATATTACATTGTATTCAGATCTTAGCGAGCATGTTAGTCTAGAAAAAAGTTCTGTTTTTGCAAAGTTAAGTAAATGTGATTTTTGGCTTAAGGAAGTGTCATTTCTAGGCCATATTGTGTCTGCAGAGGGTATTAGAGTTGACTCTACGAAAGTTGAAGCAATTGTAAGTTGGAAACCACCTCGAAATGTAACAGAGGTGAGAAGTTTATTGGGTTTAGCAGGGTACTATCGACAGTTCATAAAAGGATTCTTCGTCATAGCATCCTCACTTACTAAGTTACTTCGGAAATGGGTAAAGTTTGTTTGGGATGACAAATATCAGTCAAGTTTTGATCAGCTAATGAAAATACTAGTTGAAGCACCAATGTTGACTCAGCTTACTTCAAGTAGAGAATATACTTTGTATAGTGATGCTTCGAAGATAGGGTTGGGATGTGTATTGATGCAAAATGGAAAAGTGGTGGCATATGCCTCTAGAAAGTTGAAACCACATGAGTAAAATTATCCCACACATGATCCGGAGTTAGTAGCGGTAGTGTTCGCTTTGAAGATATGGCAACACTACTTATATGGTGAAAAATGTAGGATATTTGCATATCATAAGAGTCTTAAGTATCTGTTAACTCAGAAGGAATTGAACTTGAGGCAACGTCGGTGGTTAGAATTGTTCAAGGACTATGATTGCATAATTGATTACCACCTTAGAAAAGCTAATGTGGTGACAAATGCATCAAGTAGAAGAACAATTTATGTTTTGTCCTTGAAACACTATGCATGGAGATTTGAATTTGATGGAGCCTTGTTAGCTCAATTAAGAGCTACACCTGATTTGAAAAAGATGATCATTGTAATGTCCTAATCTTGGTTCTTTATAACTCTAAAGAAAAACTAAGTCATCCTAATTATAGAAAATTCAATTAACCACAAAACGTCACTTAGGGAAGTTACGACCTCCATGTAAAACATTAGGATTTTTTTTAAAAACGTTAAAACTCAGCTAAAGCATATACACATTTTTCTTGTTCATAAACATGCCCCAAAAACAATTTTAGGAGTAACCATATATACATTGTATACAATTCAAAGTCTCTAGAATACATATACTTATCATGATGAGAGAGAGGAGAGGAAGTCGCAGTAGACCTATCACTCATGACGTGCAATGAGCGAGAAAAAGAAACACAACTTATTCTTATGACTTACGTGGAACCTAAAAAATATTGCACTTTAATGAGATGCTACTCAATGGGGGATATAAAGCTGATACCACGCCGCACACATTAGCATCATCATCATAAGCCCATTCACTTTATCAAACCCAAGCTTGCCACATAACTCCTACATATTCATATACATTCATATCATCAAATAGAGCCTTAATAATTCATAACATCAAACATAGGCACATTCATAGTTCATATGTATTCTTATATCACAATGCTTGCATGTATCCGTTTCTTATCGGTTATGACCTAAACACATCAAGTATCGCCCCGGGAACTTGTAAACTTGATAACTTGTAACCTTAAACTTGTGTTCTTTGGCCAGCTTGTATACTTGTATTTGACCCATTGGGTCCTTGTAACTTGTATTTGCGATTACTTGGACATGTCGGTTATAACCTTATCCTCTTATCTTCCATGCATCATGGATCTTTCATATAACATATACTTGTACATAATAACATTCATAGTTTATCACATAGCTTGTCAACCAGAACTTATATAGTTCATCAACACATTCTTGCACATAACATCTGGCATAGTCCATAACTTATATCATACATGAACATTGAATCACTTCATTACAAAAAAAACAAGTCATTCACATCAAATGACAAACAAGAACACATGGTATCAAACATTCATATCCACTCACAAAAAATGACGTCCCGTATCACTCCTTAACGCGCCACGTCTTGTACGTCTTGCTCCTCGTGGTCTAAAACATATATTAATCGCTACATAAGTCATATATCAATATTGCATAAACTTCCAAAACTCGAAACATATGAGAACATATAACCTAGGTCAGCTAACCCCTTTGTTTTGTAGGACACTTTTCTAATCTTTTGACTATAACTTCTGCATATATCGGGCGATTAAAACGAAACTGAACTCGCCTCTATTTAGCTCATATAAAATCTGACATACATATTCTGCATATATAGAATTTATATACTGAATTAAACTTTTTATTTGTGTTTATCAGATTTTTCTTTGCAACCTTAATAACCTTGCTTATAATCAGGACAGAATGTGATCGACCTCGTATTTTCAAATAACTAGACCAATAAGAAATTGATTTCAAGAGTGAGGTGAAATCACCAATCACGGGAGAAACAGCGCTTCCGTTCACATGTGTTATTCGATCAGGTTGACATGACAAAATGGTGTTCGGATCATAACTCAGATCAAACTGCAACTTGTTACCAAACCATTTTGAACCTAAAGACATTACCTGTGGCTTTCTTGTTAAAGCGAACAAGGGATCGAAATGAGTTTGTGAATGCGTAGTTACTAAGTGACGATTGAAATGGTGAGATTTTCAAGACGGTTTTATTCTTATCTTGTGATGGTGGGATAGAAGAAAGAACTAAAGTTCTGGATGACTCTGACCTATCAGATGATAAACTCAAAACCAGATCTTCAGTTATGATATTAACTCGATACATTTGTTCTTTCCGTTTTGCTTTAACATAAATAAATAATGCCTCTATTGTACCATATATCTTCAATCTTCAATTCATGAGATAATTATATTTGATATGTTAAATACAATTCTCCCTCCTTAAAAGAATTTCGTCCTTGGAAATTCCTTTACTGGTCGGGAACAAATGGGGATAGTGTTATCGCATGTGCTCTTCGGTTTCCCATATTGCTTCTTCTATTGTGATTCTTCACAGGACCTTCACCATTGGTATTTCTCTCTTCATCGCGCCTTTGCTTACGGTCAGGATTTGTGCGGCTCTTCAACAGCTTAGGTTATCGAGACACTTCAATCTCGCGGCTTATACGCACATGTGAAGGATCGGACCGGTATCGTTGTAACATACTCACATGAAAAACATCATGAAGTTGTAACAATGCTTGAGAGTAAGAAAGCCAATCCTATAAGCAAGTGGACCAATCCAGTACAATTTCATACGGACCAATGTAACGAGGACTTAACTTTCCTTTCTTGCCAAACCGTAACACCCCTTTCCAAGGTGAAACTCGAAGGAAAAACTTATCACCTACATTATATTCCATTTCCTGTCTATGCTGGTCCACATAACTCTTTTGCCAATCTTGTGCTGCTTTCAATTTGCTTCGGATACCTTTTACTTTATCTCCAGTTTTCTGTATCAATTCTGGACCCTCCAGTATTCGTGTTCCCTCTTCATCCCAATACACTGGACATCGACACTTTCTACCATACAAAGCTTTAATACTGCTATAGTAATGATTATTATATGCAAATTCTATCAAATTTACATAATCATCCCAAGATCCTTGAACTTCAGTACCCTGGCTTAAGCATATCTTCAAGTGTCTTGATAGTTCTCTCTGATTATCCATCTGTTTGGGGATGAAAAGCAGTGCTAAAATGGAGTTTGGTCCCCAAAGCTTGCTATAAACTACCCCAAAATCTAGAAGTAAATCTTGGATCTGCAATTCGTCGATAGATAGTGGCACACCCGTGTAGTCTCCTGATTTCATCTACATACCTTTTGCTAGCTGGTCTAATGTCCTGACCCATCGATGGGTAAAGAAATGGCGACTTTGATGTCCCTATCAACAATAACCCATATAGCATCATTTTTCCTATGAGTTTAAGGCAATCCAGTTGCAAAATCCATAGTGATCTTTTCCCATTCCACTGCGGTATCGGTAAAGGATCTTAACTTTCCCTCTTTGAGCTTGGTGTTCACTTTATTTGTTGACAAGTCATACATTTCAAGACAAATTCAGCTACTTCCTTTTTCATCTTTGGCCACCAAAAGTGACTTTTTAACATTTGATACATTTTAGAACTTCCCGAGTGCATGGCATAAGGTGTACTGTGAGCTTCATCTAAGATCTCTCTTCACAAGTCATCAACCTTTGGTACATATATCCGATTCCCGAGCATTAAAGCTCCATCAACATGAATCACAAATTCTTTACCTTTTCCTTGATCCATCTTCTTTCTAAGCTCAATAATATAATCATCCCAATTTTGTGCTTCTCTGATTCTCTCATGTAGCACAGGTCTTATTTTGAGTGTAGCAAGTAAGACTCCACCTAGTGATACTTGTAACTCTACATTCATCTCTCGATACCGTGAGTTGGCAGCTCTTCCACTTGCTTTTACTTGCTCAGGCATCGGCCACTACATTTGTTTTTCCCGGATGGTACTCAATGGTACAGTCATAATCTTTCAGTAACTCTAGCCAACGTCTCTATCTCATATTTAATTCTTTACAACTCAAATATACTTGAACTTTTGTGTCTGTGCATCGAAAAAGTCTCCCCATATAGGTAATGTCGTCATATCTTCAAAGCAAATACAACTGCGGCAAGTTCAAGATCATAAGTCGGATAGGAAATCTCATATGGCCTTAACTGTCTAGAAGCATAAGCAATGACTCTACCATGCTGCATCAAAACACACCCCAAACCTTAGTAAGAAGCATCACTGTAAATAACAAAACCACCGAGTACCCTTTAGGACTTGCTAACACTTGGGGTCATAGTCGACCGCTAGTTCTTCAAAACTATTTTGGCATGCCTCGAGTCCATTTATATTCCAACATGTTTAAAGTAGGAGTTTATTCAAAGGTGCGACTATAATGGAAAATCCTTCCCTGGCTTATCGATAATACCCGGCTAAACCCAGCTACAGTTCGAGCTGTGCAGGGTTCCCAGTTAGCTGCTTCAATTTTCTTCGAATCCACTTTAATGCCTTCTCCGATACTGTGGCGAGGAACACAACTTGATCAAACCAAAATTCATTTATTTGAACTTGGCATACAATTGTTTCTCCCTTAGTGTTTGCAACACCAGTCTCAGATGATTAACGTGTTCTTCTTCATCTCGTGAATACACCAGAATGTCATCAATAAATACAATGACAAACTTGTCAAGATAAGGCTGGAACACCTTATTCATTAAAGTAAGTAGCGCTGGTACATTCGTCAACTCGAAAGGCATCACAAAGGAATTCATAGTGCATCGAGTTGAAAAGCGATTTTGGTACATACGCATTGCTATCCTCAATTGATGATACCCAGATCTCAAATCAATCTTGCTAAACACCCTTGCACCTTGTAATTGATCAAACAAATCATCGACTCTCGAGAAAGGATACTTGTTCTTAATAGTTACCCGATTCGGTTGCCGATAATCAATACATAATCTCAATGTGGCATCTTTCTTTTTCACAAACTATACCAGAGCTCCCCATGGTGATATGCTCGGTCGAATGTATCCCTACTCTAATAATTCTTGCAACTGAGTTTTCAATTCTCTTAACTTTGTTGGAGCCATTCTGTAGGGTGTAACAGAAATAGGAGTTGTCCCGGGTAACAACTCAATAGTAAACTCGACATCTACATCACGGTGGCAATCAGCAGTTCTCTTGGAAACACATCTTGGAACTCATTCTGCTTAGGTATGTCTTCAAGTTTTAGCCTCTGTCTTTCTAGTATCAATCACATGTACTAGATATGCCATAACCTTCAGATCATCACTACATGCTTTAGTGCGGAGAGTGAAGCAAGTAGACATAATTTTGCGTTCTCCCGAAAGACTATTTTCTTGCTTGATTTGGCACATCAAATTCAACTTCTTTAGTTAAAGCCGATTCACAATGGCATGATGCTTGAATTGACAATCCATACCCCGAAATGATATCAAAATCATAAAATAATAAATGAGTAATAAATCCTCTCATAATTCAACTAAATGATTTGTACCATACAATCTCGACCAAACACTATTAACTAAGTAATTCTCCCGAAGGAGTGCTAACATGAAATCATAATCTAAGCGGTTTTTAATGTATTTATGGATTCGTGATGCAAATATGTCGATGTTATGAAGGAATGTGTGGCTCAGGATCAATAAAACCTGACTTCAACGCGAAACAAGTAATTTACCCGTTACTACTTCGGTGCAACAAGCGCTTCTTAGAATAGCATATGCCGAGCTTGAGCTTGAGGTCGGCGGCTCTGAGCCTCGGATCTAGCCATATGTTGTGTCACATTTGTGTTTTCCGGTCTACCTCGACCTCTACCTCGACCATAAGGCACATTCACATTACTTGTTCTCGGCCCCTTAATAGTAGATTCGGAGCCAATCCCACTTACACCACTTCGTTTAGGGTAATCTCGAATCATATGGTCTAGAGCCCCACATTGAAAACATCCACCAGTTAATCTTCGACATTAGCCTTCATGTCGTTTTTCACAATGCTCACATACGGGTCTTAGATCAGAGGAGCTTCGTCCTCGACCTCTGCCTCTAGTGGATAATGTTCCACTCCATGTTTGTCTTGTCCCTGAATAACCTCCCTTAGACTTTCCCAAGTCAAATCTTGTTTGAGTAGAGCCTTTAGGTTCCTTACTCTTTCCTAAAAACTAGCACTCTCTTTCATTGCTTCCTTACTTAATCTCATTCCGGATAGGCTGGCCTCAACTGCAAAGCTTTCCATGTCCTTTAGAAGAAATTTTACTTGGTTTGCATGGAGTTAGGCCTTCTAGCTAAATTTCGACATTTGTATCCTTAAGGTACTTGACCATGTAGGAGGCATGAGACAGGCGATTAAATTGCACCCTCATAGTCCACTATTGACATGTTGTTACGCTGGGTTCAGAAATTCTTTCAGTTTCTCATCTTGATAGACCTTCGGCATGTAATTATCTCTGAATTCTTGAAAATCTTCCATTCGAGGATTCGAAATTTGAAACAGTGGCATTTGATTTGTCTCCCTTGATCATAAGCATTCCCTTATATGAGAGACCTGGCATAGTCAAATTTTTTTCATCCAGTGCACCTTGCATCATATTCAAGACCCTTTCGATTATCTTTAGCCACTTCTCGACTATCTTTTGGATCAAGTATACCCCGAGAAGTCAAGCTCCATACTTTCTCGGTTGCTCGTATCTTACATCCCTTGATGCATTTTCAAGTCCCTGTTGTTCTCGTACATTTTCAAGGTGAAATACATGTTGATGGTGAATATGTGGTCCAACCCGAGCTGCGGGTTGTTCCACAGGTGCATGAGAAGTAACAGATGTACATTATGTCAGTCGGTTGCTCCCCAACTCTCTGGTGCATCACGGTTCAGACCATGATCACCGACTTCTTCTATCCTATACAAATGAAAATATATATCATGTCATGTGCATTTTTGCAATGCTATGCATGTATGTATGCCCGTGTGAATCATATCCACGCTCGATACCACAAATTTGTAATGTCCTAAATCTTGGTTCTTTATAACCCTAAAGAAAAACTAAGTCATCCTAATTATAGAAAATTCAATTAGCCACAAAACGTCGCTTAGGGAAGTTTTGACCTCATAATAGAAACATTAGGATTTTTTTTTTTAAAAGCGTTAAAACTCAACCAAAAACACTTGTATACACATTTTTCTTGTTCATAAACATGCCCCCCAGCTCTAATTTTAGATAACCATATATACATTGACATATACAATTCAAAAGTCTCCTGGAAATACATATACTTGTCATGATGAGAGAGGAGAGGAGTCGCCTTAGGCTATCACTCATGACGTGCAGTGAGCAGCAAAACACAACTTATTCTTCTTGACTTCGTGGAACCTAAAAATATTGCACTGTGAGATGCTACTCAATGAGGATATAAAGCATGATACCCGCGCCCACACACATTATCATCATCATAAGCCCATTCACTTTATAAATAAAGCACTTACATAACTCCTACATATTCATATACGTTCATATCATCAAATGAGCACTTAATAATTCGCAACATCAAACATAGGCACATTCATAGTTCATATGTATTCTTATATCCACAATGCTTGCATGTATCCGTTTCTTATCGGTTATGACCTGAAACATCAAGTATAAGCCCCGGGGAACTTGTAAACAGTAACATGGCAGTAAACTGTTCTTTGGCCAGCTTGTATACTTGTATTTGACCCATTGGGTCCTTGTAACTTGTATTTGCGATTACTTGGACATGTCGGTCATAACCTTATCCTCTTATCTTCCATGCACATCATGGATATTTCATATAACATATGCTTGTACATAATAACATTCATGGATTTATCATAGCTTGTCAACCATAACCTTATAGTTCATCAACCTTACACATTCTTGCACATAACATCTGGCATAGTCCATGCTTATATCATACATAGACATTTGAATCACTTCATTACAAAAAAAAACAAGTCATTCATCAAATGACAAAAACAAGAACATGGTATCAAACATTCATATCCACTCACAAAAAAATAGCGTCATTATCACTCCTTAGCAACGCCCGTCTTGTACATCTTGTCCTCCTGGTATAAAACAGATATTAATCATACATAAGTCATATATCATGCATTAACTTCCAAAACTCAAAACATACTGAAACATATAACCTAGAGTCTGGCTAACCCCTTTGTTTCTGTGAGGACCTTTCTGACTCTTTTAGCTATAACTCTCAACATATACATCCAAAAGACATGATTTTTTTTTTTTAGAAACTAGACTCATGCCTCTTTAACATATGTAAAAATTAGCTTCATATTCCATATATAGAATTTATACCATATTTTCAAACTTTAACCATTATCAGGTCCCCTGTTGCAGAATAGCGTTTAAACAAACCACCATAACTCAAGATTGAGACTTTATCAAGCCCTAATATTTTTCAAGAAAGAACTAGACATATAAAAGTAGAACATATCCGAAAATTAGGGCAAAATACCAAATACACAAGGAGAAACATGCTTTCAAATTTCACACATAATAAACTACGAGAATCGAGGGACAGCATGAGCAATCGTGGTCAACAGTCACAACTCAGATATTACAACCAATTACGAAGCCCTTTTGAAACCTAGAAAGACATAGCTTGACAACTTTCAATATTTACAACTTGTTCCAAAGCAGAGCTTAAAGACCCGAAATAGAGTGCAAAACAGATCCTAAGCAGAGTTTACCTAAGTCAGCCCGAAAATGGTAGAGATTTTGCTCAAAACCCGGTTTTTTCCTCTCTTCTATCCTGCTTGATTGGGCGACAGAGAGGAAAGAGGAATTTAAAAGGTTACGGAATGACTCAGCTTTTATCTAGATATTTTGACAAAATTTCAAAATGGTCCTTCAATTTGCTTGACTTAACACTTAACTCCCCTAACTTTCAATTTTGTCACTTTAACCCCTTAATCATGATAAATACATATCTATTGTATGCATGTATGTCTTTGTGCATGAATGCATGCATGAATAGTTATGCCTTTGGGATGGGTTATTACAATCATAAATGCTCAAAAATATGATATTAAGTTACAAGAAAGAGGACAATTAGTCATAAATGGAGACAAAAATGACTATGGTATAGAATAAAATGAGGGTTAATTGTACAAGAGTAGATTATGTGTACCAAATATTCAAGAAGTGAAAAATAAAAAATAAAAAAAGAAGTTAATGTATGAGGGCACAGTACCCACAACTCTTCGATTCAGGTATAATTTTGATGACGAAATTCTTTTAAGGGGGAGAGAGTTGTAACTTTTGAAGTATACCTAGTAGTTTTATTTCTGAGTTTAGGGTATAATATAAATAGAGCCATTTTCGGAAGTGAAGTACTAAGGGTAAATTGGTGATTTGTAAAAGGAAGACCCAAAGGTCATAACACAAGAAGATGTTATGTTAAAGTAGGAATTGTGATAAGTTAGAATTGCAAATAAAATGAAATAGAAAGACCTAAATGCAAGGAGTGAAATTTGACTCAAATTGATAAGACCAAAAATTAGTCTATAGATTTGAGGGAGATATTTTCTCATTTTTGGGGAGAAAAAGGCTAGGGTTACAATGGAGGAGAAGAGGAGATCAGTTGGCTTTGGTGCAATCCATTGTTTTGGTTCAACCAAAAAGAGAAAAAAATCAAGGTATGGATTACTTGTATGGAAACTTGTTTAGGTTTGTGTATGGATTTGTTGGTTAGGAAACTCTTCTCACTCTCTCTTTGTCTATGTTGGGTTAGAAGAACCCTATCTCTGTATAAAAGTGATTTTTGTTGGTGTTAGTTCAGTTTTGTGGTTGGTTTTGGGTTTTGGTTGGAAATTTCGAGTGAAAAGAGGCAAACATGCAGAAATCGCAGGTGAGTACCGGTACTGAAAGTTGAGTACCAATACTCAAAGTTATTTTTGGTCTAAAGGATATTGAGTACCGGTACTGAAAGTTAAGTACCAGTACTCAAGGCTATTTTGGTCAGGAGAAGGTTAGAAATCTGGAATGCGAGAAGTTAGTCTTGGTACTCAGGTGGTTTAAGGTCCAGGAGGATGTGAAGTACCCGATCTTGAAAGTTGAGTCTTAGGTACTCAAAGTGGTTTAAGGTCCACAGAATTATCGGTCCACTGTGACCTGTTTTGTTATGTTAACTTCCCTTTAATTCGAATGGAGGTCCGATACATGTATAAAGTTATATGAAAAATCTCTGTCTGCTCTAAGCGCCTCGGTGATCACATCGTTAGGCGGAGACTTGGTTTCTTGGCCCTTATTTGCTAACGTGATTAAGAATAATATAACAAGCTCAGTAATATATATATATATATATATATATATATATATATATATATATATATATATAATTAACTATGCACACTGGCCCGAATAGAAAATGAATAGGCACCTCTAATCGATCTTCACGACACTCCTGTAGTCTTCTACGTCCTCCTGCCCCAGTGCTACGTCACTTCTGTGCGTAGCCGGACACATCTACATTAAATGCTTGGCCTCTGCTAGTGCTCACGACATACATTGCGTGGGCAGACACGCCTCTGTTTAGTGCTTCGGCACTCCTACTAGTGCTATGTCACTTCTGTTACTTGGGCAGACATGTCTCTGTTTAGTATTGTATTGTACCTTCGGGTACCTATTGTGTTGTGTCTTTATCATTCATTGTTACTAGTCTATACAGGCAAATATTTATACAATAAGAATCTGAATAATGAACAATAAAAGAGCATAAGGAATCAATTCTGTTATGTAATGTACTTACGGGTACCTTCTATACAAGATCTCTGTTCTGAACTCCTACGGGAGATATGAAAACCCTTTTATAAGAATTATTTTATATGAAAACTCTGTTATAGAATTTTGTTATACGTAAACTCTGACATATGCATTATGTTATATGTATCTTATAATTGTGGACCACTTCAAGTGGTCATATTTGTTATCTGTTTCCCACTAAGCTATAAGCTTAGCGGATCATTTCATCATGTGAGTCTTAAAGAGGACGATGAGGTATTAAAAAAATTATTAAGGCCAACACTACAATAGGGTCACGAATGTCACGAAAGCGAGTTAAGAGTCGCGGTCGGAATGTTTCTTCCTGCGGGGGAAGTAAGAGGGCATGACCCACTTAAGACTAGCCATAATGGGTGGTTCGGTGAGGTACTGTTTGATTGCCATAAGGGCCTGGTTGCATTCTGTATCCCATCTGGCACGCTTGGCCCCTTTCAGGGTGATGAAAAACGACTTCAACCGATCTGTAAGCGAAATGAATCGCCTGGCGCCCATTGGCGGTCGATTCTTTGCCTCCTTTGCAGTGGTAGGAGTTTGAGATTCCATAATGGCTTTGAGTTGAATTGGATTGGCTTCAATCCCCCTCTGAGTCACCATGAAGCCCTGAATTTACGAACTAACTGCGACGCGCACTTTGAGGGATTGGAGTTTCATCTCAGTTCGTGCGTAGTAGCTCAAAAGTTTCTTGCAGGTGCTTTGTACTGATCAGGCGTTCTTTGGGTGTGACGAGCGCTATCATCGATATAGACTTCCATTGTCACGCGTCCGTTTGGCCAAAATATCTTGGTCACCAGTCTCTGATAGGTTGCCTCGGCATTCTTCAAACCAAAGGGCATCATATTGTAGCAATATAGCCCGTGTGGCGTAATGAAGGTGGTTTTCTCTGCATCAGGCGAGTGCATTGGAATCTGGTGATAGTCGGAGAAGGCGTTTAAGAGCAGCGGTATCGGCTTAGGCAAAAGGCATCAGCGATCTAATCTATTCGTAGCGAAGCATCTTTGGGCATGCTTCATTAAGGTCCATACGATCCGCACGCGCCACCCCTCCGCAGATCCATACCACCACTTTCAGCGAGGTTGTCCGCCCTCTGTTTGAATAATCTAATGGCGATCTGGGTGGAAACGCCTTATTTTTTACCTACTGGCTTTGTCGTGGGAATCACGTTCTATTTATGAGAGACCAATGTTGGGTCAATCTCAGCCATGTCCGAGTGACTCCAAGCGAATATATCTGCGTTCCCCAACAATACGTGTCGTAGCTGTTCTTTTTCTTCGTTGGATGTGAAGTCGACATATGTGAGTTTCTTGACTCGATCAGCCTTCCTTGCCTCCTAGAGGATCCACAACTAGCAGATCCTTTTCTTCCGCCTTACCTAGGCCGGCCGAGTTTATAATTGCTATGCGAATCACGATCCCAAAGGGAAAAACGCTGAACCTTTTTCCTCTGTTTTATGGATAATTGGTAGCATTGTTGTGTGCGGTGGCTACTTAGAAGGTCGGCACATCGCCTTTGGTTAAAGAATTGACCATTTGATTATATGTTGAAGGGACAACCTTCATCGAGTGCAACTAGGCCTTGCCTACTATACGGTGGTCGAAACCGTCCTGACTGAGAATGGCCAGTCACACTATGCCGTAGCGTACGGAGTGTGATGTCTCTTGTTGTCGTGGTTGTGCCGTTTGAAACCAAAGAGGGTCGTCAGTTTGGATTGACATTTGCGGAAAGCTTCATCTAGTTGAAAGCGGGCAGCTATAACAAATCTGCAGCGCTACCAGGATCTACTAGCACCCTATGCACATCAAAGTCATTAATACAAAGGGTGAGTACAAGTGCATCGTAATGGGGTATAATTGCCCTGTTGGGGTTTACTAGGGAAAGGATATAGGGTTGTCTATAGGCTTGGTATCTTCCCGGCTTCCACTTGTGTGGACAACGTTCACCCGAGCTTTGACCGTGGCTGCTCTCAAGAGCTTCTTTTGTTTGCGTTTTAACTAGTATTGATCGTCAAGCGACCCTCCCAGTATATAGTTTATGGCAGGCCTAGGTTCGGGCGGTGTGACTGCACCGGTTGTGATTCTACCTATTACAAGTGCGGATTCCTCCTCGCGGTCAACTTCCCTTATATATCTCTTGAGGTGCCCCGCTTTAATCAATCTTTCTACCAGGAATTTTAGGCTTCAATACCTATTGGTCTCATGCCCATGATTGATTAATGCCCAAAAAGTGCAATTTTGAACCCTATATTAGATAGGTTTTGAGTGCTTTTTGCGCATTAATCATGTCATTTATACGGTGAAGTGTTAGAGTCTTCTTAGTAGCACTTATGCCATTTAGAGAGTATTTTTGGTTGTTTTACGAGTTTAGCGCACTTTGGGGGTTCGACCTCGAGACAAATGATGAATCATGAAGGTGATCCCAAGTTTGACCATCAATTATACGAATCAATGAAAAATTGAAGGCAAAGTGATTGGGAGTGATGCAGTGGAGGACAGGATGCAATGTAGTGGAAATCATCAAAGCCTGAAATTTTCGCTGGGGATTCTTGAAAATTTTAGCTAGGATTAATTTCGCAACCTTAACGAATTGTAACCTCAATGATACAAATTTCGCTAGACAGGATAATTTCGCTAGGCCTTGTTCTTGCGAAAATTCAAGATTCGCTACTCCACGAAAATTTAAATGGCTAAGCGAAATTTATTATTCTAACTATGAGATTATAAACATAAATTTCCTATTTTCTACATGCTTGGTGATTTAGCCTACCTAAGCGAAATTTTTCACTCTAAGCCAAAGGAATTCCTTTGCCTCGTCGTGTTTTTGTATTTAATGCTAATAGACTCAATTTGGTGTATTACTCTCTTGTCCTATAACTTAGCCAAATTTGTAGGTTTTTTGGTATTTTCATGTATTGAGGTGGCCTATATAAACCCCTCTCTTTTTGTAATAAATGGGGAGAATATATAGAGAGAATTTTGGAGAAACAAATTGGGAGGAGGAGAGAAGAATTTGTAAGTTTTCATTTTTGTAAATAAAGTCTCGTATTTTAGTTAGGGTTTTATTTTCCTCTCTTCTCTCTCCTCTTTCCCTTACTACAGGAATTTTGCCCGAACCTCTTGAGGATGACATTTGAGATGCTTAAACTAAACCTCCTTTCTTTGAAGAGGAAGGAAGAATTTGTAAGCTTGGTTGTAGGGCATATGCATGTTGTCCTCTTGTCTTTTTGAAGTCCGCAGTACTATATTTATGGTCCTCGTCTTCTCAAATTAGGGTTGAATAGCTTTGAATGTTATTGGTTGGCAATCTCCATGCTTTAGGATCTGATCATGCCTTATTGCTAAGATCTGTTTGTGGTTCATTAGATAGTGCTTTCTGACTATACGAAATGATATTTAATGCTAGGGTTTCAAGGCGAAAGGGCCGTAGGCGCATGCTCTTTGTATTGACTCAAATAGGAGTTGTTGTTAGGGTGAGGTTTGCTAGTTAAACATAGATCCGGTTATGCCGCGGGGACTATAGGTTGCTTTATGCGAGGATAAAACAGAGGACACTTGTTTGCCACTAATTTACCAAGTTAGTGACCTAAATCTTCAAAGTTAATTTTTTTCACGCCTTTCGAGTTTACAATTTCTCGATTTTCAACCTATACTTGTTTTTAAAGCAAATCCAAAAGTCGAATAGAAAGTCTTACCTTTTTACACTCATGCGTATCTGTTCTTGAGGATGAAAACCCATCCAGTGATTCAACCACACAGACCCTTTATCTTTACTTGATGACGACTCTGGCGGGTGGTAAAACTTAGGTGTATATAAATTTTATTGTTTTAATTTCATTTGTTATTGGCACGAATCAATGATCCTTGTGATAATCGCATCACATGGATGGGTTTCTTTAAGAGGGGTCTGTCTGGATTGGCGCATGCCATTTAAAATCTGGCAAGTCGCGAATGAGGGGTAGCAACCTCTCATAGGAGATAATCAGAGGAGTGAATTATGGGGGCTCCCTTTTCTTTTGAGGTTGGTCTCGGGGTGGGCTTGGAGTTTTTGCCTGCCCATGGACGAAGGCTCGAGCCGACTTCTTCCCCTCTTGCGTGTTGTTTCGGTAGGCTTACTCCTTGATCATGAAGTTGTTTTTGAGTTGATGCACGGAAGTTATCTTCCAGGGTTGAATATTTGTCTGCCCATCTATACAACTCTTCCATTTTAGCTGGCGGGTCTAAAGACAATGAGTGGAAAACCCAAGTGGAAACTGTGTGAAACTCTTCTTGAAGTTACGTAGAATTTGCATTCATATTGTAAACTCTACTGTTTGGATGGCTTGCGAATCTAGTGAAGTAGTATGGTTTCTCTTCTTGCTTCATTATGGTTTGTAGAGAACTAATGTTCATTCTCTTACTGTTTACTAAACGAATCTTGGGAGATGAATGTGGGCGGATCTCGTTGAGCAGATTCTTGAATTAAAGCGGGCTTTGTGGAACCAGTAGAGAGTTGGCCCATGGAACCAGCGGGAGAAGACTTTGGCCAGTGATCGTTTCGGTGTTCGGTGTTGCACGATTGTAGTGAAGCATGTGGTCATAAGGGTCGCCGGAGCCGTCGAACATAGCAAAGGTTAGCATGATGAACCCTCGTGGTGGCTCGTAATCAAGGATGTGCTGCTCTAGGGGCGAAGAGAGTATGTCATTAGGACCGGTTAGTTGTAGAGCATGTAGGCGTGGGCCTTGCTCGAAACCGGTTGGATGGGCATTGTGCGTAGGTAAAAATAATCGTTCGGGCGCCGTTTGGCTAATTCGACCTCGGCGGTGCTCGGCGGGCGATACCACCATTAGGTGTTGAATGCAAGGTGATGTGCGCGATCTATCTTTGTTGCTTTTGCTTTTTTTCTGTGGAGGTATTTGGCGAACTGGCTGAGTATAGCTCGTCGTATGTCGAGGTATCTACATTGTCAAGGGTGATGGGCTTCTTTCCTTTAACGTGAACAATTGGATGCTTTGCTTGACCACTATCTTGCGTGTCTCGTCAGAGATCCATCTTTTCTCTACTTGGATATTAGGCGATTGTTTTCATCGCTGCGAGGTCTTTCAGTAGCGTTCTTGTAATTCCTTTATTTGTCTTGCTAACCTCTTGTTTCTTACCAGTATCTTGGCTAATGAAGAAATTGATCTTCTAGCGCTGAATCACTGGGTTATGAGTCAATGTGGCCAGATGAGGTGTGGGTGGAGATCGTGAAGATATTGGTGGCGGAGGGCTATCGAATAACGGTCGGAGCCCAGCCCTTGCATGTCATCGATGAGACTTTTTGTTCGATTCCCACAAACGGAGCCAATTGTTAGTACCTGGTTCGTCTGACCTCCATGGCATCAACGGTCTGGTATAAACCTGCAAAAAATAAGGGATCCGGCGACGGTGTGTCGACCGCCTCTCTGATGCTTAAGTTAGTGAAAGGGTGGAGAAGAAAAAGAAGGAAGTAGGACAGTTAGGGTTTTCATACCTTTCCCTCGTGGGGAGTTTTTATTTTATACTTGAATTTCTCCTTGATTCTTGGAAATATAATCTTATGATTTTGGTGGTAGAATCTCTCATTCCTTATCAAATACCAATTCTCCTTGATTTTTGGAGAGATAATATCACCAACTTAGTGATAAAATTTGACTTTCCTTATGTAGACCAATTCTCCCTCATTTAGGATTATTATTTTGAGACGCGATGAATTAAAAGATCCGTGGATGAATATCTTGTAATCAACAAGACGGCCGATTAGGGGATTCGGGACTTCAGACGGGACACAGGTCTTTTCCGTCTAAGTAGCTCCCTTATGGTTTTGAGGTAACAGGTTGTTTTGGACCATATTGAGGTTTAAACCAGGCAATGGTCCTGTGCAGATACTAGGCCTATTGGATAGTGTGTTTTAGGCCCAAAAGTTACGGTACTCACAACAAATATTTTTGTGTAAAAGGCAATTTGATGATTTTTTAGGTATTTTTTACTTTTAAATCAAATCGCAATTATTTGTAGAGAATATGCATTTGTATGGACAACTTTTCCCTAAATATATTATTTTCCAAATTTTTTTATTTTTTAGTCCTGTTGTAGACTATGGTTTTGGTGGCAGGAACAGTTTCCTCATTCTCCTACCTACCTGACCGACATTCATATCTGTCCAGACCCCCACCGGAATATCACTTTCCGGCCATCTCTCTGCCCATGCAGCCGTTAATTAATCATCATGTCTAAGTCTAAACCCTCTTTTTGAAACCTTTTATTTTCTGACCTAAACTAAAATTGCACTACTATCATCAAACGCTGAATTACAAGTAACAAAGTTCCTACTTTTTCTCAACGCATCAGATAAAGCATATATTATTTGAATATGATCTCATTTTTTGAATAATTTATGTGAATAGCTGATTAAAACAGATTTTCTATTTTTATCAAAACATCATTGAATGAGAGGAAGAAAAGTCCAAGGGGGCTCACATGGTGGGTTCAGATGTTGGTTTGGGTGGAGTCACTGCAACCGAATGAGTGTGGGCTCCTCCCCCAAAAACCCACTCACATGACATCTCTCTTTCCTCCTTTTTTTTCTCCAGCTTTGTACCAAATAATGTTTAAAAAAAAAAAAAAAATCCAAAGTAATATAGGTTTCTAAATAATGCTCAAATCAGTGTGGTCTTATCATATCAATAAAACCGTAATTGATTATTATAATTTTAAGATTAAAGTTAAATTCATATTTAGTGACTATGGTTTTCAAAACCTAAAATTGTAATCATTAGTTATGGTTTTAATTATTTTATAAAATCTAAAACTATTATTACCAATTATGATTTCTTTCATGACAAAAATCAATTGGATTTAAGGCGTTATTTTAAACGTATATTCTTTTAGGATTTTTGTTAATAAAACACATAATCAAGTTTATTAAAAGTATATAGAGAATGAAATAATATTGATTAATGAGTATAATTAATCGGTTGAAAACTATATATTTTATATAAGCCATAATAATTTAAATGCCAAATGATTAGTTTATCTGGCAATGTGTGATCGTGATTTGATATATTGTTTTTGATCAAATGCATAAAATAACTACGACTAAAAACAAAATCATATGCAACAATATGATGATGATAAAATCACGAAAAAGCAAAATAAATACCAGATATGTGTAGAATAATTACTTTATCGAAAAAGAAAATGATAAAAAAAATGTTAAATAGTGATTTTTGATAAAGAATAACTAAAAACATCATCCATTGATGCTTAAAGGAAAAGCGGCAAGCAAGAAAAAAAAAAGAATATAGAAAATTAGGGTAGGGTTAGCATCACTCCCTTTTTTAGGAGTTTTGGACCTATTTAAGTTATTTTGAAAAAAAAATTATTAAAATATGTTAAAATTAAAAATAATATCTAAATTAATGCGTTTCTCATTTGAAAATTTGTTTAAGTTAATATGGCAATCATTGTTGTATTAACTTTTTTTTATAAAAAAATTAATATTAATTACGATATTAACATAAAATAAATTTTGATGCCATAATCAATAACTGTAATATTACTATTCACGCATTCGCTAGAACATTGTTTTTATTTTTAACCTATATTAATTATTTTTTTTTTTTAAATAACCTATTTATATAAAAGCTTCTGTTTTTTTCTCTCTTTTCCCAAATCCCAATTCCCACCTTTATCACGCAACCATTTAAAAAAAAAAAGGCCACAGCATCTTGCAGGAGCAGGAGTGAGTGGCCCACAGTCTTCCATTGTTACAAGATTCCCATTCCATGGACCATGAATGAGCTCCTATTTCAGAGACCTGGAGCGACATCTACCCACTTCTCCATTCCCCCCACTCACGGAGAAAAGAAGAAAAAGGAAATTTTTTGGGTTCCCCTTTTCAGTGGAACTTCTCCCAATTCAGGTATGCAAGCTGCTTTCAAGCTTTCAACAATGGCTGCGTCATGTGTGTCTTTTAAATTTAGATATATGCCTATCCAACGGCCCAAAATGAACTTGGAATCTTCTTGTACCTTTCCTCCATTGTAATGCACTAAGACGAAATCCATGATCAAGATCTTGTTACATGTTTGATGTTTTGGTTTGGACCCATATACCCATTTGGACCCTAAACCCTAAGAATTAATATTTGGTTAAAGAACCTCAAATAACCAAATTTCGTAAATCTAAGGGCATGTTGGGTTTCTGTTTTTGAAAATTGTTCCGGAGAACAGGTTTTATAAACATTGAGAACACCATGTTGGTGTTCTTTGTCATTGTTCTTGATTTAATGCTTTCAGTATCTTTTAAAAGGAAAAAACTGGAAACCAAAAGTGTTTTATGTGTTTTCCTTGTTCTCTTTTTTGCATAATAAAAAACAGTTTTCAAGAACAGTAAACAAAAGGAGTATATGCTTTCCCTTTTTTTTTTTTTGAAAAATAATATATTTCTGATAAAAATGCGCTTCGTTTAAGTGTATTTCACGTATATCGCATAAAAGATGAGGTTATTGTGTCTTGGGGTAAAGGTAATTCACTCTGTCGGTTTGTAAAGAGAGCCAATGACAAGTGTCTTCCGTGTGCATTTAAGCATCTTTGTTTATTTATTTGATCTCTACGAAAGTGCTATCGTCATGCAGTGGAGGAGGTGTATTTCACGACTTGTGCTCCTAGCAATGAAGGTTCATAAATTTGTTTATCGAAAAAAAAAAAAAAAAAAGATGAGGTTATTTTTATAAGAAAAAAAAAAGGTATTTTTGTTAAAGCAAGGCAAAAAATTAATGAAGGATCGGATTTCCAAATTTTGATTTTCAAAAGTTCTTTTAATCATCCAGCTCCAATACTAATTGTAGTCGTTCTTTAGAAAATAAAATCTCGACTCAGTTAGGCCCTTGAAACTAGCTAGATAATGGTAAAAGGATAGGATGGAAGCGAAGGTTCTAGGCTTCCATATCGCATAAAAATATATCTTTATAACTTGATAAATGGATAGATATTAAAAAAAAAAAAATTCACATCACTAGGGTTTATAAAATTATTCTTTTTTGAAATAATACTAAATCATTTACTTTTATAAATTTGAGATTATTCCACCCTTTTAATCAAGTAATCATGTGTATATCATCATAGCAAATGGTCTTGTTGGGTTGGATAGATTTGGACCCCGCCCAAGACCCAACCTACTGACAGCATCATTGATGGTGAGGCATTTGTTGTATTGTATCCTTCTTGTCTAAAACGGCCATACCATATACTATACCTTGCCTTTATATGATTCTCCAACCACTCACCCCAACTTGCTCAATCTACACAAAAAAAAAGAAAAACTTTAGATCTGCTCTTCTCCTTCAAAACATCAGCAACAACAATGGAAGCTCTGCTGGCCCAATTCACCTTGCTCTCCAACCAGGCGCTCTCTGACAAAAACTTTGATCCATCCACAATAGAAGAGCTGATGAAACTGTTTGAATTGGAGGCCTACAAATCATGGGCATCTCTGGAGCTTGAGCAGCAGAAGGAGGTTGAAGAAGCTGAGATATCAATGAAGGAAGCAGAGGCGTATCTTGATTCAGTCATGGACAATGCTATGGAGGAATTTAGGCTGTTTGAGGAGGAGCTTGAGAGGACTTCCAAGGATGAGTATGATAGCCTGGTTCAATCTGCAGATAATGCACGGAAGATGGGGAAGTTGATGGACAAAGCAGCTACTATTGCCTCCAAGAAGTATATGGAAGCTGCAATGAATTCAGCTACTTCTAGAATGAAGATGGCATTTAAGGGGATTTCCTCTAAAAAAGTTCATCCTTCTTGAGATGGGTTTTTCCCCCTTTGTGATTATATTATGAAATAAGGCCACTATAGGATGGAGAACATCTCCTCTGTAGTTGTATGTCATTTGGGGTTCTTTTTTTAGGTTTCTTTTGTGGTGTGGAAGAGTAGATCTGTGAAGTTATTTTTTGTTTCAAAGTCTTGGGATATGAAACAAACAGAACACCATTCTACCACAAGAGACAAAAACAAAGACAGATCCTTTGTTTAAAGCACATCTTAGTATTTCAAAACCACACTATACTTTCCTTTGTTATCTGTGGAGATCTTGTTTCCTTTTTTTCCCCTATTTTGCAGGAAACATGCCTAGGGTTTGGTTCTTCCATAAATTTCCCACTTGTTTTAGGGATTTACTTCACATAAAGATTGCTACTTTTAGTTGATTGAGTAAAATGTTTGTTGAAATTCAAGGGGTGATACAGGGGAGCTAGCCCTTCCCTTCCCATTACCCCTAATGAGGCACAACTAATTTCAGAACAATGGTATTATAAGCCCTGTTTTTCTTACTTCATGTTCTGAATGCACAAGTAAAGCCTCAGGATTGAGGGGCATCAGAATGTAAATTATTTCTTCAGCTTTGATAAAGTTTAGAGTTTTCAGGTACCATTTGCTTTTTTTTATTGCTATTTCTGCCATGTTTTGAAGCATCAGAATGTAAGTTTTGAGAGTCTTTGTTTTGAGGTACTTATGGCTTTTTCTACTGCTATTTCTGCCCTTGCTTGTGAGGCATTAGAATGTCACTAAGGTAGACCTCTGAGAATTAATCTTTGCTTTCAGCAACAACATGTTTCCTTTACTGCTGTTTTTGCCCTGTTTTTGAAGGATTAGAATGTAACTAAGGTTTTTCATCTTCCATGTCAAGCAGAATGTTAGTTTCCCTTACAGAACTTCGCCATCTCTTCCTCTTCCCTACTCACAATCTTACCTAATTGGTGTTGGTTAGGCAAAAAGTTCATTGAGTTTTGGCCTTTTGGGTTTGAGTAGTCATGAACATTTGGTATGAATTAAGCATTTTGTAAACTTGAGGATCATGTATGTAAGTATCATCATCACATAAGGAACCTAGATGCATATTTCTTTGGGCATTTATCAATTTCTTCTTTGTTTTAGGAAACTACAAAGTTCTAAGCTTATAATGGCGATTGGCTAAAGATGCGTAGTAATCTACAAAACTAATATATGGAACATCTTCAACTGTTTAGATTATATTTTTTTTTTCCCTTTCTGTGTGTAAGTTATAGTTACCTTCATCTGTTAGTAGAAAAGGGTTATGAACCCTTCTTTTACCATACAATTGGAGAAGGCAAAGGCCTCATACTCTCTCCAAATGTTGAAGACGCTTTGAAAATCCCAAGGTGATGATTCAGGATTTATTCAATTGGGAAGAGGCAGTGGAGATGAAGTCACAAGGAGAGTTCTTGTGAAATATAAACAAAAAATTATGAATTTTTAATTTGTATATATATTATATAATTCAAGATAAGATAGCAAGTGAATTTGAAGAAATATATAAAAATAATTTATTTAATTTTAAATGTATTTTTATTTTTTTTCATATATTTTTTTTTCTCGTACTCCTCCAAAAAGAATTTCAAACCAAACTCGATCTAGAATAATTCTTTAACTTTGAAAAGTTAAAACACTTTTTTTTTTTTTTTTTTAAAGAGTCCCTTTTAATCATTAGTTAGTGATTTCAGTTGTATTAAAGTATTAAAATCACTCTCAAATAACCTCTTACAATCTATTTGAAAATAATTTTAATTGAAGTGTTTTTATTTGTGCAAAACGCTTTGTTATTTCCTTTTTAAGGAAAGTAGTAGGGTTTTACAATATTTTCCCTTGTATTTTTCTCCCTTTCATTTAGGAAAAATGATTTTTCACAGTATTTATTTTTTTCTTTCCCTATCATTTTTCGGGAACAACAAATAGCCTTTTAAAGGCTCTCTACACTCCGTCATATATCTCCTGAAAAACTTTGGCACAATTTATATAAACTTCCCAAAGGAGAGAGTAATTGTTTAACTTAACTAGAATGCCAAATGTTTTGGCTTTTCAAAGACTTTTAGAAATCTGGATCCTTTACTCCTTTTTAGTGAATTTATTAATTTCATTCACATTTACTTGATAGAATGCCGTAATAACAAAATCATTACTTGAGTTTCATGGTTAGATAATGATTTTATTTTGAATACATTAATGCAATTAAAATTTTATTAGAAAATACAATCTCGAAAAATAAAATCGTCGTTTAACGATTGTAGCAGCTCGTTCGTATAACGAAAACTTTATAACTGAATACAAAATGCCTTAAAGATCCCTCGAATTGATGACCATGGGTATTGTCTAGATGGCTAGTTGTTGGAGCATTTAATGGTTTACATGTGACCATTACTTCGTTTGACCAATGTTACACCTTGTACAAACGATATGGACCCCTTAGTCGAACGATCAATCCGTTGGTTGGGTCTAGTTGAGGCAGATGACCACTCAAACAAATGGTAATCTTGAGTCCTTTTTTCAGGTCAATTCAATTTCAAACTTTAACACTCTTTTAAACACGTTCAGATTCCAATTACCTAATATTTGTTGTTAAAACTCATGTTTTAAACTTCAATTTAAATGCTAAAATCGAGTTAAAGGATGATGGATCGATGAACATGTGCCCTAAAAGTACACCAAAGCTTCACTTTACAGTGGAATCCTAAAGTTGTAAGGTCTTTACTTAAAGCTTGAGCTTGAAATTCCTGATTTCTTGACTTCTTGGACTTGCATACTCTCTCCCTTGAATTAGTGATTCAACTTTTAAATGTATTACCACGTCTCACATGTCACTCATCTCAAATCAACCACTAATAGCTAATTACTTTCGTTTGTTAAAAAAATAAATAAATACTTTGAAGGAATCATTATACGGAAAACATAAGAGTTAATCTCTTTTTTTTTCATATCTTTAGTCTAAGAAAAAATGTATCCCTTTTTTAGAAACTCAGGGGAATGTGTCTCCTTTATGTAAAAACCGGATAACACGTAACTGTACATGGTGTTGCAAAATAATGTTTAGTTAGAACAAAGCAATAGATAAAATAATAAAACAATAGATAAACAATAGAGTGTGAAGGGGAAATAAAACCAAAGTAGAAAACAACCCAAGACTTATGAAATCCACAAGTTCTTTAAGACAAATTTACCCTTTTTACTGATGGTTTGAGATTTCTAAGGCGTTTATCTCTCAAGATAAAATGGTTGTTGAATGGTTAGCAAAAACAATTTGATGTCGTTAAAATGACGAAAGGATGATCCCATCGCAATATGGAAGGATGGAAGAATAACTTGAAATTCATAAAACTTGTGATCGTAATATCTCCAAAATATGTAATATATAAAAGAGAGACTTATAACGACGCTTTTGGAGATATCAGTGAGTTTGACCTCTAAACTCTTCAGGCTGAATGAAGTAATAATTCCATTCACTGAATTTCAAACATTTTATTAATTATATTCACATTTTCCAACATTTAGAAGTTATATTATTTTTTTTTAAATAGTATTTTGGCATGCTAAGAGCCAGCATGCTACTTAGCTATTTAGGAGTCGTTTGTTTTTTTTTTTACTGAATGTTAAATATAATTTTTATTTAGTTGAATGTTGAATAAAGTTTAATAGTATTAAGTATGAAGTTGTTGAATAAGGTTTAATAGTATTAAGTATGAAGTTGTTTGATTTTTTAATATTGTACTTCTATTAAATATCAAGTTGTTTGTTTTTTTATATACTTAAAATTAACATTTTAATTATATCATGAAAGCAATTTGTTTAATTTTATTATTATGATAAAATGAAAAATATTTGTATAATATATGTATAACATGTAGAACAATAATAAAAAATTAAAATATAAAATTATTATGATAAATAATTTATTATTATCATTGTTACAAAAAATAATTATTATATTTATATATTTTATATAATTAAAATAGAATATATAAAATTATGAATTAAAAATAGAATTAATGAAACCAAAAATTAAATTAAATACAAAAATAACAAATCAAATGCATATTTTCCTGTCAAAAAGAAAAAATATAACAACTGAAATTTATCTTCCAAATATCTAAAGACATAATACTTAAAACTAATATTTAAACTTCTTATTTTGCATAATAATAAAAGTTGAAATGACAAGTGGCGGTGGAGTCCGGAGCAAAGAATGAGCGGAAAGCATAACAATGAGAGTAAATGGATGAACAATGGGTTGATAGTCGGATTGTTCATTTAAAATATTATTATTTTAAAATATTTTGTGTGGATTTTAAAGGTTTTAAAATATTGTAATTGTTCTTTTAAAATATTTTTTGTGGGTTTTAAAGATTTTAAAATATTTTGGGAACATTTTAAAATATTTTTGGAAGATTTAAAATATAGTTTTTTCCCATTTAAAATATGGCTTTTCCTAAATAGAAAAAACAAAATATTTCAACTTTTTCTATTTAAAAGAAAATTTTAAAAATTCATGAATAAATTAGGCAAAAAAAAAAAAAAAAAAGGTCTAAATTGCTTACATAAAAAAAAAACAAAAAAAACAAACGCTCTCTTAGAGTTCTTAAAACCAACATTATAAAACTTGTTTTAGCTAGATGATGTTTCATAAAATTAAAAGTTACTTAACGAAAAACTTCAATAATATTCTATAAAGAAAACTTCAATAATAAAATTTGAACTATTGAATCAGTACAAATTAAAAATATTTGGTATGTTCTAGGTTTAACTAATGGTGGAAGCACATACCCTAAATGTGACTCTAGTAAGGAATTTAAAAATGGAATAGCAGAGTTGAAGAATACATCACTTTTTTTTTAATAACAAAGTAGTAAATTGTTTATATCGGACACTCGTAATAGAACTTGGGATCCGCTTCCTATGCCCTTTACCTGTTTTAAGAATGAACGTTTAGTATTTAAGATAGACATGATGGACACAAATAATTTTTAATCACTTAAGTTAATTTTAAGTCATACAATTCTTAAGTCATAAACTTAAAACTTATATAATGTTTTTTTTTTTGTAAAATTAACTCAAATTAATTTGTTTTTTTTTTAATTAATATAATTATCTTCGTTAGATGTAATTTTATTTTTATTAATCTTAAATTGTAAATTTGTTTATTAAATGTTCATCCTTAATAGTAGGCTGAGAGTACTCTTAATAAGTTGATGTATCAAGTACTTGAACCAGCTCTGTCTTTTGGATATTCTTCAAGTCGGCGCCTGTTAACAATAATCCTCTTAGCGCTTTGCGACTTGTATTTAAGAGAAACGCGAAAGCAGCTTGAAATTAAATAGCTGCTTTATTGATGGAAGAAGCTTCTGATGCGCCGGAAGCTCTCGACCCTTGGTTGGTTGGGGCCCAACGCTTGATGAATAAAGTCTCGCTTTGTTATAAGCGTCTTAGGAGTGCAGAAACCTTGGTTGGTTCTGATCTAATTAGAATGTTACAGACATCTATATGTACAATAGTATCTACAAAGATGTGGAAGGCTGCAGATAACTTTCTCTCATCTTCCATACTTTTTCATAACTTTCATTTTATGTGTGAACTCCTTTAGGATCTTCTAGAATATTTTACACTAAGTCTATATACAAAGCATTTTAAGAACTTTATTTAGAATATACCAGGTGAAACCTGGCACTTGTTTAGTAGGTAGAAAATTTTTACATTTTACATTAGCTTTTTTTAAAAGCAAAGGAAAATACGTTTAGTTACGATGTCAAAGCAAACAAATTTTGAAAACAGAAAATGAATTAGGTATTTTGGCATTTATATGAATTAGAAAAGCTGTTATGTCTTTGTTTTTCGCTGTTTCAATTAAATGAAAACCATAAGTTTGGTCGATTAGGATAAAGCAACGGGATTGCTTTATTTTATTTTCTTACTTTAGTCTTAAAAACAGATTTACCCTTACCGTAATTTCGCGAACACGGGATTGTGAATAATGCCTACATTTAAATAGCATTTAAATTGTTTCATTAAGCTTGTTTTGAAAATGGTTTTTATAAAACGGATTTTAACATTTTTATTTCAATGGCTGTCTGAAAGCGTATTTTACGAAAATGGCTAAGGTGAAATACAATTGAAAAATTTATTAATACGAATTTTGGATAGAGTTAAAAATTTTCGTGAACTAAACGGCGCCTTAACTTCTCAAGTCTTACACATATGTGTAGAGGGGTATAAACTTCTTCATAACATTTTAGAAGTTTCTAGACTCTTGCAATCAAAAGGTCTTCCTAAGTCCCTTGATTCTTCCCCTCTCCTTAAGTAAGCTCATTTATACTCATAGAGAGATTAATTTTATATGAGGATATGTTCAAGGGAATAAGGGTGTGACATTAATCTAATTATTTTAGCGTTAAACTAAATTATTTTTAACAAACATAATTAATGTACAAAATCATTTAAATGAAGTTGTTAAATCACTTTAATTACATGATTTATTTTCAAAATTTAATGCCTCTTGGATTGATACAAAAGTATCTTATTTGTCGTTAAATGTTTATAGTATAATTAAACCGTAAAAGGTCGTCATTTTTTTTCGGAATTAATGAAATTGATACAGTCCGATTGGACTTGACCCGGTTCAGACTTAGACCCGACGGATTGTTCACTTACAGTTTAAACTTAAAACCCTAGTTTTGAAGTGTGAGGTATGTTCATGAGGCTCTCGTCTGGTTTTCACGTTTGGTTGAAGAGAAACTGAGGGAAAACAGGGTGGAAAATACAAAATGCAAAATAAGAAAGAAGAATAAGAAGAGGAAGAGAATTTGAAGAGCAGTTTAGCTTCAGAACCTTGAGGATGAAGACGATTTCAGGAAAAGTGACGTCTTCCAATCCAATCTCTCTCTCCAAAGCAACCTCAGTTCTCGCAACCTTCGTGGCCGCCGAAACTGGAGCCTCCCAGGCCATGGCCATCTACCTCCGCCGCACTGTGGAGGCGTTCAACGAGTTAACTCAACTCCACAGAGAGCTCAAAGGCTCAAAATCCGGCCGTAAGCACAAACGAGCTAAGGAGGATCACGAAAACCATCGACTTCCTGAACCGACCAATGAACGTGATATAGCAACAGAGAGCGCAAAGGGAAGTCACGAGAAGAAGAAGAAGAAGAAGAAGGAGAGAGTAGAGAAGAGTAGTTTGGAATTTGTGGAGGAGAGGAGGGAGGGGAAAAAGAAGAAGAGGAAGAATGCTGAGGTTGAAGAGGGAGGAGTCGAGCATTCGGAGGAGCAGCGGAGTAAGAAAAAGAGGAAGAAAAGCGATTGAGGGATTGTGATATGGGATTCGGTTTTTTTGGGTAATTTAATGGGTTCCATGTAATATTGTTTGATTTTGTTCATTACAAGATCACATTCATGATATCAATCAGAAGTGAAATTTTAATGTTTTTCAAAGTAATTTTGTTTGATTTCGTTCGGTAGAAGTTCATTGTTATGATATCAATTGAAATGAAATTTTGTTAATGATTAGTGTGCATTTACTGAAGAATTGTTCATGCATATGTGCATTATATACTTTGAAGAACTGCAAGAAGCAATTTCTCTACTGAAATACTGCAAGTTCATATCAATCCTTTGAAAAGATTGTATACAAATGCTCAAATCCTTAGTGTAAAAATTTTGAATCTGAAATAATGATGTTTAGCAATTTCCTTCTTGGTAGATGTTAGCCTGTTATAGAGAGCATATTAAGGGAGAACTATGATTTTCAGAGAGAGCTAATTGCAACATTTTTTAGGGACTGATGTGGTATGATGAGTGTGAGAGATGAATAAACCTTCCCTTATATCTTTCTTATGCCAACAAATATGGATTTTTTTAGGCTAGTCAGAACTTCAAAATTTTCAGAACCTATCAAAACAAAAAACCTTTCATTTCTTTAAGAATGGACATGGCTTGAATTGATGATGTTGCATAATTCATTCTTTTAAAATGTGTACTTAACTGAATATCTCCTAGTGAAAGATGTTGCCTTTGCATGGTATAGGTTCCTTTTCTATACTGTATTTCAAGCATCTTTGTTTAATTGATCATGTGACCTCCTTTTATTTGATAAGCCTGTCTGGATAGCCAAAGTGCCTCTCCCGGTCAAAGTTTTGTTCTGTACAATGTCCCATGGGATAGTCAAGATGTTGTTTATGTTTGTTTATGTTTGTCACACCAGCATTTTGAGTGCAGGCCACTTTGTTTTTGTGCTGCCATGTTTTTTGTTGGAGACACAATGAAGGCTTTCTGGTTATCTTTCTTTCTTTCTGTTTTTCTTAGTTTGTCTGGGGTTGGGTGGCAGTGGGAGTTTATATCCTGTGAGAGGAGGGAAGAGACATCTCTAACTAGTTTTTTGTCTTGGGGTTTTATTTGGGGAAAGAGGAGTGTTGTTATTTGGGCTTTTGACATTATTATTTCGTGGAAAGAAGCACTGAGACCTGTAAATTCAAAGTTAATTTAGTGGCGGTGCTTCAGATGATGATGATCTTGCTTACATCTTTTGGGGTGATCTTTATCAAAGAGTTGGAAGGAATTTTACTTATGATCATTATAGTGGATTGGGGAGTGTCAAGGCTGTGTGTTATAAGATCTACACTTTAATAGTTGTTGTATGGGACCCAGGGCGGATGGGTGTTGGTCTAACCTTTACCAACCAAAGGAAGGCATCATGCTGGCTTGGTTTGAAACAATAATCACTTTATCAGCCATTGAGTCAAGATCTTGTCCCTTTTAGAAGAGTTAGGGAGGTCTCCATTGTGTGTTGAGCAATTGTTTTTTGATTGTTAGAAGAGTTATGGAGGTCTCCATTTTGTGTTTAAAACAATTCTTTCTTTCTTTTTTTCCTATCAAAAAGGAAAAAAAAACTTTTATTGTTTTGGGGGAAATCTTTTGTGCTCATTACCTCTAGGAATTGAAGCAGGGTGCCTGTGGAATGATTGCTTCATAGGGAAAGTTTTTAATTTTTCATGAAATCCTAGGTTTCTATAGTTGGATTCATAGATTTTTAATCTCCCATGAAGTTCTAAGGCTTGTTTTTTCAGAACCCCAGAATTTCACTTGGGTGGGAGAATATCTTGCAAAAGCAGGGAGGATATGGATTCTTCATTTTTGTAAGTGTGACTATAAGCTTCTTTGTTCGATGCCCATGGTTTGCCCTCCTTCCCCTTTAAACTTATCAGTTTTTTTACCATTATTGTGTTGGAGGCCTTGGTTTTTCTTTTTCTTTTTCTTTTTCTTACTTAAATTGCATTGTTATGCTATAGGTATCTGTTTGTGTTGGCTTTATATATATTTTTTTCTTTTTATTTTAAATTGGTATTCTTGCATTGTTATGTTATTCTTCTTATAAAATGAAAGGGTGGGTGCTGAGTTTTATGGGACTGAGCCCTCCTTTGTATCTCGAACAACTCTATCATTTAGGGATATGACAAAATGGAAGGTATGGTAGTGTTTGGGAGGGCAAGGTGGGGAATTCCCTTGTCTCAAGGAGGTTTATATAGAGAATTGTCCCAAGCTAATTGAAGACTTACCAAACAATCTGCCTTTCTGGATGAACCTAGGGATTGAAGACTGAGTGGCTTGTTGCTCCATAGCATACGTGATTTGAAGGTGCGCCATTGTGACATCTCAGAGTGGAAGGAACTACCACTACTACTACGGTGTCTTGCGCTTAAAATTCAGACTCTTTGGATCGCTACTGTAGGAGGGAATGTTGCAAAGCAAACCTAGTCTTGAAGATTTAAGAATCATAAGACTATTCTCTTTCCAAACCTTTGGTGCAGAATTTGTTTACTCATCACTCTTTTGAATGTAGTTTTGGGTCTTGGACCAACGTTGTCATAGATGTAGGACCCCTACCTTTAATCAACTTTTGGATTGGGTGGGTTCTAGTTGAGGGAAGTAAGCTGTTTTTCAGTTTTTCTTCTTGTTTTTTGAGCCCTTAGACTTATTTGTATACCCCTTGTATGCTTTGTACCAGCCTTCAGGCTTTTAATAGAATTTGCAATTTATCTATCAAAAAAAAGTTGTTTACCCATTATGTTGAAATCTTTGGATATTGCTGACTCTAAGAAAATACAGTTTGTCTTAACCAAGTTCTCCAAATGTCTCTTCCCTTGCCTTGAATTGTTGTACATCCTCTGCTATACCTGCACCATTTCATTTTCAGAAAGGGACCTTACATCTTTGAATTGATTGGACAGTACATGGTGCCCTAATCTTCTGTCCATTGAATTGTTACCTCTCAACTTCTCAAACTATTTCATCTTCGATTGCAAGAATCTCAGGCCACTGCTACACAAGGCTGCATGCTTTCAATTATCAACATAAGATGATTGGCCAGAATTGATATTCCTAATACAGGGTCTTTCCTCCAAGCTAACTTCACTATCAATTGAAAACTGCAACATATTCATATCCCAGGTGGAGTGGAGCCTGTGAGGACTAGCCTCTCTCCGAATCTCAGGTCCTTGGACTGTTTGGAACTTCAACTGCTCACTTCTCTTCAAAATTATAGATCCGTAACTGTCCCATCTCCACTCTTTGACAAAAGAGGAGCTGCCCACCTCCCTATTTCCCCCTGAAATCCAGAACTGCCAGTTGTTGAAAGATCAGTGCAAGTTTTGGACAGGAGAAGATTGCCATTATATAGCTCATGCTCTATCGTTTGTGATTGATGACCAAGTTTTCTAATGAAGGTGGAATTACACAAATTTATGGTCAGGTGCTTGTTCTGTTCTAAAAGTGATTTAAATACCAATTTTGATTTGAGCCATTATAAAAAATAAATAGGAAAAATATATCTTAGATTTTCTAATTATTATAATTTTCTTGCTTTGACAGGGGAAGGTTGGCATTATATAGCTCATGTTCCATCGTTTGTGATTGATGACCAAGTTTTCTAATGAAGGTGGAATTACACAAATTTATGGTCAGGTACTTGTTCTGTTCTAAAAGTGATTTAAATACCAATTTGGGTTTGAGCCATTATAAAAAATAAATAGGAAAATTATGTTTTAGATTTTCTAATTGTTATAATTTTCTTGCTTTTCTTTCAGATTATCTATAATTCTTTACTATGGCTCTGATCAACTTATCTTCATGAGGAATCTTTTTAGACTCCCTTGCTTAATCAGTGACTTGTCAAATGCTTCAGATTTCATCTAGTTTAAATTGATTCTTAAAGCCACGCAGCTCTGCCGACCTGACTCCACATCTTGTGTTTTGCAATTATCCTTCCAATGGGCATTTTGTTTTGTTTTGTTTTGCTTTGTTTTTGTTTTTGGTGAATTCAGAGGTCATGATTCTCTTTCTTGAAAATAGTAGCAGAGCTTTTTTTGGCATCCAAAGATACGAGTTGGAGAGTGGAGTATGTGGTATGCACTATGATTACAATTTTCAGGTTCGCTGAGGCTGCATCTGTGTTGATATATCTCAGTTCTTCTCTTGTAACAGCAGGTATGTTTCTTTTCATTAATACTTCTCATAAGCTGACACATTGTGGAGTTCCATCATTTTCAACATGAGATAAACCTAAACAAAATCTTACTGCTCGAGGATCTGTTTGAATGAATTTTGGTGTACACATTGTTTTCATCTCATTCAGCTTTAATTAATCTGCAGATGTTCAGTTCAGGCATACTCAAACTCAGTGTCTGCAGCTTCTATCAAGCCATCTCCTCATTTACAAGAGTGTCATCCACCTTTTGAGCTTTTTACTCTGTTAATGGTAAGATAATCCTAAATTGAGCATGGATGCACGACGGTGCATGATTTCATTCTTTGACATTACAAGGTTGTCTCAATGTAGGGTCTTCCCTCCAACCTAAGTTCACTTAGAATTATGAAAAACTTAGGTGGAGTGAGGCCTGCAAGGAATGGCCTCTCTTACCGCACAAATCCTTAGGTCTTCCAAATCTCAGGTCCCTTGGCAGTTTGAGGCTCCAATTGCTCACCTTTCTCAAAAAATTAGAGATGTGTGGCTGCCCCAATCTCCAAGCTTTGACAGAAAAAGGACATCCAGCTGCTTTTTTGTTCTAACAATCCAAACTGCCTGTTGCTGAATGATCAGTGCAAGTTTTGGACAACTAAAGATGGGAATCATATAGCACGCATTTGATGACCAAGCTTTATAATGAAGGTGGCATCACACCAACTTTTAGTCAAGTACTGGTTCCGTCCTTGATAATTTTCTCTGGAAAACAGATAACACTTGAATACCAATTTAATTAGATCCATAATAAAGGAAATTTCTAACTGTTTTAGTAATTTCTTGCTTCTTTCAGGTTATTAGTTATTCTTCACTCTTGTAAGTTTATGCTTCATATCTTCATAACGAATCTTTCTTTAATCAATAATGCCTTGTCGAATGCTTCAGTTCAGATCTCATCTAGAGTTGATTGATGCTTAAAAACCAATCAGCTCAGCAGGTCTGATTTTGTAACTTGCATTTTTGTATACTTTTATGGACCTTGAATTTGTTTTCTTTCGCTAATTCTCTGAAACTCATGGAAGGCCTTTGATCCTATTTTTGACAGTAAATTGGAGCTGTCTAGAGACAATCTTTCCATTGGTACCATTTTTATTGTAAGTTCATAGACCCTTCCTGGAAGATTGTAGCAGATAATCTTTAGCATCCAAAGACTCAGGATTGTAATCTCTTGAGGAACTAGAGAAAGCTCACTCTGTTGGTGATTGGAGCATGCTGCGTGCTCTATGATTCCAATTAGTAAGGCATTTCCATTACTTTGGTTTAACCATCTAAGCTACAAATTACAAAAATTTAGGTTGCCTTTGGTTTCCGGAAATTATTGAGGGAAAAAATACTATTGAAAATGATTTCCTCATGTTTGGTTGTTCCATGAAAGAATTCAAAGAAAATATAATTTAATTAAAAATTTGTATATTTTAAAAATATTTAATCTTTACATTGATGATTTAAAATAAATAAAATGAGCTTGCAAATAAAAACAATTTATCAATTTAACTCTACTCGCTTCTTTACTTTTTAATTTGTTTTACTTTTCTTCTTTGTTTTTTCTCTTTTATTTTCCCTTGAAATTTTCAGAAACCAAATAGAGCAAATATGCATTATTGTCAGGTTCTCTGCGTTCACATCTTAGTTCTCTAGAAACAACCAGAATATTTTCTTCTTACCTGTACTCAAAGATAATTGAAGGAAAAATTGTGTTTCATTGATCACGAATAACCTATATATATACTAGATAATCCCTAAATCAAATAGGAAAGAATATAAAGTTTCCTAACTCTACTTGAATACATGTTTCCCTTTTCCAACTAGATTCTAATTTTACAATACTATAATGTTATACATTCTTTTCATAAGCTAACACATTGTGGAGTTCCATCATTTTCAAGACACTAAATCAAATTCTATATTCAACTCAAGCTATAACTAAAATCTTACTTCCTCAGGTTCTGTCCTCAACAGTTTTATTCACCATTTTCATAATGGCATCCAAGTGAAGCAGATGTTAACATTTTCCTTTGTGTAATCATTGTTATCTTCTCTTCAGCTATAATTAATCTGCAGAAGTTCTGTTTAGACACCTCAAACTCAAAATCTTCTGCTTTGGATCTGTGTTCATTTTTTCCCATTTACATTATATGTCATCTACCTCTAATCTTTTCACTTTGTAAATAGTAAAAGAGTTGTAATTCTACTACATTATTTGATCATGGATGCTATTGCTACCATTTAATTTCCATATTCAAGCTTTTCTTGTACTTACAAATGATAACTTGAGCTCTGAATTCTCGCTAAATTTGCGATTCTGATTTCTGACTGAGGTAGGTGCAGGGAGAAGAGAGAAGGCAGACCATATCCAAAGTCATACCACTGCAGACTATATATGGTTTTGTTCTACTGAAGTTCAGCCAGTGGAATCTTATTTAACACGTTGAGGACTCATGTACAAATCAGTTGATTTTCCAATCTTGATGACAGCATCTTAACGGTAAACTAACTAGAAATTGTGAGTAAATTGGATTTTCTCATACCACACTTAGAAAATGGATACTTGACCAAATTCTACTCATTGGAGCTTGTTTTTAGCTTTTCTTCTTTACTTATAGTGCAGTGCTGTAAAGCCTATATAACCAACCCCACGTGTATTCGAATGTCAAATTCTGCGGATCTAACCTCGTAACTTGTCTTTGCCAATGATAATCTAAGGGCTTAGTTGGTTTAAGGTCTTGGAGTTTACGCAATGGTCAGTAGCTCGAGTCTTTTCGGGGCCAATGGAGGTTTACCATTAGGGTCCGTTGGATTAGTTGATGTGAGCGCAAGTTGGTCTTGTCTTTGGTGATGATCCTTCCATGAGCTTTTTTTATTTATTGTAAGTTCAGAGTCATGATCCACTGATTTGAAGACAATGGCATGATTTTTTTTTTCATCCAAATATTTTTTGAATTCTCAACTTTTTTAATTATTGTTTTAGTAAAATATAATTTTATTTTTTATTTTTCAATTTTGATTTAAACTATACATCGTGCTCGGAATTGAGGTGAGACCCATTGTAAAAGTCTAAAGGTCATTCTAGTACTACTTCTTCCAGTTGTGTGAGTTTAACATAAAAGTCATATGTTTACATAGAAAATTTACATGGTTTTCATGGTATAGTCCCTAAACTCGAGTCCTTATAAGAACATATGTAATATAAAGTGAATAGATATAAAAAATAATAATTAATTTTTTGACCAAGAAAGCATTCATGTATTCCTTAAGAGAAAAAGAATGCATAAAAAAAAGGTTTTTTTTATTTTTTTTTTAATACAGGTTGTTTCTTTATCTAAAAATGAAAACGATTACAACCATATTGTATCTTAAGGTAATATTTAGAAATATTGGGTTCAAAAACCTCAAGGTCATTCAAAATTTGTAAATCTAATTTTTTTTCTCTCTAAAAATAACTAATTTTAGATGAAAATGTTTTTTTGTCATTTAATGTATTTACATGTATTTTTAAAAATATTTATTTTTATAATAAATAGGAAAGATGTTTAATAAAATAAGGTTAAAATTTGTTGAAATGTTAAATTTTTGAAATTAAATTTAAAGGGATCTTATAATCAAATCATTCTAAGATCCATTTTAAGTAAAAATATCTTTTTAACTTTTTTTCTTTTTCATTATCTAATATCTTCGTTTTTTTTAAAATTATTATTTCAACGTTATTTCTATTTTACTATTTTTAGATTTAATTAATTATTTTTATTGTTTGAGATTTTTTTTGTGCTAGTACTTTTTTTAATTAAATTTTCTTTCAATATTACTTTTTTTTTAAAAAAAGGTTAATAATAATTAACTAAAATTGTTTTAAATCAGATTAAACTTGTTTCCTTCGAAAAAATAACAAAACAAATTTATTTGTCTACTAAATCAAAGTAAAAAAATAAATTAAATTTTTTTGGAATTGAAATAAAATTAAAAGACCCCAAACTCAAGCATTGGTTTTCTTAGTGTATTTCCACAGAATGAGATTCTGGGTCTAATCTGATAAATACCTCCAAGTAAAGCCTCCACACATCTTTACAATGTAACTCTCTTCTTCGTCGTCTCTGTAGGGTTAGGGTTTCAATTTTTTATTTTAATCGCTTTTCATGAAAGTATTCCTATATCTGAATCCCTTGGATCGTTTTAATAGGTTGGGCTTTCACTGTTTTCCTTCATTTTCTTCGTTATATCGCTATCCAAATGCTTCCAATACTGATTAGTTTCTTGATTTATTTTGGATTTTTCTGTAGCTGAGAATTCCTATATCTGAATCCCTCGGATCGTTTTAATAGGTTGGGCTTTCACTGTTTTCCTTCATTTTCTTCGTTTTCTCGCTATCCAAATGCTTCAATACCAATTAGTTGTGTTTATTTTGGTTTCGGCGGCACGAGAGGATTTGTTTGTTTTGTCTTTGTGCGGGATTTGTCTCGATAGCCATCATTTTCAGACATTAAGCCTTCCCATTGCATCCAGGTACGCTTGGGAGGGGCCGGAGATCGGCCGTTACCCCAACTTCATCCTTCTCTGGGTGATCAGTTGGTTTCATGCTCTGTTTTATTTATTTATTTATTTGTATTTGTGAATCTATACTGAGCAAGTTTTAGAAAGATGGTGACTGACTCCATATCTCTCATCCGGAATCAAATTCCAAAACCCTCGGTTATATGTACGCAGCTTACCCTCTTCCTATTGTTGGTCCCTTCCTTCTAGGATTATGATTTACTGCTTGGAAAATTGCTTGTAGGATGCGAATTTTTGGAGAATTTGGGGAATGTTGGATTATGTTTTCAACACAGAGATGTTTCTTTCTAACTTAAAAGATTAAGCTTTAGCTTCTGTGCCAAACGAGAAAAAAAATTATCTTATGGTCTATTAAGAATGCAAAAATCCTCTAGATCTTCCTTTGGGATAACTCTCAGTTTAGTATAGAAAATCAAATACTTCTCATATTATCCCTTAGTGGGAATTTACATAAAGCATGCCAAAAACATGGTTGATGTGGTTTTTCTGCTTTGTAATTGCTTATTATTTTTGCTTCTGTTTTACATGTTCAAGCAGACGAGAGATTGCTTGTTAGATTGTGTACTTTGAGAACGCATATGATTTTGCTGCCCGGAGGTTCTCCACCTTTAATCAGAAAATTGATCATTTTCATGCTTATGATTGATTTCCATCATGCTGATGTTCAAGTATTGGCCCTTTGTTCCTCGAGTTGATGATTATGTTGCTCAGTTTTTAGACAATCTTCATTATCTGGGTGGTCCATCTGACTGTTTCGAAACCTATCTTTCACATGACATGGAAACCAGAAAGATGCCAAAAACAAATATTTGGAGCCAACTAGTGATAGAATGCATTTCTTATATACGAAAATAAAAAAAAAGAAATGAAAAAAAAAACTCAGTTTCTTCCCCTTTATATGGGAAGTGAGCAGGTGATAGGTGCCGATGGGTGTCCTTTTGTTGCTCGATTGTGACATTAGCTTCTTCATGTGATAAAAGATGGAGCACACAAAGGTTATTCTTAACAATGCATGAGGTAACTGTATATGCTTCTATATTATTGTGCTAGATGGTGGGTCGGCTTGAAACTTTTTTATTATACACATTCTATAATGTCCACAATTCTTTCATTCTTATATGTCTTTTGTCATTATACAGACGAAAAAGTCGTTCTATCTCCCCACGACGCCGTAAAAGTCGATCACCATCTCCAAGACATCGTAAAAGTCGTTCTCCAACACCAAGATGCGGCAAGGCAGAAAAGTGGTGCTTACATCTAGGATCGCAGAAATTTTCCCGCTTAAGATCCTAGACGCCACCCAAATGCTCAAGAAGGAAGAAGAGCATATGCATCAATCACGATTTGTTCTAGTTATACATATCTGAGATATTTCAACTTTGGGCAACCCGACATCTATCTCCCGCACCCACCCATCATCTTCACCTGAACCGCGACCAATTTAGATATCTTTATTAGATCCGTCTGAAGGGCTGATGACATCCACAAGCCGCAACGATCTGGTCTCCAGGTCCCATGGATCGGTTCATCAAATCAATCCACGTGCGACTGGAGAATCCTTCCCTTGTTGCGGCGACGATGAGCCTGCGTGTGCCGTCTGGCTGCCTGCATATGATATGTTGGTGATCAAAAAATATATTGAGGCTTAAGCCTTGACACCTGTGACAATGTTAAGTTATGCAGTTAGCATTGAGGCTGTAACTTTTACATAGGTAATAGAGGCTTATGCCTCACATATTTTAGGCTTACGACTTTGAGATCATAGCCTTTAGTCTGTTGATGCTTAAGCCTAAAAATACTCAAAATGGTTTTTTAAGGCTTCGAGTCTTTATGTTGAAGAAACTAAATTAGAACCTATTGATAATGACATTATTATAGATGGGGCATGGTCCTTTCTTTTGTCAATGTGTACATTTATTATTATTATTATTATTATTACTACTACTACTATTATTATTATTATTGTCTTTGATGAGTAAAACAACCAGAATATTATTACTGAATACACCTTATTGGCGATTGGCAATAAGGACATTGAGATTTGTATTATTATTGTTATTATTATGGATAGAATGTGGTCCTTATGAGATTTGGCTTTACATATGGCTCTGAGATTGTATCAACAGTATGAAATAGCAATGCATTTGACAGGTAATGGAGATCTTGGACTATATGTACTAAAAAAGCATGTACATTGATCTAAACATCATCTTGTTCAAAAGATCATTTAATCTATCTATTTGCTTCTTCTAGAAAAAAACTGAGACATAAATATTAGATTAGCATTTTTACAATGCCGGGAGAAGAAAAACTGGTGATTCCTAGCTGTAAAAGTGGAAGTAAGAACTTGTGCATTTCATGAAAATTGGAACCCTTGAGCATTATGATTTATTTCTGACTGTTGAAGCCTCATGCACTACTGATGGGCTCAGGCCCCCGCTGAGCTGTAAAGGGCAAGGTTTAACTCAGGGAGAATGTTCTGGGCTAAAAAATTATTGGCTACTAACTTTTTTTTTACCTGATAAAGATCCGGTCCTTCTCTCTTTTACAGACCCAAGAAAGTTTATTGCTTGCCATGTTTTCTTTTTGCTTCCAATAGACATGCTAAACAAAGTAATATTGGTGGTTAAATTAGGAAAAATAATAGGTGAGTACATTGATGGCTTTTTGTTTCAATTGACAGTAACCTAATAGCAGAGTTTTAATGCTTTATGTGATATTTATGGCATCTGATGGTATTGTGTTAGTAATCCATGATGTTAGATCAAGGAGCTTGTAAATGGAGTTATTTTTCTCAACTTAGCCAATATTTCTGGTGTACTGAACTCTAAGGCTGGCTTGAATCATAGAAAGTAGTAGTAGGGAAAAAGGAAAAAAAATTTGAAACTTTGGTTTACCTTGAAAAATAAATACTAAGAAAAATCAAATATAAATGAGAACTATTTAGAAACTTGTACATTTTCCATTCGTCGTTCTTTATGTAGGAGAACAAAGAAGAGAAATAGATTGAAAAGTTATGTTTGAAGATTTTAATAAGCTGGAACCTATTTTTGTTATTTTTCTTCAGTTTTTATTTTCTTCCATTTTATCTTTTATTTCATTTTCATTGTATTTTTTTATTTTACATAATGAATTGCTTCCCTGAAATGTTTCTCCTGAAATACTTACTCGGATGCTATAAAAGCATTTGCAAGACCTGGGGCATTTATACCAATTATCTAGTTTTTATAACATCAAAAACCACCCATGTCAAGAGGGATGTACAGATGTAGGTTAACAGATGGAGAGTCCATTCTTTTGGGTTACTGAAATGCTTTGTAAAAAATTCAGTCGTAGGAGTATTAATTAGACATCCTTGCATATACAGATGGAATTATGTGACTATTGTTCTTATGCTTTTTAGCCTCTCTTGTTAGGAGGATATGGTTATGGGTCGGTCGGATGTTTTCTGGGCTGGCCAAGTTCAAGACTACCCTCCTAAACAGCTAGGCTTTCAGGTTGGTGTTTTGGGACAGATAGTATTGGACTCTGACTGGGCTATATATTCATCATGGCAGGCAAAAAACGTGGAATTCAACCTACTGTAATTATTGTAGTGGGTGGGTAGGTTTTATTTTGGGAAACCCTTGGGTGACTACTGTACTTCTCCCATTTCTCTCCTTAAGAGGTCTATAACATGACATTTTGATTATGGTAGTCAGGATTGATCCAACAGAATGATAAAATAATTATTTGATTAGCCACCTCAGGGTTGATTCAGTGAAGAATGAAGTGTTTTTTGGTCATATTATATATTTTTTCTGGTTATTCTTTCACTTCTAACCTATCAGATATGCTAATTTTATTCAAGGATCCAACTTACAGAAATCTTGGCTGACCCAGATTTAATGTTTAACCTGACCCAACTTGATCAACTTGCAGCCTCAGGGGTTCCTTCTGTCAATTTAAAGTTTCATGCTTTTCTTGGCATAGAATCACTAGCTCAAATTCCTTTGCTTTGTGCACCCAACACTCAATACTAAGAGAAAAAGCCATTTATTACACAAAATTCAGACTTCTGTTTGTCAAGACTGTATCTTAATACAAGGATTGGAGTATTTCGGTGATTGTTAGTTTTAAAATGCGACAGGTTTCTTGACATTCTTCTCCACAGGCTTTTCTGAAGGAAGATACTGCTATAGTTCAACTTGTTATATTTGATGATCAATTGGTGCGTCGTTTATCTACTGTTCACCAGTTTTGAAACTCATTTATTTGGTCATCAATTAGAGGTATGCCTTATAAGCATAAGCATAAGCATAAACATGTATTTAGTGCCTTAGTTAACATGAAGGTTAGTTTGCCTCTCATTGTACTTTGGTAACATGATACAAGAAGTGGAAAAAAGTGGAATGACGTTTGCCATCTTGATCATTATCTCAATTTCAAGTGTTGTCTGGCTTCAAAGATGTTGAAAACCAAAAGTGCTGCATTTTTCTCCGCTGCAAAAGTGGCTACTTTTCTCTTAACTTTTTTTCCATGTTATCAGGCGTCAACAGGAAGCTGAATTGAAACTTATCGAAGAAGAAACTGCAAGGAGAGTGGAAGAGGCGATTAGGAAGAAAGTTGAAGAGAGCTTGAACTCTGAGGAAATCAAGCTGGAAATACAGAGGCGCCTGGATGAAGGTCGGAAGAGGCTCCTGGATGAGGTTGCAATTCAACTGGAGAAAGAGAAGGAAGCTGCTCTTATCGAGGCTAGACGGAAAGAGGCAAGTATTTTCTGCAAATAATTTGAAGGGCATGCTTTTGTTTGTGATCATCATGGTGCACTGATTCTTGTTTGGGTGCCTGGGAATTAATATTTCTTTCTTATCCCTTACCCACAAAGGGTATTGATCCTTATACAGAACAATGAAACAAGTTAAAACTTTCTCATATGGCGTCTTCTATTTATTTGCTCCTGCATTGGAGTTTTCAGATAAAGTGCCTTCCTACCTTATTATAGGATCTGGAATAAGAAAATCCTAGTCTATTTTACGGCTCATGCATATCATGTAAGAGAAGTACTTGGTGTTACTAGACTGCCTCCTTTCTTCTCCATCGTTTTTAAATCATCCCTCACCAGGGATTTGGGATAACCGCCAGAAAATGAAAATCTTTTGAGCAAAAACCCTGATATGATATTCCCATTGGGATGATCGTATGACAACTTATGAGACCTAACTTCTGTCACTTACCTTTGGTTTGCAATTGAATAATTTTGATCGTTCACAGGAACAAGCTCGGAGAGAGAAAGAGGAGCTAGAAAAGATGCTTGAAGAGAACCAGAGGCGGGTGGAAGAATCCCAGAAAAAGGAAGCCTTAGAGCAGCAGCGGAGAGAGGAGGAAAGATATCGGGAATTGGAACAAATCCAAAGACAAAAGGAGGAGGCTCTGCGAAGAAAGAAACAGGAAGAGGAGGAAGAACGGGCAAACCAGATGAAACTGTTGGGTAAGAACAAATCCAGACCGAAGCTGTCTTTTGCATTAGGCTCAAAATGATTTAAAATCCCTTATGGAGTTGGGACTTGGCTTTCATGCTTGCCTTTGTAATTCTATGAAGATATATATATTTGCTTTTCAAAAAAAAAAAACAGTTTTTGGTTTGCTAATGTCATCCATATTGAGTTGTCCACCATGCTTAGATAAACTTGAATGATGTGCTATATATACCCCCTTGTATGGAGAAAAAAAATGGTAGATTTATATCAAATTTATAAAATATAAACTAAATTCTAATTCAATTACTAAATAAATATAAGATTCTTGATTGAAAAAAAAAATTAATAAAAAGTGATAAGATTATATAAATTTCAATATGCAATTGAAAATTTCAAGAATAAAAAGTACTGAAAAGTGAAAGTAAATTTTAAGCCTTTTCATCAAAACCCATGTAGATGGAGTTCAAATATACAAGTTTTTAAATAGTTTTAATTATATTTAATTCTCTTTTGAAACTTTTTCATAGGAGTAACTTGAGAAAATCCTTTCAAAAAAAAAAAACTAAGGAAAATTATTTTCAGTAAATTTCTTTTCTTTATAATTCTTTGGAATTGAAAATAATCATAGATTTAGAAATCAGCATGAAATGTAGATTGTTTATATGAAAATATTATATATATAAAAGAGCGGAGTTGTCATTTTTTGGATCTCCCATTTTGGTTATGATGCTTTTCTCGCTCAAAAGGTGATACTCGTTTTATTTATTTTTGAAAAAATGAAAACGGTTTTGGAGTCGTTACTTATTTTATTTTTTTTAAGGGAAAACAAAATAAAAAAGAAAACCCTAAATGTGACTTATAATAGGAAAAGTAGGCTTGTAAAAACCGAGCTTAGGTCCTGGGGGTCAGGTTACCTATTGAGAAGGTACGGTAAAGATCCATAACATCTCTCTAAGCCTTTTAAAGGTTGGGTCTCTAATAATCAAGTTAAGACAAGTATGACAACTGATTAATCAATCTAATGATATCAAGAAACGAGCAAACATTATAACACTAGAGCACATTAGACATGTAATAAATAAAAATCAAAGTCGACTAAGGTAAGAGCATATACGCTAGTGGCGAATTGTGAGCGCTATTAATAGAAAACAGGGTTAGCCCAATGTGATATATAGAAACATTCATGGTTAAATTAGAAGATCGGGTTATAAACTAAGTGCCAAATTATTTAGTGAAGGCATACATGAGATGTCGAACCCCCACAAAGGCCCATTTATTTAGTACATGAGCCGACTCCATATGATTTAATTTTATTGGAATTATAGATTAAACTATGCTTTTAGAATTTTGGAATCAGGTTGAAAATGGTGATTTTGAAAAATGAAAATTTGATTTGGGATTCGGAAAATAAGAATGTCACTTTGAAAAAGAAAGGGATTTGAAATTTGGATGTTTAAAAATGGATATTTGATTTGGGAAATTAAAAGCAAGTGATTTTTTTTAACTATAAATTTTGAATAATTTTTTTTTTTAGAAATTAAGGAAAATAAAATTTAAAACTTTGAAATGAAAGAAAATGATTTTTGAGTTTTAAAGAAAATAATTGAATTTTTGAAGTTGAAGAAAATTACTTTTTTTTTTTTATTCTTTTGAAAATTAAGAAAATTGTTTTTTTTTTTAGAAATTAAGGAAAACGATTTTTGAATTTTAAAAGTTAAAGAAAATTATTTTTCGATTTTTTTTTTAGAAATTAAAGAAAATTGTTTTTTTTTAAATTTAGATAACAAAAGTAATAGAGTGAAAGTTAAAATAATAATATTTATTTGAAAATTAGTAGTAAAGAAAATTAAAATCGATGAAAATTGAGGATGTTAGAAATATTATTTAAATATGACAAAAATTTAAAACAAAAGATGTAGACTAGTGGTTTAAAGTGTTTACTTACAACACAAAGGACATGAGTTCAATTCCTTATGTTGCATTTGAAAGATTTCATTTTTGAAGGTGCGTAGTGATGTGGCATTGTGGGCTGAATGGGGTGGTAGTGGCGTAATGATGAGTCCATTGGCGCAAGGTAGATAGGTTGAATTAAAGAAATTGGGGGTGGGCTGCAAGGTGGATGAGTTCTAAGAAAGTGGATAAGTTGAATATAATGGGCTGGACCTAAGATAGGTGGGTTGATTGAAAGAGGTTATTTAGTTTGGGCCTAAGGTAGATGAATTGGTCTTAATGGAAGTGGGTTGGGCTTAAGGTGGACAAATTGGATTTAAGAAAGGGAGTGAGTTGATCGCAATCAGAGTACAGGCTAAGATAAGGAGTTGGAATGTAATGAAGTAGAATGCAGGTGGGCGTTTGTTTTTGAGCATCTTGGAAAATTTAAAATAGGTTCGGTGTTAAGGCTGTTCATTTTTAAATTTTCACGACTTATTGCAGAAATTTTTAAAAAAAATCTTGAATAGAAAAGTGAAAATATTTAGCTTTTACATTCGGGAAAAATCGTTTTTGCGAAATAAGAAAAACGATCGTTTGCCCATGACAAGAAGAAGAATTTGTAATATACGCTACTAGGGATGACAACGAGAGAGGGTTTGGGACGGAATGGAGGTCTCCGCCAGAGCCCATTTCAAGTTTATTTTTTTAATTCCCAAATTTATCTCATTTAAAAAAAGTCGCAGGTAGCGAGAGATAGGAAAATTACGAGCTACCTTCCGTTTACATTTTATTTTTATTTTTTATATTTGATTTTTTATTTTATTATATTGAAATTAATATTTTTCATAAAAATAAAAATATTATAATTTTATAAATTATTTATTAAAAAACATTATAATAATTATTTATATTAAAGTATAAAAAATAAAATAATAAAAAATATTTTTAAAATATAATCGAGCGTGAGCTTATTATTATTAAACCTAAGTGATAGGCTAAGTGGAGATGGGTTGGATTCGTGTGTAGTATAGCAAGCACAACTAATAACAATCTCAATAATAAATGGTGTGAGTACCATAGCTTTTAGGTCTAGACCCATTATTTAATAGGTCCAATGCTCGCGTAGGTCCGTCGCCTGACCCGCATCATGCAGTGGCCTAAGTCGGCTGTATTAAGCAATACATGAACTAAGCCCCAGAGGAGAGTTTTAAATCCAGTTTGAGATCTGAGTTACGACCGGCCGTCACCATCGCATGTAGAAGTTCGTTATAGATAATACAAAAAAGATATTTATCCCCGGATCTCCCAATATCCAAATATGATACGTCTCAAAAATATAAATCTTTAATAAAGGAAAATTAGTCCTTGATAAGAAAAAATATATATTATCACCAAAATTGCGAGATTATCTTTTCTATAATAATAGATAAATTTGAGTATAAAGTGAAGGCTCCCTAAAAGGAAAATGTATGCAACTCCAACTGCGCTAATTCCTTTCTTTCTCTTATCTATTCTTTTATTGATTTAATCATTGAAAAAGTGCCCTACATAGCAAGTTATCATCGCACCGCTGATACCTCAAAAGTGAGACGATCCACAAATGGGACACGCAGGAAATCAATAGGTTAATGGCAACAATCATAAATCAAAATCTGAGATCGGTTAATGGGAACAAAAATCAAGGATCATTAATCAATGATAACTAATCATAGGAAAGGGAAGCAAAAATCAATTGATGGTCACAGAAAAAAAAAACTAATAAATTAGCAAGAGATTCCAAGACAAAATAAAATAATAAAATAAAGAAAGTGCGCATACACCTGTGCACTAAAACTCCCCCCGCTTTAGGACTGGCACATTCTTCCATCAATAATGCCACATGTCCTTATAACAAACGCAACGAAGTCTTATTAAAGACGAACACGATCTACGAATCCATCCAATTCTCACATTGCTCTCTTTTGCCCTAACAACCGATCCTCTCCAAAAAAAAAAAAAAAAACCCGATCCTCCAAAAGGAATGTCTGTGTTTTTTATTTTCTGCTCCGAGTCCGTCGTTCCCCTTCCGATCACCTCTCCCTTCTGACCGTCCATCCCTCTATTTTTCTTTCTCTTTGCTTCGGTCTCCATCCCCTTTGTTTGATCGTCTTTTTCCTCAGGAACTCTAAAAAAAATTAACACTAAAACTCCCCTAAGGGAAAAGGAACCCCCACCTTCCCAAAAGAAAAAGGGTAAAATAAAATTTAAAAATAAAAAAAGAAAAGAAAATCTAATCAAATAAAATCAGAATTGTTGTAAATGAACCATTTAAGTGAATTAATTTACTTCATTGAGGGGGAATGAACTTAAGCTTCTATTCATGACACTCCATTAACTCAAGCTTCTATTTATGACATTCCATTATTCACATTTAAGATGAGTAAATGGTAGAAGTATTCATAAATTGTAAAACACCGTAAAAATCGCCCAAACCGAACCAAACCGAACCGAAACCACGGTTTTCAAAATTTATAGGTTTGGATTGGTTTGAAATTTTTGAAAAATCGACATATCGGTTCGGTTTGTGGTTTAGGGGTGGCAAATGGCTTAGAAGCCATTTAACCGTTATTATATATATATATATATATTTTAAGTTTTAACCTAATTTTTTTGTCATCTTGATGCACGGCTAGAAGCTCACCACAACGGCGGTCCAACAGCAAAATCAATATCCATTTGTCCCACTCGTGCAAATCTCACATGTACAGCCATACATTCTTCTCTTGAATATCCGTTGTTCCTTGCATTTGTATCTAGCCTCTTGTAAGTGAAACCTTGTGTTATTTTAAATTATGTTTTTTCTTTTTTCTTTGTGGTTGTATTTGAACTAGGTAATGGGAAATAATTCATCGCCTCTTGTGGATCCTTAAATTCGATTTTCTAGTTTATTTTAATTTCTGTCTTTGTGGGTCGTGTAAACTCATGTTGAAAAAAAAATTACATACAACATGCTACTATTTTCAGTCAAGTTTGGAATTTATTGACTTTTTTTCAGCGTCAAATTTATTGAATTTTTTCCACATCTCGCGAAATTCAAATTAAATGTATATAAGGAAAATAAAATTTTATTTTATTTTTTATATCATCTAAAAAATATTTTTTAAGGAGTTATTCTCGAAAGCTAAATGTGGATGTTATCATATAGACCATAAATATTAAATTCCAAGTCTAAAGTATTAAACTTAATAAAAAAATTCGCCTTAAATAAAATTTTAATTCTATTTATGATATTGTACTTTCTATATTTACCATAATATAGCTTTTACAATGCCTATTAATTGTGATGATGGAAATAAATTGAATTAAAGTGTTTAACTATAAAAAAAAATTGAATTAATTTCATAATTGTTACAAATAGAATTTAGTGACATATCATACATAGTAAATTTTCAGAAATTTAATTTCTTTAAGTCTTCTTTTTCCCTTATGATATTTCTACTAACTTCAATGTTTTAGATAATCCTTATCAATTACCCCATGTTGAAATTAGTAGCTTAATATAGAAAGTGAACTAATATTTTTTTTAAAGCATATTAAATTGTAGGTGTTGTCTCTTGGATTCTCAGAGTCATCGGATCGTTGGGGCATTAACCTAGTGGCAAGGACCTGCAAAACAAACAAGGCATCGGTGGTGGTGTGTTGTTGTCTCTTGGATTCTTAGAGTCACCGTATCGTCGATGTATTAACCTAGCGACAAGGACCTGCAAAACAAACAAGGCACCGACGGTGGTGTCTTAGGCCCAGCCTCAGATGCTTAAATTCGGATAGAGCCATGGGAGAGTAAACATGTCCCGTTTTTATTAGGTATCCCGCCCACTTTCCTATTGCGATTCGACTATGAAGGAGGATGATCGCTTTACGGAAGAAATTCCCGGGTGGGTTTATATGCTGTATGAAATGGGAAGGGAGGCGCTTCATTCTTGCCTTGGGGCACAGTGTTTCCTTTTAGGATAGTCCGTTATCAGAATCTTCGCTCAGAATCGTTTGATTATCCTAAGGGCGGTTACGTACGTGATTCATGGGCAGATGTGTTTTCGAGCTACGAGGGATCAGCCGGAAAATTATTGGTTGGCCATCTTCTTAGAGACGATAGTCGGCTAGGAGATGATGTGTCTGGGCAATAAATCCCGCAGGCCTTTACTGTGATCGGATAGTCCACGAGTCGGGATCCGTGTTCGTGTGAGGATACTTGGGCCTGAAACTTGGGCTTGGCCTGTGGGCTTTGATATGTCTGGGCCTTTTGAATAGGGGTGGTGGGCCAAAGGCCATGGTACCCACAATGCCCTACTTTTTATGGCTAGGGAGATCAGTCTTCCCCGGATGGAAAAATACCGTATTCTTGACCTGGTTGTCATTAGGAACGGGGGACCGTTAATGCTTGTGTGTTCCAATGCGCTCGTTATCGAGGGGTTTTCTATTTTTGGTAACACATTTAATGGGGATTTTGGGGGTTTCCCATAGGTTTGAAACCCCTATAACAGGCTGCAATGTAATGGATTCTTTTATGCTACTGACTGGTTTTGAGTTTTCGGTGGGTATGTATGGCTAGACGTTCGATGCGTGCTTTGCCGATTGCTCTGAAATTTGAGTGTGATGTTAATGAGGAATTCCGGTCGGGCTCTGAGGAGCGTCTTTGGAGGCGTGCTAATTTGCTTTTGGAGGGATATTTTCGAGCCTTATATGCCCTCTTATATGTCCCTTCGCTTTGGCATCGTTGAAAGGCGCTGTAATCATATTGCCATAAAAAGGGCTATTTGTGGCCGGGGCTTTTTCTTTTTTCATATCTTCTTTAGGATATCCTTTTTCTTTTTCTTCGACTTTTTCTTCTTTCTTAGGCTTTGTTTCCAGGTCTTTTGGCCTGTAGGTATGTAATTGTTGAAGTATGATCGCTTGGTTGTAAGCGTTGGCACGTGTAATTATGAGCGCCTTTTTGGTGTAGTGGCGGTATGTTTCTTGGAATTTTTGCTTTTTTGCTCACCTTATTTTTCTCGTGCTCAGCTAACCGGTTAGCAACGTTGGCTAACTCCTTGGGACAAGGGTTGTGGCGTTTGATGAATTCTAGAATGGATCGTACTTATGATTCTGGCTGGACCAGCTTGGTTGTTCGGCCTAGCCGAGTCCATTGGGGAGGCACAAGGGCCCTAGCTTGGGGGCCCACAAGCTTGGCCCACACTCGTTTACTGTGCCCTAGTAAGTGAAGGATCACCCGGATTCAAATCTTTTGGAGGGGCGATGAGTTAGCGACGCATTTATTGCACCTGTAGACGCTAGACGCCTGATATTTTGTTTCCCTTCCACTCAATTGATACTCCGGTGTAGCGTTATGTGTTTTGTGAATTGTCTTTCCAGGCGTTTGTTTTCTTCTATCTTCCAAGTAAGCCTTGTTTTTGTTTTGAGTACGTTATATTCTAGTTGCCGGCATGTTTCCGACGACAAGATCGTAGGAGGGTGTTTTTAGGGCACGTTAGAACTAGGGGGGGGGGTGTGTTTCGGGTCTGGTAGGTTCATGTGCGTTTTCGCCCTTTTACCAGTTTGGTATTATGGCATGGAACTGATTCCCCTTTCCTCTCTCCTTTTATTGTTGTCTACTTGCAGAATGGTAAGAGGTCAAGAAGAGACTTCCACTAGTTAGATTGGGCACAGAAGAGGGCCTAGCCGGGATACACCTTCTGCAAGCAACTTCATCTCTTCTCTGTCTATGGAGGAGTTGAGGTCTTACTGTCAAATTCCTAACAATATCGATTTTGAGTTGTCGGACGGTCCGACCGAATCCACTATTGACGAGGAAGATAGTGTAGTGTATTTCACCCGGGAACAGCTTGCAGCAGGGCTTCGCTTCCCCTTTTCGTCTCTAGTAAAGCAGTTCCTACACTTCTCTAGAGCGTCTCCGCTGCAATCCATTCGGGTATCATTGAATCGGCCGGTGCGGTGTCTTTGAACCTCCTTTACTGATTGGACATTTCGGTTGGTAGAGTGCCTTTATTCTTCTGTAGGTTTGGGACACGGGTAGGGTATCCATGTCGGCCTAGAGCCCCCGACTACAATTTGTTACGGCACTCCCCGACTCTCCTAAGACCAAGGCGAAGGGTGTGATCTTGGTTAGAGGACCTTGGTATGAGACCCCGGGCTTCCCTGACCTCCCGTTTGTTTTAAACTAATCAATGTCATTCCCAAGTGTGTTCAAGTTGTAGGATCTGTATGTCGGTGCATTTCTACACGTGTATCCTTTACGTTCACGTATTTTATTATTATATATTTTTTTGTGCAAGGAAAAGCCGAAGGGGTAAACTGGTGAACTGGGTAGAGAAAGCTAGCTTTAAGAAAATTCAGAGGTTGCTAGAGATTTATGAGCTGGAACGACATCATGAAATTCTCTTAACTATGAAGAATCTTCGTGAGTTGAGTCGCAGTCCATCTCCCTACATCATTCCAGTTATTCCACGCCCTCTTCCCGTAGAAATAATGGAGGAAGAGCATTACGTTATTAACCTCTAAATTTAGCCGAGACGGCTGTCTCAGACGGGGTCGAGATCGGCGGTTGGTGGGACTGATTATTTCGTAGAGGCAACCTTCTTTGGCTAGGGAGGATTCCGACCTTGTCCCTCAAGAAACTAAGAAGGACGATAGGGGTAGCCGTCTTGAGTGTATCCCTTTTGCAAAAAAGGGTTCTCGTCCTGCCCTCCAAGCATCTAAGAAGGGAAGGCAGGTGCCCAAATGGCTAAAAACACCTGGAGCGAGGGTTGAAGATTTTGTCCCTTGGGTTTCCCCAATATCTAGCTGCCCCCCTGCTAGGGAAGAGGAAGAAGAGGAGGAAGAGATGGCTGATCTTGTTCATAACTTCGGCGCACGGAAGCGTAAACGAGGTGCCAACTTTAAGAGGGCGGCGGTGCATCCAGGTGGTAGGTGAGGTGGTCGACAACCATCAAATGAGTTCGGATGTACGGGACGACAGTCACTTCAAATTCGCATGAGATGAGCTTTCATGGCTAGTCGGCTTCGGAAACTGCCCTCTTGGTGGATTTAGGAAAGGTCTCCCCAACTCATGCGGAGGTCTAGGAGGACATTCCCTCGGAGCAGATTGCTAGCTGGTCAGATAAGTAAAAAACTCATTGAATTTTTAGTCCATTTTTATGATTTTTCTTACAATATAATTGCCTATTTTTATGCAGAAATATGTGCTATTTACCAAATTTATATTTTGCAGAAATTTAAAGTAGAAATGAAAATTCCAGCAAAAATCAAAAGTGAAAACAGATCAAGAACCCAGAGGTCGCGACAGAGAATCAAGGTCGTGACTAGAAGTCATACTTTCTTTGAATGAAAGGCTGTCGCGTGAAAAGAAGAGATTGTTGAGGCGAGAGAAGAGCTTGAGGAAGGAGAAACGAGAGTCTGGATTTACAACATATTTTTAAGGTCGTGACAAGTGACTGAGTAACACATCAGTTTGGAAGTCACGACAGAGAATGTAGGTCACGACTATAAGTGATGGCAAGCCAAACAAAAGCTGTTGTGATAGAGGAACTCTTGCTGAGACCAAGACAGGAGGGACTTCCAAAGAAGATAATGTTGGGAAACCGTTTTGAGATCGCGACACGAAAAGAAGATATTGTTGGTCGCAACAGAGAATTAATGTCGCGACCAGAAAGTAATGCTGAATGGACTTACAATGTCTCTGCTAGGAAATTTTAGGTTACGACAAAGATATAAGCTGAGGACACCAATCTAGGTTGCGACTTGGAATTAATGTCGGTAATGATAAAGATAATTTATTACAATTAAAAATATTTAGCTGACTAAGTGAGATTAGATGGGATGGGCGAATCGAAGTGCAAACATAAATTTCATCAAGGAAGAAGCGATTAGTCATGACCCTAAATCCCAGTATCGCGATGGTGATGAAAGACGAATGAGCAATTTTAAGTTCTGGCATGAGAAGGGAATTGTGACCCGAGATCATTGGTGACCATGAAGTAAGTCGCGACATAGAATGCGGAGTAGAAAACAAGACAGCAGTGTAACATGGAGCTGAAGTCGTGACAAAATTTATTGAAGAGATTCGAAAAACATGGCCCTGACAAAGATCGACATAGCGCGGCGAGGTGGTGTCTGACATCCAAATCGGGAGTCGCGACATATATTCAAAGCGAGGCGGGGAGAGCCGGTCGGGGTCGCGGCCCGAGGAAATAGAAAATTAGAGGAACCGTTGGGGCGGGGAGTGAGGTTCTGTTGTGAATAGGAAGGGGAAAGGATGGTCGTGACATGTACTTTGAGGTCGCGACAGAGTGATTAAGAAAATGCTTGGGTCGACCTAAATTCCATCTCAAAAACCAAGCTAAACGGAACCCGTTAGTTTTAGTCCACAGCTTTTGTAGAAAGCTCAAGACAATTGAATGGCGTCATGAAGAATTAGCATTTATCGAGTGGTGTGACTGAGAATGCGATAAGGCGAGAGAGAGAATGAGGTTGCGACGAATTCTCGCCGACCTCCAACATAGTCACGACATAACATTTATGTTGCGACCACTAATCAATTTGCAACTGAAGAAACAAGTCGCAACATAAAACGCCAGTGTGACTCAGTGATTGCAAGAGCAAGAGATGAAAGGTTGCGACGGTTTCCTGCTGATCCACGACCGGTGATAAACAGGACCAAATTTTCTATGTTCATGATGAGATTTTAAAGTCGTGACCTAAAACGATGAAATTTGGGCCATTGATTTAGGAAATCCACATGGGCCTTGAATCAGGGCCCATTATAGAAAGTTATAAATAGGCGTACACGAGTTTTAGTGAAGTTTGCTTTCTTTTGGGAACCTAGAGGCAGGAGAGAGAAAACTCCTTGTATATTTTAGAATAGATTTTCTTTTCTTTGCTGGATGCGAGACTAGCGATTTGTTAAGAATGTTGAAGAAATTTGGAAGCAATATTTAATTTCTTTACAATTTATTGCACGAGTTTAAATGAAATCTAGACTATTTAAATCGTCTCTTCTTGGTTATTGCAATTGCAGATGGATTGCAATTTATCGATTATCCATTATCGGTGTAATGCGAGTTTACGGAAACACGGCTTCCATAGTTTGAATTTATTGTTGATTATAGTCTTTCTGCATAAATTAAAAGGAAGTACACAGGAATTTGAGGAGGATTGTTTGATTGATGTGTTTTTTTTTCATATAATTGTTCCTAATAGTAGTTTCAAATACCCGTCCAAGGATTGTATCCTGCTCTGATTTCCAGGAGGCCCTTTGAGTGACACAGAGATGACGATTCCTGAGAGTTAGGAACATTCTAATTGTGGGTATGTTTGACCATTATTGAAGAACTTTTAAGCTCTGAGAGTTCACTTAGATAAATACCCAGTTCACTCATAATTGATGTTGGAGGGGGTTATTTATCAATTTAAATCATTAGAGATTTCACCTTAATTTGTTGGAAAACTCTTGACCTTGTGTTAGCTGTGATCTAATCAAGGGAAGGGAGATATTCATTAGATTTTAAGGCTGAGTCATCAATCAGGTTGTGAAATCTTACCAAATACCTGACTTAGAAATGAAATATGCGATCTCGAAATGAAGTATGAAGTATTAAGAAAGAAAAATGCGAAATCTTGTAAAGAATATATTTGAATACAAGTAGGCGATTAAATTTGTCTTGAGAAAGCAGGGATATTGAGTCAGTGAACAAAAGGGAGAAATCATTGCAATATCAGGCATCTATGACAAATCCAGATCCAAATTTAGGATAGAGTTTTAAATGGGAGATAATGCAAAAAAGTGATGTTTCTGTAATGCTTCCTTATTAGTGTTCGTTCTTCTGAAGAAGCTGATTGATCCAAACTAATCATATTGTATATAAGTTCATTAGCTTATTTTTAATGTCCTAAGTTCTCTATGTTATCTTTAAGACAATTATCCTTTAATTTTTAGTGATAAACTTTATCATTGAGGTTCAGATAGTATGAATTTTTAGTAGTTGGGGTAGTTGGTTTTGAGAATCCAAGGCAATATCTATGGGAATGATATTTGGACTTACATCCATTTTTTACTACTTGTATGACCTGTGCACTTGTAGTGTCGTAAGTACAGCTTCTATTCATAATTCGGAACATTCAGCAATTTTATTCATTTTAAAACTCAGTCCTAATTTGACATGGCCACATGAAAGTTGTAAGACTCTGTAAGTGTTAAATTGAAAGGTTTAGTCTATATAACAAAGAATGAACAAGTTTTATGGCGTCGATTAGGATTGAAAAGTTTGAATAAATCAATCTCGAGATGAGAAATGTTAATTCGATATTTTCTTTATTTTATAAAGAAATGCTCAAAAGCAGTTTTGGTATTTCACGCAAGCTGATCTTTTAAGAAGAACTTAAGGGATATGATTTTATTGATCTCACTTTGTTTCCAATTAATCTGATATGTCTCCATTTCGGGGTTGATTAATGCATAAGGCTTCAGGACTGAGTCTGTTTCTGTGTGAATCTTGAATTGGAAAGAACAACGAGGAGCTTGAGGAAAGTCATTAGAGCGAGAAAAAACAACTGCAGCGGATGAAAGAATTGGTCGGACAGGTTAGACAGAGAAGCAGCGGGGAAGGCCTCTAATTGAATCTGATGGAGGAGGGGATTTACGGGCACAGTAATCGCGAGAATACTGTTAGTGGGAATGAGAAGCCTACTATAGAGGCCAACAACTTTAGCTAAAACCAGCATTGATCACCATGGTTCAGCATAATTAGTTTATTGGCCATCCCACTGAAGATCCTAATGAACACCTTGGAAGATTCCTCAGGATGGAAAACACAGTTAAGCTGAATGGTGTGAGACCAGAGGTGATAAAGCTACACCTCTTTCCCTTATCCTTAAGAGATATTGCATCCACATGGTATGAATCATTACTATATGGATTAGTTGATACATGGGAAGAGTTGGTGGAAGCATTCCTAGGCAGATTTTCCCGTCCCTCCACTATTTGAAAGAAGAAATCATAGTGTTCAAAGGGAGGATGAAGCTTGTATCTTTGCATGGGAAGGTACAATAGACTCTTTGAAGAGATGTCCTATGCATGGCATATAGAAGACACAAATGGATATTGTCTATCACTCTGCGAATGATACTTAAGGGTATCATAGATACTTCTTCTTTGGCGTAGGGCATTGAGGGAAAAGTGCAGAGGAGGCAAGGGATTTGATAGCAAACCTAGCCAAATGCAACATGAAAGCTCCATCGGAAACAAGGAGCTACAACAAAGCAAAAAGGAGTGGAGTCATTGAGTTAAATAAGATGATTGCCATGGAAGCAAAGTTAGATGCTATTATGCACAAGATGGATAAACAGGATAAAAAACTGCATTCTGCTCATGAAATTGGGTACGTGGAAGAGATGGGATAAGAAGAAGTGTGAGGACCTCACGAAGAAGTTCCTTATGCGGTTGAGGAGGCTAATTACTTGAATGACGAAGAAGCTATCATTTCAAGCCAAATCCCAACACGTACAATCCGACAACGGGGAACCATGAGAACTTCGTATGGTGGAGGAGCACCCGCAGGCAGACAAGAAGAATTTCAGCGAGGTATCAACCGCAAGGTTCAGCGCGTGCGCGGGGAGATCACAGAAATGAATATTAAGGTCAGAAGAGGACCTAGTCATTTGAGTAGCAGATGCTACAGTTCATGGGGGATAACAAAAAGCTGCTTCACACCCATGAATAAATTCTTTGAGTTGGAAACTCATGGCCAACTCCGCAAATGTTTCAATCCAACACAAATGCTTCCCTAAAGAACTTTGAAACACAGGTTGGGTAACTGGCTTTGACCTTGCAAAACTAGAACAAGAGTGCATTCTGAGCACTCGGGAAAATCAGGGCTGTATGGCGATCCGGTAAGGAAGTGGCGAGGAGATGAAGCGTGATGAAGCGAAAGAGAATGAGAAGGCGATAAAAGAAGAGAAAGCAAGCGTAGAGATAATGGAAGGAAGCGAGACGAGAGAGGACTATAGAAGCGAGGAAGCAAGTCTGGCGAGCAACTGAGAAGAGCACGTGAGCGAGACGGAAGGAGAAGGTTAAGGCTTACACCCCTGCAGTCCCATTTCCATAAAGGATTCAGGAAGCGAAGAAGGAAGAACAATTTTCCTAGAATTCTTGGAATTTTGAAGATAGAGTAGTATTCCTTTTCTTGAAGCGTCGATCAAATGCCAAATTATGCAAAATTTACGAAGGAGATCTTGAGTGAAGAAGAAGATTCTTTGAGGAAGGAATAGTGAATTTAATTTCCACTTGCGGTGCGATTATTCGAAGTTTACTGCCAATAAAAATGAAGGACCTGAGTAGCTTCGCCCCATTCCACCTTTCAAATAGGAAATATGAGTTCAAGAAGGCCTTATGTGACTTAAGAGCTAGCATCAATTTGATGCCCTTATTAGTGGTATAGACATTGAGTTTGGGGGAACTTACCTCAACAACAATTATACTACAGATGGCTAATAGATCCATGGCTCAACCAGAAGGTGTTCTTGAAGATGTGCTGGTCAAGGTAGGGGAATTTATCTTCCTTGTGGACTTTGTGGTTATGAAAATGGAAGAAGACAATCAGGTCCCCCTGTTATTAGGAAGACCCTTCTTAGCTGGGTACAGCAATTGATGTGCAAGGGTGAGCTAACCCCGGGTGGGAAATGAAGCGAGTGCACTTCAACTGAACAAAGCTTGACCGCAATCGACGTTGATGCGAGAAAATTGTAATCTTTGTAGATACCGGTAGTCCCTACTCCGAGTTTTGACTTGATCTCTGATTGTAACCTTCGGCATTCTATCAATGAAAATGAGATGAATTTCCAGTATATTGAGAGTGTTTATTATGAACTACTGCATTCCAATTTGCAAAATAGGGAAATAGTCTTGAGTTTGAATAGTAGCGATCCGAAAATTCAATGACCGGGAAAAAGAAAGTTACTAAACAAGAGACTAGTGCGAAAGGGTTATATTTTGAAAGAATTGCCCGAATCTTGAAATATGCTTTCTTAGAACCGAGGAAAAGGGAAGCCGGTAATCATATAAGAGTGAATTGGCGAAAATGAAGGGCAAGGCTGCTGGAATTCTAAGGGAAATACAAAAGAGAGGCTATTGCACAGTTAGTGAAGATCTAAAGGTATCGGTCCTTGATTTGCATGCATAAATCTGATGAATGATGATGCAAAATGATTGAACACAGGAAATGAACCTGTGATGAAAAATGTTGTAAGAAAAGGAAATGCGAAATGGCTAAATGCAGGATTTATTTATGCAATATCAGACAGTCCTTGGGTGAGCCCAATTCATGTGGTTCCTAAGAAGGGTGGATTCATTGTGATCAGAAATGAAAGGAATGAAATGATTCCTATAAGAACTGTGATAGGATGGAGGGTGTGTATAGATTACAAAAAATTGAATACTGCAACCAGGAAAGATCATTTTCCTTTGCCTTTCATTGTTGAGATCGTAGGCTAGGTTAGCGGGACATCCTAACTACATTTTCTTGATGGACATTACGGATATAACCAAATTGCTTGCACTTGAGGACGGGAGAAAACTACTTTCACATGCCCCTTATGGTACTTTTTCACGAGAATACCATTTGGGTTATGCGTCTCGGCCACTTTCAGGTGCATGATGTCTATGTTCTTAGATTTAGCAGAGGAGGTTATGGAGATATTCATGGATGACTTCACAATTTATGGATCCAGTTTTGAACATTGCCTACAGAATTTGGGGACAGTACTTCACAGATGCCAAGACAAGAACCTAGCTTTGAATTGGGAAAAATTCCATTTCATGGTAATAGAAGGCATTGTACTTGGGCATAGAATTTCTGTAGCAAGGCTGGAAGTGGATCAAGCAAAGGTTTCCTTTATAAAGACTCTTCTGCCACCAACAACAGTCAAGGGAATAAGAAGTTTCTTAGGACATGCTGGTTTTTATAGAAGATTTATTAGAGACTTCTCAAAAATAGCAAGACCATTATGTAGATTATTACTGGAAAAGGATGCCAAGTTTAACTTTGATGAGTCTGCGAAATTGTTGAGGAGATCAAATCCAGTTAGTCGAAGCTCTATCATGGCAGAGCAAAGCTGGAATAAAATTTGAGATTATGTGCGATGCTAGTGACATCTGATAGGGTATTGGGGCGAAGAAAGGCGACAAAGTGTTTAGGGCCATATACTATTCAACAAAGCCTTGATAGAAGCTCGAGAGAGTTACCTCAACTATTGAAAAGGAGATGCGAAACATGGTATTTTCATGCCGAAAAGTTCAGGCCCGATTATATTGGGGTCCCCATGTCATCATCCATGCGATCATGCTGCAATCAAATATTTTGATGGCCAAGAAGAAGCTAAGCCAGGCGATAAGATGGAGTGTTGTTACTATGGAATTTGATGCGAGAATCGAGGATAAGAAAGGTTGTGACAATGTGATAGCTAATCACTTGTCAAGAGTTGAAAAGACTAATGTGAAAAAAGAAGAAAAGGAAGTAGCAGAAAATTTTCCATATGAGCAGTTATTTCAGTTGTCATTCCAATTACCTTGGTATGCTGATATTGTGAATTTTCACAAGCGTGGAGTGATGCACGAGGTGGTACAATGGAGGAAAGAAGTTAAGGATTGACAACAGGTTTTACATCTGGGATGACCCACTATTATTCAAGAGGGCGATATGATCATCGAGAAGGTGTGTACGGAAAGTGAACAAGCGAGTGTACAAGAATGTCATGCATCACATATGGAGGACACTGGAGACAAAAGCTTGACCCACAAATTCTTATTCGGGTTTTTTATTGGCTAACTATTTTCAAGGATTGTTTTGAATGGGTGAGACTTTTTGATCAGTGCCAAAGAATGAGAAATATCAACAAAAGGCACGAAATGCCCCTGCATGGTATCCTGGTGGTGCAATTATTTGATGTATAGGGAATATACTTTATGGGGCCTTTTCCATCTTCATTTGAAAATATATACATACTCCTAGTGTGGATTATGTATCCAAATGGAGTGGAAGCAACAACGTCAGAATGATGCTAATACAGTTGTAGGTTCTGAAATATTTTAAGCGAGATTTGGGACACCTAGGACTATTATTAATGATGGAGGCAGCCCTTTTGCAAACAAGGTGTTTGAAAAACTCATGAACAGATATGGAATAAAACACATAATGAGTTTGGCTTATCATCCTCAAACAAATGGGCAAGCTGAAATTTCCAACAGGGAAATAAAGAAAATTCTTGAAAAGACTGTGAGTTCCAACATAAGAGATTGGTCTTTAAAGCTTGATGATGCATTGTGGGCCTACAGGACTGCATATAAAACTCCCATTGGAATGTCACAATACGAGTTGTTTTTTTGGTAAACCCCCATCACTACCTCTTGATTGGAATACAAGCTATGTGAGCTCTCGAAGTTGAATTTTGAGTTCAAAGTTGCTAAGGAAGAAAGACTACTCCAGCGAAATGAATTGGAAGAGCTGAGAAATGAAGCTTATGATAATGCCAGAATTTACAAGGACAAGATAAAGAAATGACATGATCAAAAGATTTTGAGGAGGTAATTCAAGGTAGGAGATCAGGTCCTGTTATTTAACTCCAGACTAAAGCTTTTTCTAGGGAAATTGAAATCAAAATGGAGTGGCCCTTATACAGTGGTGTCAAGTATAACCTTTGGGGCAGTGACATTGAAAACCAATAATGGAGAAGAGTTTAAAGTAAATGGTCAACGATTAAAGCAATATCTTGGAAGAAATATGATTGATTCCAAGTTACAGTGGAAAATTGTTGAAACTGAAAGTCATAGCGGCAAGTCGACTAAGGACTTAAAGCGGCGACTTTGTAGGAGGCAACTGATGAGTTTTTCATTCTATTTTGGCAATTAACTTTTATTTTACTATTTGATTAAATGCCCGCAATAGGTGTACGGAATCAACGATATTTATATCTTAAATTCCTATTCTTTGTAACAAAGCTACTACAGAGTATAAACGAGTTCTAGGAATTCGAACTCGGGGATAGGTTTCTTCGCACAAATTATTTGCAATTGACTCAAAATGGTGAATTTGTTTTGGATTATGGGGTTTTGTAAAAAACAATGGAGGTAAATGGTTATCAGACTGAAAATAAAATGAAATAAAATAAGAAAAAGAACTCCTTGAAGCGTTGGGCTATTGGGTTTGAGGTCCTAAGGTGAATGAGAGGTCCTCGGGTCCTTTTCCTTGCGTTGGGGAGGATGACCTATAGTCATTTCCCGAACCGGATCTTCATTTGGCCTTAAAAACTGAACCCTTATAAATTTTCCTTTCAAAAAATGGCATTTAATGAGCATACATGCTCCCAGATAGTGAGAACACACCTCCTAAACCTACCCCACAGTAACTAATAGAGGCTGACTACTTAGGATATCGAGTGGATCTGGCAATAAGCATCCAGACCCAAAAGCTTGCCAGTAGTTGTCGGGGGTATATTTAAGAGATTTAACCTAGAGTGAGAGATAAAAAGCATAAATGATCATAAATGCTAGCATTAAAATGTGAGAGCAGTCATTTTACCTCAGCGTACCCAGTAGCCCTCTTCTTGAGGATGGAGGGGGTTTGGCCAACCATCCCTTGAGTTGTCATCCTCGAGGGTGTTTGAGCGACGAAAAGTGAGAGAAGGGAGAGAAAATGAGAAAAGGAGAAAAGCGGGGAAAAGCTGGGCTCTTCGCGCCAAGAAGTTTCTTCAACCCCGGACAAAAGTCCACCTACCGGTGTGTACACAAATGACTTATATAGTACAGACAATACAAATTACCAAAATCAACAAAAGCAATTAACTGTTACAAGGACAAAATAGGAAGAAATCAAAAGAGGAACAAAAAGGCAAAAATTCAAATGGGCAGCAGGAACAGTGTCGTAGGTTAAAAAGTGAACAGTGTGCAGGAAATGGGCAGTTTTGCAACACTGCGAAATTTCACAGGTTGCGAAAATTCGCAAACTTGCCAAAATTTACATAACCTATGAATTCCTGGTGTTCCATATTTCTCACTTTTTAGCTGCGGGTTGCGAAAATCCACGCAGAAAATCCGCAACTCCACGAAATTCTCCACTTCAGAATCCCGCAGTACTCCCCGCAGTTGTTCCATATTTCTTCACTCTTTTCGTTTCTTCTTTCCCTCTCTAGATCTATTCCCGCAAAGATGAGTCTAACCTGTCTTTCTGTTTGAATTGACTGATAATTTGGTACATAAACAGCTTGCAAAAACTACACAAAATTAGCCACAAACATCGCGAGAATAAAGAAGGGACCTTAATGTGCAAATCTGCAAGTACTACACCGACAAAGATAAAAAGTGATCAAAACTCGCACAAACAGGTTCAAAATAAATTATTCTTCGGTATCACTCACACCCTGTCCCACATCGGCATCCCTTGAAGAATGAAAGAAAAGAGAGAAAGAATCAAAACAGAATAAAAAATGATCACAAAATTGTGTCAAAAGGTCAGGAATGAAAAATGCCTAATCCCTGATGAGGAATCACCTAAAACCTCGCCTCTCAATAACTATCTCTTCGAGAGAGAATGAATGCCATGATCAGTGTCAAAAGAGCCCTCTTGGTAGAATCAACCAGACCCACCAAACCTAAGTAAGCCGTTTACTAGCACCAACAATAAACCGGCAACCAGACTCTCCCAACCAAGCTATTGCCTCCACCTAGGACACTAACCAACCTAAATAGGACGATCCACCTCATCCCCACAACTTCTGTAGGGTGCAATGTTGAGGAATCGACCTCACTAAAGTCCATAACGTAGGATCTTCGTACGACCCCAACCACTGGGGAGTGCTTAGGCACGTCAAAGCATCTTTCGACCATTAACTCTTTCAGGTTTCACCCTGACTTCGAATGATTTCGGTGATTCCAAAGACCTACAACTTGCAAACCTCACCCATCCACCCATGTATGAGTAATAAAAGCTCATGGACTCCCAACCACTTGTTGGCTTAGTGGCACTGAGCTTTAAAGATTCGCCATATGCCCCTGGATCGTCTGCTTCACAAGGTAATTTTCTTTCTTCTTTTTTCTTTTTTCTTTCTTTTTCTTTTCTTTTTCTTTTCTCTTTCTTTCCACTTTCTTTTTATTTGGAAGACACATTGACCTTCTTTCATGAGAACCCTTAACCTATTAAAGGTAGTCAATGAAACTAGGTAGGTTTTTCAAAGTTTAGATAGTTAGCGCCTCTTCACCTATTGTTGAAACCCATGTGCAATCGTGTGGTTAGCTAAAGGCGGAAGAAAAAGGTCAAAAGCAGCAAGAATTCAACTAATCATCCACTCAATTAGGTATGAAATCAATCTAACATCGTAATGCACTGACAAAGCTTCGATTTTTCAAATTATGTGCTAGGTAAAACACAAAAACGGGTGTAAATTTTTTAAAATCGAAAAGTGAGTCAGATAAAGGTACAGCTAAAAAACACAGCTGCTTTTCAAACAAACTAACAACCACAAATAAAACAAACAACTATGTAAGAAACCAAATAGAAAGTCATTAAACTTAACAAAATAGACTTGCTCAAAAATATGTCACCGCTGCCTCTCTCCTTCCTTAACTCTCCCCAACCAAATTCAACATCATTCTCAATGTGCTGGTGGGATAGAAATTTAAGGGAGGAAGTGATGGCTCTCCTGATGAAATGTGTTTGTTGTGATACTATGACTTTGCAAGCTTTCCACAACACCTTTATTCACCTGTCGCTTTCCAAATAAACAAGTTAGAGAAGAAAAGAGAGGAAAAAGGATCAGTTGGTAAATTTTGAAAATTAATCCTTAAAAAATTTCAAAAGTGTTCTTCTGGCTATTTAGATCTTAAACTCTTGTAAGTTTTCCAACTGTACCAAAAATGCTTAAAACGGAGTCTTCCCTATAAAGTTATGATTAAAACAAATTGTCAGGAAGTGGGGTAAGGTTATGGGAATTTCATAACCATGATTTTTTTTTTTTTTTTTGAAAAAAAAAAATTAAAATTTTTTTTAAAATAAAAGTGTATTTTTCAAAGACGAATTATATATATATATATATATATATATATATATATATATATATATATATATACCAACCTGTGATTGCTCATGTTTGATCTTTTACGTGGGAAGCCTTCCATACAAATGCTGGTTAGGAGTATTGCAAAATTTCAAGATCGGCAAATTTTGTGACTTCTTGCAAAAATTATTGGTTTTATTTTTGGCTTCGCATCGTCAAAAATTTGACAAACTGCAAAAGAAAATTAAAAAATTAAGAAAAAGCAAAAAATTAAAATAAATAAAACAAAATTAACTTAAAATTAAAGATAATCTAAAAAGAAAAATTAAATAAATCACAAACAAAACTTAAATTAAAGCAAATAAAAGTCTAACAAAAATTGGAGTTGTTTCTATGTTACTGCAGAAACCACTCCCATTCAGGTAGTCTTTCTGGTTCATGGAGGTTAAAGAAGGAGAAGTCCCTCCATGTCTGCTGTGAGGTGAGCTACAACAGAAGCCGAAGTTTCGCCCTCTCTTTTTGTGCACTCGCCAGGAAGCTTGTAATTCCGCCGGTGTTTATGAGGCGGATCGATGCAGCTAATTGTTCATCAACCGCTTCACCCGATCTTCATCACCCCGTTTTTTGGCCCTTCCGCACCGAGCGACGCCAGTGTGGAAGATATTAAGCTCTAAAGTCATATTGCCAAAGGTAAGTTGCACGAATTCATTCGCAATTGATTGGAGAGACATGTGGCCAAAATGGCCTCCTGGCACATGACGGGGCACTCGTTATGCTCTTGCCACCGCCCTATCAAGAATTACTTAAGTCCACCTGATACAAAATTTGTTAACCTTCACCAAAACATCCTCAACTATGCCCTTAGGAATCTTTACCTGATCGATCGCCTAAGGATAGAGTGAGATGTTGGTAAAGTTTTGTTCCCCCAAACCTAATCGGCCAGATACCCCAGGCGCAGTTGGCACTAGTTCGTAAATCCAGCAGCGTTTTATCTATATAAGTTCCCATGTTAACTGAAATGGTGGGGATCCCGGATCCTGTATTTCAACGGTCTTCGCTTCGAATGATGGCAATCGACTTGTTTTATTGGGGAAGATTTTCTTGTCAATGCCCAACCTCTCTGGCTGGATCGTGCACAGTCCTTTAAAAATTCGCATACGCTGAACTTCGTTTAATCATGTTCAGCAAGGATATTGACCTCACTACTTGAAAGTAGCAATCTCCTAAGATTTCAATATGATCGAGGCCTTTTTCTTACCTTTAATGCTCGAGGAAACGGAGGAGTATGCTCTTCTTCATTGAATCTTCTTTATAACTATAATGCCTGCCCACTTTTCTTCCTCGGGTCTCCTCAATGTGTTCAGTATTGGTCGATCAACCCGCTTCCACTTCTCAAAGTGATGAGGAACTTTACTTCATCTATCCTCGGCAGACCGCCTGTGAACCTATCTCAGACTCCCAGACTGGCAACAAGGTGGAATCTCTCCTTTCTCCTCACCCAAAGCAGACGTAATCCCGTGACGGAATACCGTAGGATTTTCTATTTCCGATTGAGATCACTTTGGAGCCATCTATCTTTTGTTCGGTAGGTGCTTTCCACACTATCAATTTTTCGGGAGCCAATCAGACATTGATTTTTGCTCTTCCACAAAATTGCCTACCACCTTGCTTAAATTTAAAATAATTTTGTTCATCAAGGGATCGAGGAACACGGTGGGCGGTCGTGGTCGAGACGAGGAACTAAACTGTCGTCTGGCACTGGGGTATAAGAAGATTTGGGTTCAAGAGAGACTGGGTGGTTTCCCAATCGGGATTATATAATACATGGGCATTGGGTGGAGGTTTGGTTGGATCACTGAAACTGCCCGATTAGAAAACATCTCATCATGTGGAATGGTAGATATCACACCTTACATGCTCTACCACTAACAAATGAAGCATAGCTTCGTCAGGGACTTCACAACGCCGGTCCTCATGTAGTCTTCTCCCTTCCAATTCTTCCACCCTTCTAGCCAAGGTGCATAGCTTTGTCTTCATTTCCATGTCTTCTGGGAGTGAGTACATATCTCCTCAACTCGATGTGCCTTCATTTTTTATGCTTCCCTGGTCGGGTCTACCTACGCCTTAGAGGTCTCTCGCTACATAACTCGAAATTCATGGCTTATTCTCGATTTTACTCGTGAAGTCCCCATACATGGTTTCTAACAATCGTTTACAAATAGGACATCCCATCATAAAAGTGATTCAACAAGATCCATGGATTTCAAAGATATGGTGAGGACATGTAATTGATGAAGCCCTATATACCTTTCCCAACATTCATAGAACTTCTCATTATCATGGGCTGTGAAAGTATAGATCCGCCTTTTCAAACTGTTGGTCTTATGCATGGAAAAAAATTTCTTTAGGAATTCACCAGCATCTCCCCATTCAATTCAGACACTCGCCTTGGTGGAGCTGAGCCAAAATCTCAGCCTTGTCCTAAGAGTTAGGGGAAAGTATTTTAAATTTCATCGTTCAAAGGCCAAGACTTTCAAGGTATCAGACATCAAATCTCGATATGTTAATAGGGTTCACTTTCCATGCCATGGAAAGTGGGGAGTGCTGGATCTGTGTGGCACCTAGATAATCATGTCTTCAGCAGGAGGTACAATACATGAGGGTGCACTCACCCTTGGTGGGTGTATATATCCCTGAATGACTCGTAAGCATCATACTTTACACCCCGTCGCTTTGTTACTCCTCAGGTGGGGGCTCCATCTAACCACTATTAATGCTCACTTCACACTTCTATTCAAAGTGGAGTGACCGACCTTCCAATCTTCCTCAGAAGTGTTCTCGGCCCCACTGGTGCATAAGCCGGCAAAGCAACAATGACGGCAACCAAAAGAGCTGGTGGCTACCAAAAAGGACGTTAGTAAGAACAAAAATGAAAAATCTCTATGTGTAATGGACAAGATAAAATTAATCAACCTAAAGAAAGCTGAACCCAGTGGAAATAAAAGTAAAGGAAAGAGATTGAATTCACCAACACTCAGATGAGGACCATATACGTTACTTAACTTCACTGGCAACGTTCGATCCTCGACAATGGCGCCACATTTGATTCGTACACAAAGAGGTGTAACTTAATCAACAATATTTATATCCTAAATTCTCACCGTCGTAGCAAAGCTATCGCAAGATAGCTGCCTAGGTCGAACTCGGATGGGTTTTCTTCACAATGATTTGCAATCAATTCAAAAATGGTGAATTTGTTTTGGTTTATGGGGTTTTGTAAAAAACAATGGAGGTAAAATGTTATCGATCTGTGGTACAGCCAAATAAAATAAGAAAAAGAACTCCTAAGTTCACTATCGGGTTCGAGGTCCCAAGGAACTGAACCAGAGGTCCTCTGTCCTTTTCTCGTTTGGGAGATGACCTATAGTCATTTCCGAACCTATTCTCGCTTTAAAACGAAACCCTTATAAATTTTCCTTTCAAAAATGCTACTTAATGAGCATACATGTTCTGTGATAGTGAGAACACACTCAAACCTACCCCACAAGAACTAATAGAGGGCAACTATCCTGACACGCTGGATCTTAGCAATAAGCATCCACTAAACCCAAAAAGCTTGCCAACACAAAGTTAATCGGGGTATATTTAAGAGATTTAACCCTGTAGTGAGAGATAAAAGCATAAAGTCTATCGCAATGCTAGCATTAAAATGTGAGAGAATACTATTTTACCTCAAAACTGTTACCCAAGAGTCTCTTCAAGGGATTGAGGGGCTGAGCAACCATCCCTCGAAATGTCATCCTGCAGGTGTTCATGTGCAAGAAAGTGAGAGTAGGGAGAGAAAAGAAAGGAGGAAAAGCAGAAACCAGCTCTTCATACTAAAAAGTTTCCTCACCGACAAAAAAGTCTCCCTTACAATGTACAAATGGCTTAGTATAGCCACTCTAAGACAATACAAATTACCAAAATCAACAAAAAGCAGCGAATCGTTACAGACAAATGGAAGAAATCAAGAGGAACAAAGGCAAAATCTAAACTGGCAAAAGAAGAAATAGTGTCGTGTGGTTGAAAAGTGAACAGCACAAGAAATGGGCGGGCCAAGAACACCTAGAATTTGTGTCAAGGAAACCAAGAACTTACTAAATTCTTCACTTCAACCCTACAAAATTTTTGTGTTGTTCCATATTTCTCAATTTTTTTGCTCTTTCTCTTCCTTCTCAATATCTATAAAGATGAGTTCAACTCCTAAGTTCTTCTGTGTTTTAAATTAATTGATACCTTGGTAATATTGCAAAACTACAAATTAGCTACACACAAAATGCAATCAGAGAATAGTGGACCTTAATGTGCAAATCGTTAAGTATTAATCGACATTAAGACAAAAGTGATTCAAAACCCTAATAAATTGGTTCAAAATAGCACTTTTTGTTGTTCAATCATATTTTAGTTTGATCTATTTGTTTGGAATGAATTCATGAATAATTTTGAATTCTTTTGATTTTTAGGTTTAAACTATTTATTTATTTGGTGTTGTTTGAATTCGTGACAATGAAGTCAGTAAGAGAAAAATGGAAGGATCTAAGGATTTAAGATGTAATATGCAAGAATGAACTATGTAAGGGAAGTACCATACCTTCATAATATTAATTGTTTTGGGGAGAATGAATTCATCAAGTTCGGGGGAGTTTTATTTTATTTTTCATCCACATTGAATTTGATGCTTCATGAGTCGAATCGTTGTATTATCGAAATGATGAAGTTGATTATTTGTGCTTGTTTGAATTTGGTCTATCGATTCAATCTTTTATGAATTTGAACCATTCTAAACAATTTAAAATTTCTCATGTCACATTTGATTTAGGTCGCACCAGTGGAAAATCGAAGAAAGAAAGAAATAGATCGCCATACACCCACTGGTTATCAATCTACATTTCATGTCGAAAACTTAAGTAAAGGTCACACCATAATTATCTAAATGCACAAATAAAATGAAACTTCATTTAAGGCCACAACTTTAAATGGGACATTTTGTTAGCACCAGCGTTGTAACTTAGCATTAATGTCGCTACATTCCATAAGAAAAATGATGACCTTGAGCTCATCTGCCAGTAAAGGATCAAACCGAATAGCTAAATTCCCATCCTTAACCCAATCCAAAGGCTGCATCTTCACCCAACTTTCCACTTTTCTCTCACTACCAAACCCTAGAACCGTGAGCTAATTCCAATTCTCACCCATGGCAGATAACCAAAACTCTTGTTCCGCACTCCAAATGCAACAATTAACGAACTCATGAGTGAATGTCAAGGCTGAGTCGGCAGGTTCACCTGAACCTCCGACCGACTCCGTGAAATGCGTAACTAAACCCAAATTTAATTGAGGAACTGCATGAGGCTGATATTTTCTTGGGGCCAGGAATTTTACAAAGATATTCAATGCCTTAAGGAAAGCTACCAAACTTCCTTTAGGTTTCATTTTCTCCAAACTTCCTATTTGAAATAGCCTGGGAGCGCTTGATCCCGATAGCTTACTTCTGAATTCTTTTATCGAATATTTGAAGAGAGATTTCTAAAGACTTCTTCATTCCCCGAGGTTCCAAGTCACTATAAAAGGATGAGAGAACACATATAGCTCAAACAATGAAAATGAAGAAAAAGGAGGACGAGAAAGCATGAGTTCCAAAGGTGCAACGCAGAGCATAGCTGGAGAAAGGATGATGATGGAAGGGAACTGGAAGGGTTAACCAGGACTCCATCATCCGTGAGGAACTCGCATGCAGGGAGTAAGGATGAGCCCACCCAAGGGGCCTGCCTCTACCGCCAACCACCGTGAGAGGTCTCAGCCTCGAATCTCTTTCACCCCTTCTTCCTACAAGACATCCCTGATTAGGAAACTGATGCTATAGAGCCCTAGAGGAAGTTTTTTAGATAAGTACATAAAAGTTAGATCAAGGAATAAAGACTTTCCCTCTCGATTTACATACACATCACTGTATTTTCAATTAGTATTTGTATATGCTAGAGAGATTCAGATTGTGAAATGGTTTAACATATTTGAATTTATCAACAAAATGAGATTCCAGTTGTTAATAAAGTGTTTTCATATTACTAAATTGGTATGAAAATGTTGATTGCATGAGTTGTTTGATCAAATTGTGATTGAAAAAAAAAAAAAAAATTTATAAGAAAAGAGAGGAGTGAGATAGCACAATTATACTTTTCTTTTCTTCATTGTAATTATTCATCATAATAAATCTTAAAGGTTCATTGAAAATGTTCATGATGTGTCTTCTAAATTGAGGAATTGTGTTGTTAAGCCAATAAGTCGTAATCAACTTATACATCGGTGAAAATGCTTGATCGACTTTGATCACGAATAAGTGATTTGCTCGATGGTGTATCCTACTAAGTGAATTGTGTTGTTTGTGTCACCAATCTGTCCAAGAAATGACTCATGTATTCAAGCTCATTTGTACAATGACAAAATGCCACCATTAAACCTAGAACAACACTGGAAGAGAAATAAGAGCAAGAACTAGTGGGAACTGAAATAAGAAGCTGCGCTTTTAGTTTGAACAACTCAAAGAAATTGCGTAATTGGAAAAGGTACACCATTGAAAGAACAAATAAGATTAATTAAAAACCTGTATAGATAGAGAGAGTCAATACAAATCTCGAAAACAATGCACATGGTCATGAAAATCTTAAACTTCTGAGAGGATTAAACATCTTCTAGTGGTGATTCACAATCAAGGGTACAAGGTCCTAACTTGTTATTTATCTACAAGAAATTTTTAGGTAAAACAACTAACAAGAAGTGATAGAGGCCATCTTTGGGAAGCTGAAACCTTTTCCAACCTACTCCTCATTATATGCAAAGGCATACACCTTAGTTCCCCACATGAATAAAATGTGCCTCACTTTTCAAACAAAGAATTAGAATTGTAACTATCCTCAGTTAATAATCCTATTGAACTAAGAACCCCAAATTACTAAGTTTTCATAAAAAGGATGTTTAATGTGCAGAAAGAAACAAGTTTGGGGGAATATATTTCTTTTGGATTACAGGGATGGATGAAGAAAAATCAATTGAAGAACTAGAGATAAAGAGAGTGTTCGAAAAGGGACAAGTTTCAGATGCGCTCATCTCTCTTGAATAATTAAGCCTGGGCAGTCAATGGTAGGCACCAATGCCAACTCAGTGGAGTTGCTAGCCCAAGTTCTAAGAGTGATAGAAAGCCTAAAAAGACAAAATATCAGACCACCCAATTCCTTTGAAAATAGCAGAATGAAAAGAAACAGAAAAGGAACCGAGTTGATAAGTCAAGGTGGCAACCAAAGGGAGCCACAACATCCAAGATGATGTACGGCCAAGTCGGGGAGTTTACATTACAAGTGAAAGAAAAGGGATGAAAGATGTGTGCCATTATACAGAAAAGAAAGAATGGAATCGGGTAATTGCAACTTAAAATTTTCTAATTATCCACCCTGGCACCGCCTAAAAGACCCATTTGATCCTAAGGCTTTAATTTACTCACATGAGAGGATCAATATGGCGCCAGTTTCTATGGGACTTTTAACTAATGCTCTATGAGATCCTCCAGAAGATTAACTAATTCACAAAAAGATGAAAGAAAAGAAGACCTACACACCTACGTAACAAGATCTATCGGGATCAATCGGCTTTATGTAGTATTCAACAAGCTTATTTGTAATGTGAGGTTGAAAACATTCATTTTTCTCGCTTTGAAAACTAAAGTTTGAAATGATACCGCAATCTTCTCTGCTCAAGTCAAGGGGTGGAATAAGAAAGATCAGGCTGTAGAACGTAAAAATGTCCTTCAAAATAAAGTTAAATTGTTCGGCATGCTCAAATCTTTCTTTTCTTTGCTGAGATGCAAATCTTTAAGTTCGGGGAATTTGATGAGTAAAAAACTCATTGAATTTTTAGTCCATTTTTATGATTTTTCTTACAATATAATTACCTATTTTTATGCAGAAATATGTGCTATTTACCAAATTTATATTTTGCAGAAATTTAAAGCATAAATGAAAATTCCAAAGAAAATCCAAGTGAAAATGAGATCAAGAACCCAAAAATGCCACCCAGTCATAATTATGCCTGAATGAAAGCCGCCGCGATCAAAGAAGAAGTTGTCGAGACGTAAAGAAGAGCTTGCTGAAGGAGAGTCAAGTCCTGGCGTGTTATATTTTTAAGGTCGACAAGTGATTGAGAAACACCGCCGGAAGTCAGCTTCACAGAGAATGCGTCACGACTATAAGTGATGCAATAACAAAACTGGCGGCAGAGAATCCCTGTCGAGACCAAGACAGGAGGGACTTCAAAGAAAGATGCACGTCGATAATCGCTTTCAGATCACGCTAAAAGAAGATATTGGCGTTGGTCGAATAGAAATATTGTCATAATGTATATTGGTCAATGGACGGTAATGTCTCTAATAGGCAATTTCAAAGCTGCGACAAAGATATGTTGAGGACACACCAACTAGAGTCGCTGACCTGAAATTAATGTCACGATAATAAGAAATGAGTTGTACGCTTAAAATGCCAGACGGTAAAGAGCGCGACAGGATGGGCGTGCAATCGGTTTCACATACTTTAAGGTCATACATACCTCAAAGAAGGAAAGAAACGACAGGTCGTACACCAAATCCCATGTCGGACAAGACAATGAAAAGACAAAAATTTAAGCGTTGCAACATGAGGCGGAGCCGTGGACTAAGAATCATATCGACAACAAATGAGGTCGCGACATAGAATGTAGAGAAAAACAAGACAAATCAGTGTCAGCGATATGAACTCAAGTCGGACAAAGAATTTTATCAAGGGTCGTAAAACATGGTCGCAAATAAAGATCAACATAATCGGAAATGCGAACTAATGTCGCGCGGAGACAAATCGAGGTCACGACATATATTCCAAAACAGGCAGAATACCAGTCGCGACGAAATAGAAAATTATGGAACCATTGAGACTCGAGGAATTAAGGTTGCAACTCGAATAGGAAGATGGGATGGTCGCGATACACTTTTTGAGGTCGCGACAAAAATTGCGTAAAGGTTTAAAGAAAATACTGCCATGTAATTCCAAATTCCAGTCGCTACAAGAAAACAAGGCATCGTGAGTTTTGAGTCATACCGCTGAAAGCTCAAGACAACTAAATGACGTTGCAACATAAAAGAGGTCAAACATGTAAATGCAAGAAAGGTCGCAGAATGAGGTCGCAACCGCACTTCACTTCATCGACCTCCAACATAACGACACGCATTCATGTCGTACCACTAATCATCGGAAACTAAAGAAACAAGTCATACGTAAAACACGTCCCGTGCTCTGCAACAGAACAAGAGTAGCGTTGCAACCGCCTGCAAATACGACAGATCGAAAAACTGCATTCAGAATTTTATGTCATTTACAAGCTTTGGAAGTCACACCAAAAACAAGGAGTCGTCGGGCCATTGATTTTAGAATCCACATAGAGCCTGTATTCCAGCTCAATTTCTAAAAGTTATAAATATGCGATTTAGTTTTAGTAAAGTTTAGCTTCTTCTTTTTGGAACTGAACTGGAAGAAGAAAACTCATTGTATATTTTTTAGAATAGATTTTCTTTTCTTTCTTTCTTTTATTTTCTCGATCTCAAATTCAGTGATCCGTTAGAATGTCAGGTTTAGCTAAATATTTCAATTTCAATTTATTGCCTTCTGAGTTTAAATGAGAAATTCAGACTATTTCCGGAAACGTATCTTCTCGCTTTATCAGAACTAAAGTGGGACGAATTTAATGCGTTCATCACGATTGTAATGCCAGGCTTAAACTTCAATTGGTTTTGAATTTATTGTTAGTTACTTCTTCCTCGCAGGGATAAATTAGAAGGGAAGTACCTGAATTTGGGGAGGATTTATTTGATTGATGTGTTTTTTCATATAATTAATTAGTTTCAATACTCATATCCAAGGATTGTATCCTGTCTGATCGAGGCCTCAGTGACACAGTAGATGGCGATTCTCGAGAGTTAGAACATTCTAATTGTGGGTATGTTTATCATGATTAGTAACGATATCTCGTAGTCACTTAGATAAATACCAGCCACTCATAATTGATGTTAAAGGATTATTTATCAATTTAAATCATTAGAGATTTCACCTTAATCTGTTGGAAAACTCGACTTCTCAGGCTACTGCACCAATCAAGTGGAAGTATATATTCATTAGATTTTAAGGCCGAAGCCAATCAAAGTTGTGGAAATCTTGAAATACCCCGGTCAGAAGTAAGAAATCAGAGTTTCAAATGAAAATGGGTATGAAGTATCGAGAAAGAAAATACCCAAATCATAGAAAGAATATGCTGAATAAGAATATTAAACCCCCCGTCTTTCGAGAGAAATGCAGGATATTTAATCAGAACAAAAGGAGTAAAATCCAACTGTAATATCGATATCTTGATAAACCAGATCCAAATTTAGAGGAGTTTTAAGAAACGGAGATAATGCATAATCGACTGCTTCATAGTAATTTCCTTATTAGTGTTCATTCTACAGAACTGATCTACCTTAACTCAACAAAAAACCAGGGAGCATTTTCATTAGTTTATTTTAACGGTCCTAAGTTCTCTATGTTATCTTTTAAGACAATTATCCTTTAATTTTTAGTTGATAAACTTTTATCATTGAGGTTCGTATAGTATGAATTTTTAGTCAGTAGTTGGTTTTGAGAATCAAGTCAATTCAGAACATATTTGGACTTACATCCATTTTACTACTTGTATGACCTGGTAGAATTTGCAAAGGTCATGACTAAACCTGTCTAGTGCACCTGTAATGATTAAACCGCTTTTATTCATTTTAAAGAAACTCCACCCACTGATGGGCCACAGAAAGTTGTAAGATTCCTGTAGAGGTGTTAAATTGAGAGGTTTAATCTATATAACAAAAAGCAAACAAGTTTTATGGCGCTGTTTCCGGGGATTGAAAGGATTTGAATAAATCAATACTGATAAAAGAGGAGAAAATGCATCTGGAGATTTTTCTTTTATTTTATAAAAGAAATACTGGGAAACAAATTTCGATAAAGAAGCATTTCAGATAAGCCACCGACTTTTTAGGAAGCAAACTTAAGGGATATATGATTTCGGTGGGATACCACCTGCCTTAAATTAATCTCAATATGTTCCATTCGTGGTCATTAATGCTCAGAGCCGACCTTATTCTGCTTCACAGTAGATACCGAATCGGAGCACACCGGCGGATCTCGAGGAAAGTCGGTAGAAAGGGAAACAACTATATGATGAAAGAATCAATGTATACAACAAGAACAACAAATAGGAAGCGCCTCAAATTCAGATACAATGAGGATTTCTCGGGAGGTTTGTCATCTAAAAGGCATTACTCAAAGAGTCGATGTTTCACTATGAGGCCAACAACTCAGCTAAAACCAAAGATTGGATCACCATATTCAAAGATAATCTGCTGATCGCATCCCATTGAAGATCCTGAATCAACACTGAAGATTCCTCAGATTGCAAACATACATCCAACCCGCCACACCAAGATACTTTTAATGGAGTCGGACTCAAAATAGCTTTAAGTCGATGCAAGGCTTCTATCTCCTCTGAGTTTCACCATGAAACCCAAGAATCTACCAGAATGACCAAGGCACATTTTAGGGATTGAGCTTCATGTCGTACGCCCTTAGGAGATCAAAAGTCTCAGTAGTTCAAGATGGTCCAAGCTGCCTTTTCGACTTTACCAACATATCATCAATGGAACCTTATATTTTCTTTAAAAGAGTGATTCAACATCTGGCCAACCCTTCCATATGTTAAAGCTCCCGACATTCTTAAGCCAAATGACATCACATCGAGTAGAAACAACCATACAGGTGGATGAATGTCGTTTTTCGTTGTCAGCGATGCATGGGTATTTGATGATATCTCGAGAAGGTATCCGTAAACGCATAATATCCCATGCCCGACCAACACGTCGACAATCTAGCCTATCCGAGGTAGAGGGAAGCTGTCTCGCATGCCTCTACTGAAAATCGTAGTCCACGCATCATCCCCACTGTCGCTTTTTTTGGATCGCCACCACATCGCCACAACCACTCAGGCCTAGACTCTGACAGATTCCCACAGGTGACATCCACTTCGCCCCGACAATCCGATGACTATCCGCTGAAACGCCACTGGTCTAACCTGGGCCAAGGCACAGATATCAGCTGCAGGAGGGCGACGGTTAATGCTGGGGCCATGCTCGAGTGGAGTCCAAAGGACAGATCCACAGCATTTTTGGCAAACCCGTCAGATTTGCTCCTTCTCCCCACCCGGATAAGAAAATCCAATATGGCGGTGGTTTTATCCTGGGCCATGTCTGTAATATTGATCTGTGGGCTCACTACCAATCGCTTCCATCCTCCGCCTTGCTCAAGGGCGAAATAAATTGTTATTATGAGGTCCAATCTCAGGGCCTGATTGTAGAAGCTTTTGTTTTTCTCTACGCCCCCAGACGATGAGGAAGACGACCAGTCAATGGCCGCTCAGAGGTCAATTGTTCGATACCTACAAGTGAGCCGGATCATCGCTGGTCGTCGAGGGCACGACTTTCATCGCATGCGCCGCGTGCTCTGGCTAACAATGGCATCAGACGAACCTGCAGTCCCCGCCAATGTAAATCAGATCACTTAACTACCGGCCTCGCTGATTTGGGAGAACAATGTCGCCCATCATTACTATGGTTGCCTCGTTAAGCACGGACGGGATTACGCGGCCAGAACTCGGCCTGATTAAAAGAGATGTTCGTCTGCTGAGACGAGGCGGAGTTAGTAACTTGAAGATCGGCTTCGTATTTTGAGGGTCAACTAGTACTCTCTATGCACATGAAATCGTTAACACATAGAGTAGGAGTACGGAGTGCATCGTGATGAGATGCCAGACTGGGCGGGTTAACGGGGGAAAGGATATGAGGCGATCGATTGGGCTGGTTAACTCTTTATGCGGGATGTGGATGGTATTCACCGGGCTCATTTGTGGAGCAACAACCTGCCTCTTTTAGCGCTTAGATTGATACTCAAAAATCGTCAGCCCAGGGTTGCTTGATGTATGTAATTTATAATTGGGCCAAGGTTTAGGTGGGAGCTTGCGGCGAAGCGGTATTCTTTGGCCGTGGGGGGCGGCCTCGCTCCGTAGTTTGTCTCCCGAGCGTATCATGAGGTGGCTCGCCACGATTAACCTTTCCACCAAAGGGTACAGGCTTTGACATCGGTTGGTCTCTACTGCCCATGGTCCCTATGGTAATAACATCTCGAGAGCGGATTGCTTGTTGTGTAAGGGATCGGCGGATTGATGTGGGCCATTTGAGAGTCGAGGAGTGATCCGGGATGAGAGGGAAGGAGTGCATCGTAAGAGATGTTTTATAGGAGTGCTGTGGGGGTTCCCTCTTTTTCTACGATTGGTCGGAATTTGGTCTTACTCGACTCCCCCTTTTGTTTTAGGCGTCCCTTAGTGGCCCGACTGGCGCTTTGAGTTGTGATGTCACGGTTTGAAATTTGCCGGATATTGTCCTCCAGCGTTGAATATTTATCCGCTCGTCTGTATAATTCCTCCATTGCAGCAGGCGGATCCAGAGACAGCAAGTGGAAGAATGGGGTGATCGGCCCAAAGCTCCTTTGGAAATTTTGGAGGACCACATCCATGCTTTATGCAGAATAATGTTGGACGGCCGAGTCCCAGGCGTCTTCAGTGAGAGTGCGGATGGATTCGTCTTCTCGCTTGAAGATGGTTTGTAGAGATTTGATATTTCCCTTCTGTCGAATTGAGCATAGGTACTAGGAAACAAATGCAGCCCACAACTCGTTGAACGAGTTGATAGATCTCCGTGGGAGTTAGTGGAACCAAGCCAAGGTGGGCCCCTTCAAGCTGGTTGGGAACACTTTGCATAATGTGATTGTTTCCGCATTAAAGTATCATTACTTGATTTGTCCCGGCCTCTTGATTATCTGGATGGGAGAGGCCGTAATTCATGGCAAAAGACAGTATGACAAAGCCATGGGGCGGTTCGTAGCTCAAGATGTGCTGGCCCAGCGGGGAGGATAGCATGTCTTCAGGCCCCCGGACAGTGGTAGATGTAAGCATGTGCGGGGCGGGTGCAGCCCCGAAGGTAGGATACATGAATGGAAGTGGTGGTTGATGCGTGTAAAACTCATCTATTTTTAATCCATTTTTCTAGCATGTTTTTAACAATTTAAGATATATTTTTATGCCAAAATATGGAATATTCATCAACTTTGTGTTTTGCAAGCAATTATTAAACAATGAGAGAGTCAGCCTTGAAAGAAGCTTAAAAGAGGATGAACGCGGCGGAAAGTGCAGTAATCGCGACCGCAAACATTTATATGTCGTGACACAATATTCAAGTAGACCAAAGGAACTATGTCGCATCAATAGTCTGTAAGCGATACAGTAAAGACTCAAGAATAAAAAGAGCTTTCCCAGGTTCTTGTCGTAAGGATTTTTGTCGCGACGAACTTGAAGAAGATTTTGAAGAAAGAGGCATTTTGTCGCGACAACCACTGATATATGTGCGTTTCATACTTAAGATCAATGGTGAAGGAATTATGTCAGCGACATTATTTTTATGTCATAACGGCGAAGATAATAGGATGAACTTTGTGGTAACAATTGATTTTGTCGGTAATGAGAAAATATGGAAAGGCCAAACCAGTAGCTCATAACAGAAGTGTTTTTATGTTGCGACAAAGTTTCCATCATCAAACCAACTCAAGGAAGAATTGTTATCGCAACAAAGGAAATCATGTACGCCTTATACTTGATTTAGAATTACAGCCGAGGGCAACATAGTCTACGTAGGTGACAAAATGTTGTTTCTCAGCGATAGACAAAATATAGAAGGGAGGTGAGATTTCACACGCGACCAGTGCTGAAAGAGCAACACGAAAAAATGGAAACGAAAGGGAATTCAAGCACGTTCCTCACAAAATCAGTTGCGAAACCAAAACACATTATCGCGACAAAGAAGTTTTATGTCGCGACAATAAGCTTTAAGGAATGATAAGGTACGTGTGACAGGAGAAAAGAAATGAGTCGCAATAGAAATTGAAGAAGACTTGAGAATGGCCAAGGCAATTGTGTTGCAAGATAAAATTCTATGTCGTGACAAACAGCTCAACAAGTGACAAGAACATGAGAAGAAAAGTCTGTCATAACTAAAGAGTTTCTTGTCGCGACAGAAAATTGCTAAGGACTTAAAGAAATTCTGTCGCGACAGAGAAGCTCTGTCGTGACTGAGTTGCCATGTTGAAAAACAATTGTTTGTCGCGACAAGGAAAGGTATATTCAGTGACAAAGCTCCACGTGAGAACAGGATATGAGGAAGGAATGGGGTCTAAAACGGAGTTTTGGTGTGCGACACAAGGCATTCTGATGGAAGAACAAGACTCTTGAATACAAATTATGTGCGAACATTATATCGAGTATGTCTCGACACAATTCAGAAACAAGCCTAAGAGGCAGTTTGCGACCAGAATCTGAAGACTGACAGAGAGCGGCGACAAAAGGCCAAGCTATATGCGGGGCATGGTACATGTCGCGACAAAGACTAATTGGGCTAGGAGAATTTTGAAGGTCCGCAGTACGATTAATGAGTGAGGCCCAACATTGGAAAGCCTATAAATACACACTTATAGGGCAATGTGGGGAGCTTTCGGCGGCTCTAGGATTTCTAGGTTGTTGAAGACTCTTATACATTTTTATTTTTATTTTTCTTTTCCATTTTAGTAAATTTAGCTTAGTATAGTTTTCCTTAGTCAGTTTATTTTCCTTTAATTTTCTGGATTTAGGTATTGTCTTGAAGTGCGGCCGGTACGGTATTTATTTATAAATTATTCTTTTCATTCTTTGTTTGATTTAAATGGATGCTGGAAAGGTTTATGGAGTTCATTTTATTCGGTTTGTTTATAATTTGTTAATTTTCTGGTCGGTTGTCTGTGCTGTTACGTTGTTGTTGATAAGTATATTCGAAATCTCTTGCGGTGCTGTTTATTACCCAGTATCTTGATCGCGATGTAGATGCAAACCGGAGTTTTGAGAAGTTGAGCTCACTGGAAATGGGTCTTTGATGATAGTCATTTTGCTGCATTAGGAGGAAGGAAGCTTTAATTAGAATTCTTGAATTTATTTGATTGGTATTGTTTATAAATTTACTTGTTCTCAATAATAGTATCGTGTACCCAATGCAAAGTACTGTATCTTACTTTGATTTCCATGAGGCCCTCTGAGTGACACAGAGATGGAGAATCCTGAGAGTTTAGAACAATTCCTTGTGGGTATGGTAGGCTAATAGTATGGAACTAATGAACTTTGAAGGATTACTCAAATAGATCACCAACTTACTTATAAGTTGAGATAAGTTGAATGAAGTATCTGATTAATCACTTAGAGGTTTCTCCTCTTTCTGATGAATTGATTCTGATCCCGTGTTAGCTGAGATCTAATCAAGGAGATGGAGATTTACATCAGAAGTGTAGGATGAGGTGTCAATCAAATTGGAGAAGGCTTGCAAGATCCTGTCTATGGGGGCAAAATTCTTTAGTCCTAAGATCTGAGTATGAAGTACTAAAAAGGAAAATTACTTAAAATCTTAGAAAGAGGGTTATGTATTACAAGTAACTGATTAGAATAATGTCTTAGAAATTAATATGAACCTTTAATCAGTGAAAAGTATTGTTAAGGGAGAAATCCAAACCATACTACCTTGCATTATCTTTGACAAACTCAGTTTTCCAATTGATGGCTAAGCTATAAATTGAAATGATGTAGAAATTGATTATTATTAACTGATCCAGATCAAGTTTTGTCTCACTCAGTGAATCCTCAACCCCAATTTTATTAAACTTTACGCTTGTATATTTAAGATTTCAGTCTAGGACTACATTTAAGTCCTCTTCTTATCATATTAGTGGAGTTCAAATAGTAATGATCTTGAGTAGCTGGGGTAATTAGTCTTTTGATTTATCATCTGTCCTTGTGGGAATGACATCTGGACTTTAAATATCTTCTTTTATTACTTATCACGGCTTTGTGCACTTGCGATGATTGAGACCACAACACAAATTTTAAATGAGTCATCTTACAAGAGAAAACAATTTCATCTTTTCCATACAGCATGAAAAATGAAGTGCATAACAGAGATTTTTGTCATTCTCTATTGCTGGATTAGATAATACTCCTTTGGTAACAGTGTCATAAATTTGCATAGTACCCATTGGTCTATCAAGTTTTTAATATTTGTTGTCGAATAGAAAGGATAAATTTAAAGATCAATATTCTAACCAAAAAAGGATTTACTAATTTGGACTTTTTCTTTTTGATATTGTTTTTTGAAAATCACATCGCAGGTTTTAAGCGGTAGGCTGAAGAAATTTATTGACATTTTTCTATGAGCATAATGGAATAAGCTGATTTCCCACTTGGGATTAATTTGATCTGTGTGTTATTTCCAAGAAGATTTTTAAATGTATAGAAGACCCGAAACTTGAATCCTGTTTGCCTTTAGACAACGAAATAGAGAGCACTTCTAGGAAATTTGAGAAGGATCACCAGTCGGAATCTAGAAATATGGCAAATCAAGAGGCAGTTGCGGCTATTCCAGAAGAAGAAGAAGAAAAAGTTGAGAGAAATCAAAGGTCTAATACTATGGAGGACTTTTGGAGGCCTATTATCCAAGAGGAGTACTCTACAGTAAGACAACCTGCAATTGAAGCAAACAATTTTGAGCTGAAGGCAGCATTGATTACTATGGTGCGACACCGAGTTCACGAATCACCCCTCTACGAGAGATCCCAATGAGCATATGGGGAGATTCATGAGGATGGCTGTCAAAATTTGAATGGGATTGAGACTAGAAGTAATCCTAGTTGCAACTTTTTCCCTTTCAGCGAGAGATGTAAGCGCTGACTATGGTTTGATTCATTGATAGTGGGATCAATGAACACTTGGGAAGAGTTGGTGGAGGCATATATGAGCAAATTTTTTCCTCTAACTCTAACTATTGAGAGAAGAGGAGAAATAATTGTCTTCAAGCAGGGAGAAGAGGAGAGTCTCTACAATGCATGGAAGAGATGCAAGAGATTGCTGAAAAGATGTCCTATGCATGGAATGAATCGACCACTGAATGGATATGTTCTGTCATTGCGCTGAATTATGCCTCGGGTATAATTGATGCATCTCAAGCACATTGGAGCTTTTTGAAAGAAATGGAGGCAGACAAACGATTTAGGGCTTGCCAAATGCAACTACAAGGCTCCATCTGAAGCTTCAGGGAGTAGTAGCAGACCGAGAGGAAGTGGTCTTATTGGACTAGATAGAATGACAGCCATAAAAGAAAAATTGGATGCTGTTATGAACAAACTGGGGAATAATGAGAAAAGAATGCATACTGCACATGAAGTGGGAGCAGTAAAAGAAGGAATGAGAAGAAGTGCTGAGGGACCAGTTGAAAGAAGAGCCCTATCCGGGTTGAGAGGCCGCAGTACCTCAATGCAAATAAGAGCTACACCTTTAAACCTAACTGACACATGACACATTATACACCTGTGTGAGGAACCATGAAAGCTTTTCATATGGTGGAGGAGCACAACAGGGCCCTAGACCTGGACAGAATTACCATCAGGCTTATTGTAACACCTCGAAATATACCCTAGTCGTTTTCAACATGTTTAAGGTATTTTGTAGGTATAATTTTAAATTCAAAACGTGAAAACTGAGAAACCCGAAAATAAGCAAGGGTAAATTTGTAACTTGTTAAAACGGGACACAAAAGTCATAATATAAGAATATGATATGCTATTATAGAAATGGAATAAGTTGTGGTGCAAATAGAATGGAGTTTAAGGACCAAATTGTAATTAGAGGAAAAAAATTAAAATCAAATAGGGATAAGACTACTTGGTCTTATGATTTGGGAAAAATCCTGGAAATTTGAGGGTAAAGGTGCTAGGGTTTCTCACATTGAAGAGAGGAGAAGAGAAGAAGAAGAGGAAGAAGAAGAAGGAGAAGAGAATTTCAGGTATGGATTACTATGGGTTTGTATAGATTTGTGAACTTTTGTATGGATTCTTGGTGTAAGCCTTTTCGTCTGACGGGTTGGTGGGTCCGAGCCGGATTGGAGGCACTAGCAGTTTATCGAAACATATTTCATTTAGACATTTAAAAGCCCTTTTTTTTTTTTTTTCATAAATTGTGAAGCGTTTTTCAATCGTTTAGGTGAGCCCACCTATTAGAATTTACATTTAACAAAAATAATCAGGCATTTACAATGAAAGGCATTCCATGCCCTTCAAATAATATACAAAATCGTTTCAGAATTTAACTCTTTTGATCACAAAACATCAATTGTTCAAAAATAGGATGGATGCATATGACGGAGTATATACTTTTACTCCGCAGCCTTCTTGATGATTCTACTCTCCTTGATCTTGGGTCCCATCGTTAATCACTTGATACCTGCGCATTGGTAAAAAAATATGCTAAACATTTTCATGCTTAGTGGTTCTATGAAAATTCTCTCTTCATTTCATTTTAAATCGAAACATGCAATATTTATAAAAAACAATGCTTTTGTTGTAGCGCCCCAAAAATACCCTAGTATTTTTATGATATATATATATATATATATATATATATATATATATATTTTATTATTATGTGTTTAGGATATAGAAATAAAGTAAATGGAAATTTTTTTTGAATTTAAATCTAAAACCGAAAAAAATATAGTAACTGGAATTTACTTGAAGAATTGTAAAAGGGAAAATTTAGAATTTGTAAAATGAGGACCTAAGGGCCAAAAATAGAATAAGCTTAAATCTTGTAATGTGAGTTAAAATGAAATTGAAATAGAAGAATTAAGTAGCTTCAAAAAAATGAGAAATGAGACTTATTTTACAGAAGCTTCAAAATGAGTCGAAACAAGGGCCTTTGCATTAAATGAGATTAAGACCAAATGTGGTCTAAGATAAGGCACATTTGTGCATTTTCGTTCTTGGAGAGCAAAGGGAGAGAAAAGAGAGTTAGGGTTGAGAGAAGACCAAGGTTTAAAACTTGTGAAAACTACATGTGAAAACTTGTTTAAAAACCATGAAGGAGATCTTTACTTGGTATTACTTATCATCTCAGAGATTCTTAATTCAATCTTGCCATGCCCAGATATTCAGAATATGTTTTTATTCAAGCAACATAACATTCCCTAAACATTCAGATATGCATTATCCTTAAAGACAGGTTTAGGGAATTGGAATTACTCCCCCTTGTATTCATTTTCTGCATATTTTCTTTTGGAAACAATTTGCTTCTTAAAATGGTTCTTCTTTGAATTTTTCTTCATTTTCCTGAAAAGCAACAACAACTAAAATAAAAATACTAATAGATTAAACTGAAACATCAAATACTCAAAATTCTACTGAATAAATCAGACTAAACAAAAACAAAAAATTGAAAATTCACATGGGTTTGTGTCTCCCGAAGGCGCTGGTTAGTGTCCACTAGCTAGACAGAGGCCCTGGCGCCAATTTGTCTTCTCTTCAGCATCCTTTTTCTTGCTCCTCTAGTCTGAGGTTTTCTTCATTGGTTTAGTCTCCATGCATGCTTTGTCCTACATTTTCTTGCTTCCTTGCAATTCATCACTACCTCTCTTTGCAGTTGGTGTGAGATCTTTAGGATTGATCTCAGTACTACTGAGAAATGTATTTCTGGATTGGATTTGCAAAGATAGGGCCAGTTGCCCTACTTGAGTCTCAAAGTTTCTCAATGTAGCATTGATATTTGTTTGAAACACAGTTGTGTTAGCTTGGAAATTCTCGAAAGTTACGTAATTTTTCTCATGCACACATTCGGGGGATCCTTTTGTTTTCTATCATAAATTGCAACACCTAATCTTCAAAGGTTGGGTCACTTTTCGGCCACACAGGTAAATCCTGCTCTCCTTTCCCTGCCGCTCTTTGTTGTTGTTGCGCTCTTGAAACCTAGGGTGAGTATAAGCCTAATGGTGGATTGTTCATATCTGTTCCCTGTTGGCCAAGCTCCACCATATGAAAAGCTTTCATGGTTTCTTAGTCTTCGGAGTAGTGTGTAAGGCGGGTTGGGGTTAGGCTTGAAGTGGTAAGCTTCTACGCTCATTCATATACTTTGTTTCCTCTCCAACAGTAAGGCTCTTCTTTTCGCCGTACCCTAGGCACTATCCTTCCTTATATGATGCTCCAACTTCATGTGCAATGTGCATCCTTTTCTCGCTTTCACTCGACATTCATTCTTTATCAAGCTTGGCTTCTATGGTATGATTTCTGTCAATCAATCAGACCATTTCCTCATTGCTCTTGCTCATGAAGATTCGGATGGAGTCTTGCCGAGTTGCATTTAGCGAGTCTTCAATAACTTGCCTTCCACCATACGCACTTCTTCTTTGAAAACCTCCCACGGCCGGATTGCCTCCAGTACCTACCCTTTGGCTATAATTCATGGCATGTTAAAAATGTCCATCTAAGGATTGTCAACATCCCATGCATAGAACACCTCTTTCCGGCAATCTCTGAGCTCTCCCGTGCGGTGTGAGACTCTCATTCTCGCTTTGCTTGAGACAACGATGATTTCTCCTTTTCTGTAGTAGTGAGCGGAGGGAAAATTTGCTCATGGTGCTGCCGGTTCTTCAATTCAGCGATCGCGGTAGTAATCAAGCCATGTGGTACCACGTGTCTCAATGAGGAATGGGAAGAGTTGAAACGATTACATACGAGTCTTACTCCCGGTCATTTTCAGTGTTTGCCATCCTCATAAATCTCCCAAGTGTTCATTTGGATGATAGCTGAGGAAGAGCCGGCTTTGTGAACTGGCTGTTCAACTTGCACCATTGTAATCAAAGGCGCTTGAGCCAAGTTGACTGATGCCAGGTATCTTTCGAATACTCTTCTGAATGATAGGCCTCCCGAAATTTCTCCCGGTTGTGTTGGAAACGCTGTGTCTCGCTTCTTCTTCTTATGGTCTGTCTTCTATTTGTTATCCATACTTCTATGCTCTGATGCAGAGCCGAAGCACCACTCGAGATTTTCCAAAGGTTCTTTCAATTTACGTATTTAGGCGACGGTTACCCTTCTAATTTTCTATGCATTTAATATTTTCTTTGATAGTGAAACACACTAAGATATCAAATAGAGTCGTCGATAACAAAAATTGTATATTCATTAGGCTTCCAAAGATCGGTAGCTTATTCGACCCTTTATATTAAAACTATTTTGTTGATTTTACGAAATTTTTATAAAACAAAGAAAAATGTCAAATTGGCATTTCTCTCTTTGTCGGGGCATGTTGATTTTTAAAAATTCTCTTTTCGATCCCCGACATGAAGTGTAAGCGTGGGCCAGATTTCAGCTCACGGCTTTACCAGGCCCCAACTTCAAAAAGTCCCGAACAATGACGCTGGCTTGTTGACCAAATTTCGGACACGGCTACCAAAGACTAACTAAAGTCTTCGGCAGCGGCGCCAAAAATGTGTTGCTGACCAAACTGTGTATAGACCAAATTTCAGCCACTATTACCAAAGGATTATATGCGAATCCCCGGCAACGACGCCAAAAACTTGTTAAAACAAAATATAACATGTATGCTCATAAGAAGAATTGTTTTGTCAATGAACTCACTTAAAGATTTAGTTCGATCTTGAAAACTGCAAGTGCACAGGTCGTACAAGTAATAAAGTGGACCTATAAGTTCGGATATCTTTCCCATAGAGATTGAAAAGAATTAAACTTCAACTACCCTGACATAAGTTCTACACTATTTGAGTCTAGTTTAGAAAATTTTGTAACACAGCAGAATTTGAAAATAGGAATCTACATTTAAAATAAAGGAAAATTTAAATCCTAAATATAAAAACTGAATTTGAACAGTTATTGCTTCAAGTAAACGTTGGGATTTCAGCACACTGGCAAATTATCAATTCCTGTATCATAATCTCATTTCTATTTCCCACGCGAGTTTAGAGTCCTAGAATTTGTCGAGGCAAGATAGTATAGTTTGGATTCCTCCTCTAACCATACTTTTCACTGAGTAGAGGTTCATGTTCATTTCTGAATCATGATTCTAATCAATTACTTGTAATTATAATTTCTTTGTAAGATTTGGGTATTTTTCTTTTCCAATACTTCATATCAATTTCTTATGATTGCAGATTTCTTGCTTCCCAAGACAGGGTAGTTGCTAGATTTCTACAAAATGAATGATGTCTCATTCTTAAGATCTGAAAGAGTTTTCTCTTTCCTTGATTAGATCTCATGCTAACACATGATCAAGATCATTCTTCCAGACTAAGGAGAGATCTCTAATTGATTAAATTGATATATCCACTCGACCCCGTTTCTCAAACCCTTTAGAGCAAGTGAGGATTTATCTAAGTAACCTTTCAGAGCTCATTAGTTCTTCAATATTAGTCTAGCATACCCCAAAGTAATTGGTCTAAGCTCTCAGGAATCTCCATCTCTGTGTCACTTAGAGGGCCTCCTGGAAATCAGAGCCAGAAAATAGTCCTTTCATGGGTATAAAAACTGCTAAAATTGGGAGCAAATTAATTTTAAAGTGTACCATTCAAATAAATTCAAAATTCAACTCAGGGAATTTTCTTCTCATTGTGTAGAAAAGACCATAACTAACATCAGATCTTTCCCAGCGGAAGTTGTGTTCTCGAAAATTGGATTATAGTATACACTGAAATACTGATTAGGAAAATTCCCACTTTGCAGACACCTGCAATCAAGCGAAGAAATGATTTCATCTTTTTGTGCGGAGTTCATTGAATTCAAACGGTAATAAATAAATGAATTTTAGCATTTAATTTCAACTTCAAAACTTGAACAATTTCTTGTTTTGAATCCGAGTAAACAAATTAAAAAGTCTTACTCTAAATCTCTAATCTACGAGAAGAAAGAAAAAAAATCAACGAAAGAAAAGAAAAATCTGATACAAGGTTTCTCGGCTCCCCGGTTACTCTAGTTCGATGGAGTGTTGTGGCGCTTGCTCGCGGTGCGTTTCTATTTATAGACCCTAAAGTTTGGGGCCACTGAAAATGAGGCTATGTGTGTGAATCTAAAAAATTATAGCCCAATTTTCCTTCTTTGTCGCGACTAGAAGTTGTGTCGTGTGAGTTTTGTGTCTTTGCGAGATATCACTGGTCGATCACCGGTGGCATGACTTGAAGATCTTGTGCTCCTTCTTGCTTCAGTTGTGACAGCGTATTTTTGTTGCAACAATTTTCTTTCTTTCAGTATGATAACTCTATCCTATGAGTTTCCTTTGTCGCGGCAAATATTTTTGTGCATTCCTCAAACAGGTTATGTCGCGAGCAGTGAGTAATGTCACAGCACGAGTTTTAGTGCGGCCACGTAAGTTGAATTGTCGCCACCCAAGTTTTCATGTCATAACAACATCTACGTTCGGGTTATGTTGCAACAACATCTTGTATTATACGCATTTACATTGCGACTGAAAGTTTGTCGACGGAGGCTTGTTGCCAGCGAGCTTGACTTCTTGTTCGCATTTTGTTACGATGTTCTTGACCATGACTGTAGTATTGTCCCGATATTCTTTATCGTGACCTAGTTTTTCGTAGCCGGCGACAAGACTCTTACGTGTTCGGTTGCACCGTTATGTCGAGACCGGATTTTTATGTGCGGCCAGAACTTCTTTGCATTATGTTGAAACCTTTGTCGCGACATATAAAAGTCTGTCGCGACATATAAAACCTTTGTTTGTGTCATGGCATAGATTTATCTCCTTAGCTTGAAGTATGTTGTAACGTTGGGTTCCTTTGTTATGACCAGGCCAGTTCAACAAGTAAGCGTTATTTGTCGGATCATAAATTTTCTTGTCGCGACTGAACTTCTTTTAGTGCTCTTTTCTATCTCAACTAGCTCCTCCATGATGCAAGAGTCAGTGTTGCGACAGAGTAGCTTTTGTCGTGACATAGATTCGCGCCGCCAGTCTTTCGTATGTCGCAGCTTGTAATTAATCTTTGTCTTAAACGGCTTCTTCCCATTTCCTTTTGCGACATCTTTGTCTCTTTTGTTGCGACATAGCTCATCACGCCAATTTTTATATCTTGTGTTCGCAGCGCGCCGAAATATTGTTACCACAAATTCTCCCCTAGCCTTTTCTTAGGCGTTTGTCCACGACCTAGAAATCACATCGCGGCAATTGCTAATTCTTTGTTTTTCTCTTCATTCTTCTTGAAAATCTCTCTTTACGAATTAACTCACGCAAAACACAAGGTTGTAATTATTCCATAATTTGGCATTAAAGCGACTAATACTAAAAACAAGCCCGGAAAAATGGATTAAAAATAAATGAGTTTAAGACTCATGGTATCTCTTAGTTACGGGGGTCACGCCGGATCGTCGGGGCATTAACCTAGCGACGAGGACACATGAGAACAAGCGAGGCACCGAGTGGTGTGCGGTGGCCTCTACGATGCTTAAGTCGGGACGAGTCATAGGGAGTAAAATACGTCCATTTTTCAGTAGGGTATCCCCACCCCCCTTTCTTGTTGCGATTCCTTCCTTATTTATGAAGGAGGAGGATGGTCCACTTTTTATGGAAAGTGGGTGATTGGTTTGCAAAATAGGAAGGGGGGAGGCGATTTATTTGCACATCAGGGCCTGTTATTCCTTTTGGATAGCCACGTTATCCGAATCTTCCGCCTCAAGAATCGTTTGATCATCCTAAGGGCGGTTAAGTACGTGATTCATGGGAGGATGTGTTTTCGAGCTACGAGGGATTAGCCGGGAAATTATTGGCTCGCCATCTTCTTAGAGACGACAGTCGATTAGGAAGGATATTAATGCGGGCAATAAATCCGGGAGCATGTGCGATCGGATAGTCTACAAGCCGAGATCCGTGTTCGTGTGAGGATACTTGGGCTGAGAAGCTTGGGCTTTAGCTTTGTGGAGCTTTTGATTTTAATACGGGCACTTGATTAAGGGGTGGTGGAGCCCAGGCCATGGTACCCACAGTAGGTATTGAAGACTTTAGAAGATAATAAAAAGTAGACACTTAGCCACACACTGAGAGAGTACTATACCATTTATTGATATCATGGGTTTGATACTTTTAGATGCTAAAATAGTTAAATAAAAAAAATGGAATTTTGTTATGAAGATGCATATGAAAATATGTAAAAATATAAATGTTTTGTTACTTATTTCAATCCTCCATGGTCACTTATGTCCATTTTCATTATTTTAAAGCATTATTTTACTTATGAAAAACAAGTTTATATTTCAATTTTAATTTCCTACTATAAATTATATCTTATTAATTGTTGTAGATGGATGAGGATGTGCCATTAAATGTTGAAGGTCACATCGAAAGAGGAATATTATCAAAAATGAAGGAGAAGAAGGCAAAGTGGATAAATTGGAAAACAATAGCGTTGAAATGACAAAGAAAGATGAAGGTAAAAAACCATCAATTCCACAAAAACTTAAAAGAACGAAAGGAAGTGAGGGGGTAAGAAAAATCCACGTGCATCATGTAATTATTGTGGCCAATCTTATGCTAGTGATTCTAGAAGAGTGGGCTTGTCATTATGGAATTAACTTGGAATCAAAATGTAGAAAATTTCCTTATAGAATGATTGATAAGAACAAAAGACCATTAGTTTTTATACTAAGAAAGAGGTGGGGATGGTGATGGTGCTAGATTGGGAATTTAAAGGGTTGTTAGAAGTATGATCTGAATCAATTAGACAAGCCTTGACGCAAATGATTATTAAGTAGTGAATTACCTTACAGAGTACCGTTGAAGGGAGGGATTTAAGGATTATTCTCGCTTATTAGAACCTAGATTTGTAATTCCTTCTCGCATCACTTTTTGGAGAGATTGCATGATCATGGAGAATAAAAAACTTTTGAAAAACCATTTGAAGAATGAACATTTGTGTTTAACAACTAATACTTGGTCATCTATTCAAAATTATAATTATATGTGTAAGCTACACAACTCATTTGATTGATGAGATTGGAAGTTCTGAGCGAATTTTGAACACATTAAAGATTACAATCACGAAACACAATTGGAAGGGTAATTGAGAGTTGTTTGTTGGATTTGGGGCGTGAGCATGTTCATGATTAACACATTGATGTCTTGGATTACAATGATTTAGCTATTGCATATTTGAAAGATCAATTTTCTTAGAGGTGTAAGGTCTTAAACAATGAATTCTTGCATGTTATTCTGTTCCCATGCACATATTTTAAATCTTGTTGTTCAAGATGGTTTGAAAGAACATAATGATGCATTATCCGGAATTAAAATGCGATTAAATGTGTTTAAGATCATCTCGAAGCTAGAGCTTGATGCTTTTAAAAAGTGTGTTGAACATGTGAAAATATCAAATAAAGTCTCTTGTGTGTTGAGTGTGAATTACTGGGTGGAGTTACCTATTTGATGTTGGATGCAGCGAAAAAATTTGACGACCTTTGTTGGGATGCAATATCATGATGCTAAATATAATAAACATTTTGAGAAAGAGAAAATTAAGGGTCCTCTAGAAAAAGAAGATTGGAATAGAGCAAGGGTGTTTGTTAAATTCTTGAAGATGTTTTATGATGTTACTTTGAAGTTTTTAGGATCTTTGCATGTTACTTCAAATATTTTTCCCAAGAGCTGGTAGCCCTATCACAAAAGACCACATTGCCAAAATGGCTAATGGGGGGATAAAGTGATAGTTGTCTATGTATATAGAATGAAGGGAAAATTTTATGGAAATGTTGGGAGAAAATTTTAGCAGCAATGTCAATTGTTTGTTATGTTGCTATTGTTTTGGATCCCAATATAAGATGAAGTAATGTGAAATTTTATTTTGAGCAAGTATATAGAAGCAAAATTAAGAAAATTTATCCACACTGAAATTAGTTTTTGGTTGAATCAACTTTTAATCGATTGTATGAATGGTATTATGATTTTTATTCAAGTGAACTTGGGAATGAAATGAATACTCCCCCTAGATTAGGAGGAATTGATGATAATGATAGTGATGATATTGATGATGCCTTTGAATAGAAATTGGAAGATGATGCATCTTTGGAGACAAAATCTGAAATTGTAAAGTATTTGTTAGATAATCTTGAAAAGTTGGGATCTTCTAATATTTTGGATTGGTGGAAGTTGAATGCTTGTAATTATCCGATTGTCTCCAAGATGGCAAGAGATATACTAGCAATTCCTAGTTCAACCATCATTTCTGAATCCGCTTTTAGTACAAGTGGACGTATACTTGATGCATTTAGGAGTTGAACTATCTCTAGAAAGCAGTTCAGAACGCCCTTGTTTGTTCCTAAATTGAGTTGAAAAAGATCACACAATCATTTGAAAAATTTCAGGATTAGTGTGAGGATGGGTGTATGCATAAAATCTTGGTTTTGATAATTTATATTTTGTGGTATATATAAGATGACAACTCTTTTCTATGTTTAACTAGAAATTGGAGAATCAAGTAATTGTGGAGGAGATCAATGGGAGAGGGATATGTGAAGCTTTGAAATCTTAGAAGCTTTTTTCTATCTTTTTTTGGTTGTGTAGAATTTAGATTTTATTGGATAATTTGTATCAATATTTAAGAGAATTTGTAGTACTTAATTTTATTAGGTATTTTAAACTATATTTCTTATCATGTTTGTTGAATATTTTATTGTGGAATTTTCGTTTCAAGTTTATGAAAAAAAATGTTGACTATTTTATTTATAATTATTTCCTTTACATATATAAATTGAGTTCTGGCATCAGTTCGACCATAAGCCAGGCGAGGCCGAGAAAGACATAACATTAGGTTTGGTTGGTTTGAGTACTTTGAATGGTTGGATTGGATTGCAATTTTTTCAAACCGATGTTATAGGTTTGGATTGAATATGATGCTCAAACCGATCCACGAACACCCCTAGTAAATGGAATCACCTTTGTAAAGCCTATAAAAAGTCTTCATGACCTCTTGTAAAACAGTAGAGTTTGTTTCACTCAATTTCTCTCCTATACCTGCATCTTGTTTCCTCCAGATTATTCTTTTTCTTTGCTTTATGTTATATGCCAGGAAGGCACAATTATCATCTTTTTCATTTAAAAGTTTATGTTTATAATATTAATTTACCTTGCGTTCATGAGCACGTTCATACTCCAGCTTAGGGTAAGGTATGTTATTATCTGTTGTGTTTTTCTTATCAGTGGGGTTGCCAAGTATTAGATCCTCCCCAGACAGTTTTGTGGCCATACGATATTTGCGGTGATAAAAATTATCTATCGCCGGGTATTTATGCGGTGGCGCCACTCAAATTCCATGAATCTTGGAGAAGCGATAAAGTGAAGTGCCGACAGGCTGTGCGAGGGCATAATTTTACTTGGGCGTCATGCCACGGTCGAAAAATGGACGTATCTTATTGGCAAAAGTCATGAAACCGGCCAGGTGCTTGGAATGATAGATTTGACCACCAAGCGGTGATTTTACCAAAAGCTCGTTATGACTTGATACACGAGTTGCAAGATTTTAAGCGTAGGTGAGTATAACTTAGCTCTATTTAAAATAGAAACCACAGATTGTTTATGGGAGAAAAATCACGGGATGAGAGCATGCTAGAAAAAGAACGTTCACAACGTTTGCGCCTCTAATATTAACCATATGATCTGGCAATATAGAGCGTCAGTTTGCTAAATATTCGAGTTAATATCATGTATTTCTAGTAGGTGGTGCAAAATAATGAGGCTTTAGATCCAGCTGGATCCGAACCGTTCCACGAGTGAGTGTGATATCGTCGAGCCATGGGTGTGGACATGGTGTAAATCATTAATTAGGTAATTGGTGGTGAGAATTCCCACGACACTATAATAATCACATCCTTTTTTAACCCCTTCAAAAGGAGGCCATTTCACTACTTGAGGCAGAGAATAGTCATGGACAAAATAAGAAAGCCAGAAAGTGTACTTAGAAACATGCAGAAGGCTCCTAAAGAGACTTGCTATAGATGTGAAATGGAAGGACATTAGTCTCGTACCTGTCGTACGACCAAACATCTGGTAGATTTGTATCAAGCATCATTAAAGGATAAAGGAAAAATGGTAGAAACTAATTTTACTGATGGAAATAGGTTGAACCTATCTTATTTTGATATGGACTTTTTTGAAGGTCCTAATGATAATTTTAATTGCTTAATAGATGACGAAAATGTAAATATTAAATAATTCTATGTATGTTATTGTGAGTTAATAAGAATATAATCTTGTTATTTATATCTTTATCTTTATCTAGATTTATGTATTATTGAATTTCAAGATGAATGATGGTGATATATGTCTTGTTGACTGCGCAACCACGCATACAATCCTTCGAGAGAAAAAATATTTTTAAATTTAATAGTAACAAATGCTAGTGTAAGTACCATCTAATTTTATCCCGAGGTTTAATTAAAGGCTCCGAAATAGCAAATATAATGCTACTAAATGGAACTAGATTCCATATTAATGATGCATTATATTCTAGCAAATCAATAAGAAATTTTCTTAGTTTTAAAGATATTCGCAAAAATGGATATCACATTGAAGCTATGAATGAAGGTAATAAAGAAAGTTTATATATTACATCTATAATTTATGGGAAAAAAATTGTTGCAGAAAAGCTCTCGACATTCTCCTCTAGGTTATATCATACGACCATAAAGCCAATTGAGTCATATGCTGTAATGAACCAGAAGTTCAATGACCCAAAAATTTTTACTCTTTGGCATATGGGCTAGTCCTTGCCGGATCTTCAATGATCTCACGTGTGTAGAGACAATCCATAGGCATCTATGAAAGAACTAGAAGATTCTTTTGCTCAATGAATTTTCTTGTGACCCTTGTTCACAAGGTAAGTTAATAGTCAGACCAACATTTAATAAAATCATGTCTGAATCACCAGTTTTTTAAAAAAAGAATACATGGGGACATATGTGGACCTATTCATCCACCATGTGGACCTTTTCGTTATTTTATGGTCCTAATAGATGGCTCCACTAGATGGTCACATGTATGTCTTCTTTCCACACGAAATGTTGCCTTTTTGCTTTGCGAAACCACGCAAATGACCGAAATTAGAGCACAATTCCTGATTATCAGTGAGACAATAAGACTTGATAATCTTTGGTGAATTACTTCCTGGAAACTCGATGACTATTCTTATGTCAAATTTGGATAATATTGAGCATCATGTTTCTCATGATCATACCCAAAATGGTTTAAGCGGAGTCTTTGGTCGAAAAGTATTCAGAGTGTAGCTAGACCCTTTGTTGATGAAGACAATTGCTAACATACACTGGGGACATCTTTGGTACTTATGAATCTTTGTAGTCTAATAAGAATTAGACCAACATCTTATGTAATTACTCCACTTCCCACACCTTGTACTAGGTAAACAACCAAATATTTCCCATTCTAGAGTTTTTGGTTGTGCGGTCAACAACAATTGCACCCCCACAACGTACCAAAATGGGTCACTATAGACTTGCAGGATTTGTGTAGGTTTTTGATTCATAGATACATCATAAGATATTTGGAACCCTTAACATGAGATGTTTCTAGAGCCAGATTTGCAAATTGTCATTTTAATGAAACTGTATTTCCACCATTAAGGGAAGAAAAGTTGATTCCAGAAGAACGACGAGAATTACTTGGAATGCATCCACATTATCTCATTTTGATCCTAAATGCAATCAGTATGGGCCAAGGAGTTCAAAGGATCGTCGTTTACATAAATACTTGCAAATCAATTACTAGATGCATTTGTTGATGCTAAGAAAGTGACAAAGTCACATATCCCAACTGAAAATGCTCTGGCAATGCAGGATTAATATCCACTGGGCAGGGTGAGTAATGAGAGTGCAAAAATAGGCAGGCGTGGGAGACCTATTGGTTCAAAAGATGTAACTCTCCGGAAGAGGAGAACACAAATGAGAATTGTTTCCCCTGAGGAGGTGCATGAAAAAAAATGGGCCCCTATAAAGACATTTGATAAACAAAAGGCCCCTGTAGAGGCATTTGGTGAACAAGAGATCCTTGTAGAGGCATATATTGAACAAAAGACCTTAGCCCTTGAAGAGGCACAGGTACCTGAAAATTTTGAGATCTCAATAAATTATTGCACAATAGAGAAAAATGGAATCGAAATAAAGTTATTATCAATAATATTTTTGCTTTCCAAATGGCCTTAGACATCATAAGAAATGATGAGAACCAGAACCACAAAATGTGGAAGAAGTGTTGAAATAGAAATGATTGACGAAATGGAAAGAAGGTATGCGACGAAATTAAAGTCGTTAATGAGAAATTAGATGTTTTTGGACTGTAGTCCAAACACTAAAGGTATGTAAGCATTGGGGTACAAATGGGTATTTGTCACCCGGAAGCACAATGAAAATAATGAGATCATAAGATATAAAGCAAAGATTAGTAGCCTGAGTTTCGTAGGGAATACAGTATTGACTTCTGAGAAACATATTCTCCTGTCATGGACGCAAGCACTTTTCGCTTTCCAATAAGCTTGGCAGTCTTTGAAGGACTTGATATGCATCTCATGGATGTCATCACAACTTATCTATATGGATCCATAGATAATGACATTTATATGAAAATCCCCGAAGGATTTAAATTTCCTGAATCAAATAATACAAAGCCTAGTAATATGTGCTCAATCAAATTACAACAATCTCTATATGGATTGAAGCAATCCGGACGCATGTGGTACAATCGCCTCAACGAGTATTTATTGAAAGAAGGGTATGCAAACAACCCTATATGCCCATGCATTTTTATTAAGAAATCAAAAACCGGATTTGCAATTATTGTTGTGTATGTTGATGATCTAAATCTTATTAGGACTCCTAAAAAGCTCACAAGAACAGCAAAATATTTGAAAAATGAATTTGAAATGAAAGATCTTGGGAAAACAAAATTTTGTCTCGGCTTCAGATCGAGCATTTCCCTACTGGAGTTTTAGTTCATCAATCGGCATATACTAAGAAAATTTTAAAACGTTTTTATATGGATAAAGCACACCCTTTAAGTTCGCCAATGATTGCCCGTTCACTTGATGTGAAAAATGACCCATTTCGTCCTTGTGAAAATGGTGAAGAACTACTTAGTCCTGGAGTACCATATCTTAGTGTCATTGGTTCACTTATGTATCTTGCTAACTGTACTCGGCCAAATATTGTTTTTTTTGTCAATTTATTAGCTAGGTATAATTTCGCTCCAACCCAAAGACATTGGAATGGTATCAAGCATATTTTGCGTTACCTCCAAGGAACAATTGATATGGGTCTATTTTACTCAAAGGAATCAAAGCAACAATTGTTTGGATATGCTGATGCAGGATACCTTTAAGACCCACATAAGGCCAGATCACAAACAGGGTATGTGTTTAAATGTAGTGGAACTGTTGTTTCATGGAGATCATTTAAGCAAACAATGGTGGCCACATCATCGAATCATTAAGAGATTATAGCAATTCACGAAGCAAGTCGTGAATGCATATGGCTAAGATCGATGATTCAACATATCCAAGAATCATGTGGACTCCCCTCTATCAAAGATACCTTGACAACATTATTTGAAGATAATGTTGCATGCATTGCACAAATCAAAGGAGGTTATATCAAAGGAGATAGAACTAAACACATTTCTCCAAAGTTCTTTTATACACATGAACTCCAAAAGAGTGGTGAAATTGATGTTCAACAAATACGGTCGAGTGATAATCTAACATACTTATTCACGAAGTCATTGCCAACCTTAACATTCAAGAAGCTAATACATAAGATTGGAATGTGCCAACTTAAAGATATCGACATGAGGGGGAGCTTACTTATGACAAGATGTTAGTGTACTACACTCTTTCCCGCCGTCGAGGTTTTTGTCCCACTTTAGGTTTCTTGGCAAGGTTTTTAACGAGGTAGTCCTAACAGACTAAGAGCAATCAACAACATCATATGAATATTGTACTCTTTTTCTTTTGTTAGGTTTTATCCCATTGGGTTTTACTAGCAAGGTTTTAATGAGACAACTTTTTAATGGTAGTCATTCACGGGGGAGTGTTGTAAATGAAGCATTTAAGTGAATGACCACATTCATTTACTTCATTGAGGGAGGAATGAACTTAAGCTTCCATTCATGACACTACATTAACTCAAGCTTCCATTTATGACATTCCATTACTCATATTTAAGATAGGTAGAAATGAATCACCTTTGTAAAAAACCCTATAAAGGTCTTCATGACCTCTTATCAAACTTTTATCTGAGATTTATTTCTCATTCTCTCGCTCTCTCTCTTTCTTGTTCCTCAGTTTTTCCTTTTTCTTTTACTATATACAAAGGAAGAACATTATATTCTTTTTCATTTAAAGTTACATTTTATAATATTATTCACAACAAGAATCTAATAAAATCAAAATAAAGTAAAATAAAATAAATGAAAAAAGAATTACAGTTCAAATTTAAGGTCTACATATAGATATATAAGATGGCTATTTATAAAAATATTTATATAAATAAAATGTTTTAAATTTGACACAAACTTCTATCTAACGTTGTTGAATATCATTTAGTACTACTTTTCAATTTCACCCTTTGCTCATATTGGTTTTTCACTAAAATATACATTATTGTTTCTTCAGGGTTGGTTCCAAACAAAAATTTTCTTAAATCAGTTAATTACGGAATCAGTTAAAGCACTTTTTACTTCATTTTTATTTCGAGAGATTTTGATATGATACTAAGAATCTAAGATCATCACATGATGAGTAAATTTTAAATACAAAATTGTTTAGAGCCGAACATTGGGAAAAAAAACCTCCTTTCCTCAAAAATTGAAGGAAATGTTTCAATTAATTTAAGATCCATTTTTAAAATAAGAAAAAGATAATTTATGAGCAATATTGAATCGGAGAAATTATCCATTCACAATTGATGATTTGGTGGTTGAGTTGTGGCCATATGTGTGGCCATATGTGTGTATATATATATATATAATAGTGCTTAAAATAAAAGCATTTTGAGCGGAGACAGAGCGAAAATGGACCTTGAAGCGGGTAAGCATCCTCTGAAGAGCAGGCGGAAGAACCTCACGGAACTTGGCCCATGTGTGTGCGGTTTGGCGTGAGCCCGGTCGAAAACTAAGCCCGGTGGTCGAGCGGTGACGAAGGATGATCTGTTTGCCGCCGGGTTGAGCGTAGAAAGGAAAGCACTCCACATTCCTGTGATGATATCTATTTATTAAGGAAGAAGGATCCACGATTATGGCTCTGTTATCTAAAATATTAGGTTAGCGATAAGAAAGAGAAGATCCCTGAGTGAAAGAGCGTTGTACCACCATCCAACAAGAAAGTCATCGTGATCATCACTTATAAGCTCGACGATCCCGCGATAAGAAAGGCACGTAGTCATACGCCATCAACGGTTGAATTCTTTTCCCGCTTCCGTAGAAAGAAATTAGCTTAGAGCATCGGAGCCGACGGCTTCACCCGCCCGGATCATCCTTTCGGTCGCGGGAGTTGCGCGAGTTCATATGCGGGGATCTAGCACGACCAGTCGACGCAGTGACACTACGAGGCTCAGGCCGTGTATCGATAGAAAGAAGCACATATAGGTTTGGCATCACGTAGGAATGATTGTTCCTCTCTGAATAAAGCGATTTCTTAGTATTGATAGTATTGACTGAAACATGAGTGGGAGTCACGCCCGACCCCCGGGACCGCAAGACCAATAGGGGCCGAGCGTTGGCGGTCACTTGATCGGGAGAACTTCCGTTCCCGGAGCTCTTCACGCTGCTAGTAACGAGATGGAGGTCCTTCGTCTCGCCAATCAACGTCTACTAAGGGAGTTGTGCGGCTTCAGTGGAAACCGAGGTCTGTTTGCTTCGCCTTGGGATGAACAACGGGCCCATGAAGGCCGCAATACCATACCACAGGAGGAGTAACAACACCTCGACGCTCCTCGAGACACTGACGGAGGAGGAGAAAATAGCCGAACCAGAGGGCATGATCCCTACGTACCCCCTGGAGATGGTCGTAACGAAGGAACGCTTGACATGGACAATGGAGGTGAAGGGCCGACCCCTCATCAGAGGGGAAACGAGGAACGATCTTGGGATCAACGGTTCCAGGATATCCAACAAGAGCTTAGCCACATGAAAAAGGCGGTAAAAGTTCGAGCCCTAGTCTCCATGGACGCTCTAGTACAACAAATGGAATCCCTATTTACGGACGAGGTACTACACTTCTCTCTCGACAAAGTTCGGAGATATTGCGGTTAGGCTTTTCGATGGAATGAAGAGACCCATGGACCACTCGGCAGCTACCTACAAGAACGAATGGGTACATGGATACCAAGACCGTGAATCTGAGCCTTTGCCCATCAGCAAAGGCTTGACCTTGTGGCACAGTTCAATATGAAATCCCGCCCGACCTCGATCTCGTCCCTTCAAGGAATTCTGCATTGCTTTAGGTATTCCCTTCCTTCGAGCTTGGATGTCTGGGAGGCTAGAGCTCCTAACGGCCAGTAAGCGATGCCCTCGAAAACGAGAGTCCTACGTCCAGGAGGTTGACTAGTCATTAAGGGTGGACATCCGGATGAAAAATTCGCCATCACTTGCCTTTATAGCGGTACAGGCATACGATCAGACTAATGTTCTCCATCTCGAAGACGCAGCGAGGAAACGCTGTGAGTGCTCGGCCAAAGGAAAAAGTACATCAACGGCGAGGCCCTTATGTCTAAAAGCTGGGGAAGCTCTTAAGGCGTGAAGGAAGAGCAAAAAGGATGAGAAAAAAGCGGGACCGAGAAGCCTCATGAGGCAGAAGAAGAGAGCCGGGGAACCGGATCTCCATGGAGGGGCAGGGAAGACAGAGATCAATCTCCAAAGAAAAAAGGTAACGTCGGGGACCTCTTGGGTCCACGCGGCCGGCTGCAGCTTGGCGGTGCCCACCTCGTGATTCACCCCACCGCTGGCCTCGGTATCTCTGGTCCTACTCAGGGTGCAGCGCAAAAGTTTTAAGATGGCCATCTCAGATGAAGACGGACCCAGCCAAAAGAGACATGACCAAGTATTGCGACTTCCATAGAGATCTAGGGTATCAGACAAATGATTGTATTCAATTGAAAAAAGAAATCGAATTCCTGATCCGACATGGACATTTCCACCGTTACGTGGCTCCAAAAGATCAGAACCGGGCACCTCCTCCACCACCTCATCGGCCGACCGCACTTTCGACATCGGTGACACGGGAAAGATAAATGTGATTTACGGGGGTTCGTGTCGGCGGTGGAGTCGAGTTCAACCCGGGGAAGGCCCACCTGCGACTTGGATCAGGGAGACGCTATAAGGTGCGGTCGTGTCAAGCTCCCTCGATTGGATACCACGAAAACCTTCGGACAGCGACCTGGAGAATTTTGCACTTGACACCCCCGTGATGACCCAGCTAGTGATAAGGGTCGTCGTGGTAATAACGATCCACAAGGTCCCTGTCGACATGAGCTCAGCCGACATCATCTTCGCGTCGGCATTTGACAAAATGGGCATTGGAAGGGAGACACTAAGAATTCACTGAAGAGGCGGTGTCCGAAGCTCCTCGATTGGATCTGGCCATAACCTTCTCGGGCCGGCGGCACGGAAGGCACGCGACGCACCCTCATGATGACCGCTAGTGACCAAGGGTGCGTTGTGGCCAAATAAAGCAGTCCACCCAAGGTCCCCACCACAAGCCAGCGGGCTGTACGACATCATCTTCGCGTCGGCATTTGACAAAAAGGGCATTGGAAGGGAACCTTGAGGTGCCAGGCCGTTAATCCCGAGCTCCTCGATTGGATACCACCATAACCTTCTCGGACGCTGACCTGGAAGGTTGCCAACACCCCCATGATGACCCGCTGGTGATAAGGGTTGTCGTGGCCAATAAAACAGTCCACAAGGTCCTGATCGTGCTTGAGCTCAGGCATCATCTTCGCGTAGGCATTTGAAAAATGGAGCTGTTAGGAGAAGCTAAGAACCGGCGATAAACACCCATAAGGGATTTTCCGGAGAAAATCTTGCCACAGGATCAATACAACTAGTGCTCACTCTAGGAGACCCCCCATGCTAGGCCACAACGACGATAAAATTCCTCATGGTGGCAGGACCTTTATCGACATCTGACATGTTCTTGCAGGCGAGGCCTTTTAATGCCATAAGAGGACCAATCCCTTCGCTTCATCATATGGTTGTCAAATTCCCTATGGAGAATGGGGTCGGAAAGGCTTGAGGAGACCAGCGGATATCCCGGGAGTGCTACTTGGCGTCAATGAAGCAGAAAGCAATTGACAGCATCCACGTGGATGAGCTCGGCAGGAGGCAAGTGGACACCGTAACACCCTCGGAAGATTTGGAGACAGTACAACTTGGCGGTCGCGAGAACACCTCGCCTACATCAGATCCAAGCTAGCCGAAGACGTTAGAGACCTTCTCATCCACTTCCTAAAACAAAATGTGGAAGTATTCACTTGGGAAACGAAAGACATAGGAGGAATTGACCCAGCGGAGTCATCACCCCTGAGAAGCTAAATGTGGAGTCCCTCCTTCAAACTCGTCAAGCCCGAGAAGAAGAAGTTTCGCCCCGAGAGGCGAGGAAGGCGGTGCGAAGAGGTCAGCAAACTCCTTTCCAAGCCGAAGAATATTAGTAGATTACCTCGACTAGCTGGCTAACGTAGTTCTCATCAAAAAGGCAAATGGAAAATGGAGACTATGCATTGACTCTCTTGCATCCCAGCCGAGGCCTGCAGCCGGCTTTCCTCTGCAGTTCGACCTCATAGTAGACGCCACCTCTGGCCATGAGCTCCTTAGCTTCATGAACGCTTTCTCAGGCTACAACCAGATCAGGATGGACCCTAGCAACCAGGAGAAGACCTCCTTCGTGACTGGACAGGGGACGTGTTACTATTAGGTGATGCCTTTTGGGTTGAATAACGTAAGAGCCACTTATCAGAGGCTAGTAAACAAGATGTTCCAGAAATAGATTGGCACATCCATGGAGGTGTATATAGATGACATGCTAGTGAAGTCAGTCAAGGCAGGGCTCCACGTCAACCACCTAGTAGGCGTTCAGTCTGAGAAGGACTACAAGATGAAGTTAAACCCAAGCGAGTGTGCTTTCGAAGTCTGCAAAAGGAAGTTCGCCCAGGTTTCATAGTCCTTGGCCGCGGAATGAGAGGCAAATCCGGACAAAATAAAGAGTCGGTGGCACAAACCGTGACCGCCTCAGAGCACTAAAGAAGTTATTTTGTCCGGAGAATAGTTGCGAGTCATTTTGTGTCGGATCAATGACAAGTGTGGGTCCTTGCTGAGTCGAAAAAGGACTTCACAATGGATGCCCGTGAAGAGGCATTCACGGTGCTAAAAAACCTAGCGAGCTCTCCACATTGCAGTGAAGCCCCTTCGAGGGAGAACTCCTCACGCATTTAGTCGTTTTCGATTTCTTGACTAGCAATTCTTTGGCTGTTCGGAGACGCGGGACAAAGCTGGCAATGACCCGGTCCCCCATTCTTGCAGCCGAGCTCTGTGAGGAGCAAAGGAAAGGTATCCGAAGATGGAAAAACTTGTTCTAGCATTGGTGACCACCGCCAGGAGACTTCGGCCATACTTCCAAGCCCACACTATCGAAATTATGACAAAACACCCGATGAAGCAAATATTGCACAAACCAGAAACTTCTAGAAGACTGGTGAATGGGCCATAGAGATGAGTGAGTTCGACATTAGGTACAAGCCAAGAACAGCGATCAAAGGGTAAATTTTGGCAAATTTCATCATGGAATTCACCTCAGTGGAGCCTACTAAAACCACCCAGCTCGCATCCGACCTCCCCATCTGGAGGTTGTCCTTAGATAGGGCATGATGCGCGAGGAAGTGGAGGCGTGCTTGGGTTGACCTCCGGTAGGATGGGATCGGCGTGGAACATGCACCAGTTCGGGTTCCGGACCTCCAACAGCAGCCAGAATATGAAGGTATCATTGTTGGACTTAACCTACTCGCCCACTCCATGGGAGGTTGATCGAGCTAAGAGGAGGTATGCGACGATTCTCGGTTGGTGAAGTAAAGCAGATAAGAAAGATGACCTTCTGAAGCGAAAAGTGAAAAGATGATTCGTTATCCGAGAAGGTCGCGAGGTTGCTCAAAAATTACCGATGCGGGTTCAGGTCGGACACATCGAACGGAGAATTCACTAGCGGGCGACCCTAGCTAAAGCTAATAGCGGCGTCGTAAGAAGATTTGACGGTAGTGCGGTTGAGCACCTCCATGGGACCTTGATCGCGTCAGCAATGACGAGGTCCTCCGATGTGACCGCCTTATAGAGCTAGATGGATCCCATCTGGGACTATCTATTGAACGGGATATTGCTAAGCGATCCGAAGGAAGCATCTAAACTAAGAGCAAGGTCAGCTAGATTCGCTCTTTTGCGGGGGACCCTTTATAAACGAGGTTTTTCGCACCCCTCCTCAAATGCATAGGAAAGGAAGATGCAGCTCTTGCTTAGAGATGCACAAAGGCATTTGTGGCCTTATCTCTCCAGACTCGGGCCTTGGTAGGAAAAACCCTTAGGCAAGGGTAATATTGGCCCACAATGCTTAAAGACGCCACAGAACTAGTCAGAAAGTGCAGAATCTGCCAAGATCTCCCATCTCCCAGCTGAGCCACTGACCTCAATCATAAGCCCCTGGCCTTTTCAGCAGTGGGGATTAGACATTCTCGGGCCCTTGCCCATTGGAAGGGGTCAATGCAAATTCGCTATTATAGGAGTGGACTACTTCACTAAATGGGCTGAGGTTGAGCCATTGGCAACAATCACCGATCAAAAGGTATGCAACTTCGTTTAGCGGTCCATACTCTATAGGTTCGGGATCCCAAAAGCGATGATATCAGATAATGGAAAACAGTTCGACAACTATAAATTCAAAAACTTTTGCGCCGAGCTCAGAATTAAGAATTACTATTCGTCCCCAGCTCATCCGCGGTCTAACGGACAAGTAGAAGTCACTATAAGAACTCTCAAGGCAGCATTGAAGACTAAGTTGGAAGACCATAAGGGAAAATGGGTGGAATGCCTCCCAGAGGTACTATAGGCGTCTGAGGAACTACATAAGTCACGCAAATCAGAAACTCAAGTTCGCCTTGGCATTTGTACTTAGAGGAGGTAGCCCTTTGTTGAGGTTGGAGCTCGAGGTCACTGGGGGTCGAGTTACGCAAGCGCCCCGGGCTGACAAGGGGAGACTCTTCGTCTAAACCTCGATCTCTGGAAGGCGAGGCTGACATCTTAGAGGACTACCCGGCGAAAAGCGACAAAGATAGCATGATCGAAGACGGGCCTAATAGTTTCAAGCCCGACAACCTAGTACTCAAGAAACTTCTACCAACAAGGAAGGACCCTACTCACGGGAAACTGGGACCCAAATTGGAAGGACCCTATATCGTATCATGGGTAATCCGTCCTGGCAATTATGAGCTCCAAACAGATGAGGGAAAGACCCTGCAACACGCCTGGAATGCCGAGCACCTCAAGCGGTTTTACCCATAAACCTCAAATTTTACCTATTAATAAAGCGCAACAGTTCTACTTAAAACGAATAACAATTTTGCTTATTTTAGATTTACCAACTTTATTAAAATCCTTAAAGAAAGGAGAGCCATGAGCTTAGTCGGTCAGAAAATCTATGAGACTCGAAGGGCCCAGAAGGAGGGATCTGAAAATCGGACAAGTACGCGTTTCCCAGGCCCATGTAATTTTTATTACAGTTATCTCAAAAATTTTCACTTGACAAAGTCGTTCTCTAGATCTCAAAATTACAATCGCGGACACTTGATCAAAGGCGAAAACCCGCAAGAAAGAGAAAAAGAAAGAAAAATAGGAAGGGGAGAAAGGGGAGGAGAGGTATAGCATAAGGAATGGGCCTTGAAGCATTCAAAGCATGCCGCCCCCTCCAAGCATGACCCCTGACCCAAATCCATCAAATGGAAAGACTAGGAAACAACACAACTCCCACAACTAACGGGACAAGGGAACAAGCCTTGACCGACAAATGGCGAACAACAAAACCCGAACATCGGCTACGACCGCAAGCGGACTTAGCGTAGTAGGCGGGTGAGACCACGAAGCTTCATCGTAATAGGGCTCGACAGCGTAGTCGAAGGTAGGAAGGAAATTGGGAACGGAGTATCACACACACTATCAAAGGAAGGCAGTTATTTATAAAGAAGCACGGGCGCTGAGGAAGTCCACGCGATCTATTAGATTTTCCATGGGCGCATTAAACGGCGTGCGCTTTCCCGAGGAAGGAAGAGGGGAAAGGCCCGTAGCTTGGATTCGGGGAGCCTCGGAGCTTGAATATTAAAGAGCCATGTAGCTCAGTTCAGGAGCCCCGTAGCTCAGATATTAAAGAGCCATGTAGCTCAGTTCACCAAGCCATGGCTTCCGGATAATGAAACCACGTCATCGATTCCGAGGCCTCGGAGCTCGGATATTGAAACCCGTAGCTCGGTTCAGCGGCCGGAGCTCAAATGACCAAAGAGTCATGCAGCTCAGTTCGGGAGCCCCAGTAGCTCGGATATTAAAGAGCCACGTGGCTCGATCCCCAGGAGCCACAGACTCGGACATTAAAAGAGACGTATAGCGCTCGGTCGGGAGCCCCGTAGCTCGGGTATTAAAAACCCGCGTAAGCTCAGTTCATGAGCCCGGGCTCGGATATTAAGAGCCATGTAGCTCGATTCAGAATTGCGTCTTCGGATATTAAAGAGCCACATAGCTTAGTTCAGGAGCCCTGGAGCTCGCATCTTAAAGAGCCATGTAGCTTAGTTCAAGAGCCCGGAGCTCGGATATTAAAGAGCCATGCAGCTCATTCCATAGGAGACACGGAGCTCAGACTTCAAAGGAACCATGCAGCTCATTCCACAGGAGACACGGAGCTTAGGGTCGTAAGTGAGGCCGGTAGCTCCCGGAGGTGGCGAAACGCAGCGTAAGCTCCCGAGTTCTGAAAGTATATAGCTCCGTTCAAAAGAACCATGAGGCCCAGCTTCTGAAAGCCCAGTAACTCGACCATCAAATTCCGCGTAGCCCCACTTGCAACAAGAATCATATAATTCATTTCATTCAGAATCCATAAAAAGGGTGAAAAAGGCAAAAGACTTAGAGAGTATGAATATACGAATCAATGTCTCAATAAAGGTCAAAATCGTCATTACAAGGGCCAAAGGCTACCAAAACGAAGAAGAATGACGGAAAAGCCCTGAGTATCGGAGAGAGATGAATCTGGGTAGCCTTGAGCTCATAGGGTCGCCCGGGAAGAAAAGTCGAGGGGGAGTAGGAACGGGGGACACCACTAAGGTCATCTTCCCCGTCCCGGTCGAGACTCCCCCCGTCTGGGTCCTCGACGGGAGCAGAGGGAAAATCGAAGGGCAAACCTGGGAAGACCTTAGAAGCCTTGCTCCGAAAAGAGAGCTAACCAAAAACCCATAAGGTGCATGCTTCATCCCTCAGCTCGGCGATCACCCCTTCCTTCTGAGTCACTAAGGCCAGCTACCTTTGGATGTCATCACGAAGCCCGCGACATTCGTCGTTCAGGCGCCCACGTTATCAAACAAGAGATTTCTCTTGAAAGACCAACTGATCATGGTCTTGAACCGCGGCTCGTCCCTAGCCGCTGCAGTCTTCCTTGTCCACTTGCTATCCGGCCCTTGACAACTTCCTTATTTCGCCCTAACCGTCTTTAGCTCGCTTCTTGGCGTCTACCGCGTCATCCACCAACCATCCACAGCGACGCTAAATGCTTGTGGCTGACCCTAAATGCATCAGGAGGCCTTCTTCTCACACGTTCTTATTTCGCAATTTCGCATTGGGTATGCTTCAAGTCGAGATCTATGCGCGCTCAGGTGTATCCTTTGAGCTCACGAATCGGCTCTCTTCGAGGTCGGGAGGAGACCTCGGCTATGCGCTTCTACCGCCACTGGAAGACCCTTGAAGGCAGGCCCTGCCCATTTAGGCTCTTCACGTAGGTAGCCCACACTTGGAAGCGAAAGACGAAGGTAAGGGAAAATCAAAATCAAAGATAGGACAAACAAATAAAGGTGTCCGAACATACGATGGCCGCTCCCTGAAGCGATAAGGCCAGAACCTCCTCAACGGACATGGCATCCACCCTCCTGAGATTGGAATCCTGTAGAATGGAGCGATCTGACCACGTGCATGGCTTCAAGTATTAGTGGCTTGACGAGTTCTCTCCTCCGCGCCGGTTAAGCAACCCCTTCCCTTCGATCCTGCGGCGTCGTGGGAGGGCGGCGGTCTTGCGCCCGGGGGGAATCCCAGCGAGTGGGGCGGAACGACAGGGGGGAAGCTCGGCGGCTCCTTCATGAGGGATTTTTAGGACCGTAGCCTTGGACACCTCGGCCACTGGAGGAGGCGCTTGACCTCTTGCTGGGACTTGGTCAGACAACCCCTACCCTTTAGCAGTCAAGGGCGGAGAAGATGCTCCCAACCTCAGGACCTTACCCCGGGCCGCAGGGAAATTTGAAGTGCGGGAGCTGGCACACGCTGCGCTCATCTTCTTCTTTGCCAACGACTCGACTCGGGCTTAGAGCTCTTCTTGAGTGGGTTTCACGATAGAGGGCCCCTCACGAGAAGTCTTCATGACAAAGGGAAAAGAGGGCCTCAAAGCTTGGGACTAAGAAGGGGACACGCCAGAAGGCCACAGGGAATGCATCGACCTAATCATTTCGAGTATACCGGTAGGGCGACGCAGCGACTTCCGCTTCACCACTTTATCCTCGGGGCTGAGGCCAGAGCGAATACCTGAAGACCGCATAACCAAAGCAAAGTTAGAAAACACCTCATGACTTTTAAAGCAGGCTAAAAGCGAGGTGTGCAACTGAAAGCTCACGGTGACGGAGGTTCTCGAGACTGATCCAATGATCGAATCACAGGAAACATATGCTAGCAGTCGGCCGGATTATATATTCCCCGATTACGACCTGGTGAGCAAAAAATACCCAGTTCCTTCAGTGTTTGTGGGAGGCAGGAAGAATCAGGAGAATAGGTGACTCTTGGCATTAGGAGTTTGGGCGATCTTGAAAACCCTCACGGGACTCTTAAACTGGGTAAAAGGATCAAAGTACAAGGCTTTTAGTGCTGGGACACAGGGATCTTTTATCCTATAAGGGCACAGATGTGATAATAGACGAAACAGCATACTGAAATTGCGGGGAGGATCCGGGCAGGCGCGGATTAAAAATCTTTGCGAGCGCTTTTGATGGCGATCCTGGGAGGGGCGGGGTAGTTCTCGGGGCAGCCTCAGAGCTTCAGGCCATGCCGGGCACTTGGGAGGCAGTGCTTGGGGTGAGGCAGGGGCACCAGGCTCGGAGGCCCGCCCCAGGGACTGTAGCCGAGAGGCAGTATCGTCGAGGGCTGGGCTGGGTGGGACCGGCTTAGGCAGTCCGCACCTCGAGCCTCAAATAACCAGAGCCGCCTCAGATCATGATCCTCTTGACCGCACCTTTTTTGCTCGCCTTTCCATGGGGGAGGCAGGGGTGCATTAAAGGGGTTGATAAATAGCTGGCTCGGGGGCTGACAGGACCTCTCCTATACTTTTCCCAAGGAAATTAAGATCCTCAGAGCAGAACTTACCTATACCGAAGCCGAAAGGGTTGGGGCTTGGAGAAATGCTCATGGACCGGATAAAGTACTCTTTGGAGAGGAGTAGGTTAAGGCTGACCAAGGCGAAATTTCGAAGCCCAAAGAAAGTGAGATTGAAGGACAAACCAATGTAACAGGCTTTGAGTGATGACAAAAATGAAACATGGGAATTTTCAAACTCAGTCTGTAGAGGTTGCCATTTACTTGAAAATCAGAACAGGAGTCTCATGCATATGGGACCTCTATGTTTCCCGGCTACTACCACCTTACTACCCACCATGACCTATACTTTTATGTATCATGGAGGTGCTTTGACCGGTGAGTATAAATGGAGCTGCAATAGTCACTGTAAAGTAATATAATATGCCAGACTGTAAACAATACTCAAATATATACCTGACTGAATGGCTATATACTTTAATAGTTACAAGAGTTCAAATGTTTTACTCTCATACAACATATATTAAAATATTCAAATTCTAATACATGTAAATATCGTCAAAGCCAAAGCCGCGTCAGGCTTTTCTTGTCTAGGTCTCTAGGGACGGCCGGAGTCCCTCGCACGCTCCACCCATTGCACATGCAAAATAAGGGGTCCATGACGGGTGAGTTAATGCTGATGGGAGAATCGCCCTAAGTGGGCTACTCACCACCTAAGTCTTGTGCAATATTTCAATTTAAGCACACATTCAAGCAAATGCATGATCCTACTTGAATGTCTACATGACTAACTCAGGATCCAGAGTCCTCCTGACTCTCACACTCGCCTAAGCCTTGTATGAGAATTATTATTTTATTAGTTTGTGGACAACCCTCCAATGTATATATATCAATTGGGCCGCTCCGACGATTGATATATTATTTGTTTGTGGACTACCCTCCGATGAATATCAATTGGGCCACTCCGACGATTGATATTTTAAATTTGGACTACCCTCCGATAAATTAATTTTTTTAGACAACCCTCAGACCACATTTTCTCTATACTGGAAGTCTCGCTTTCGCTCCTATAGTCCTAGGATGTTTCGGTGCATATGGAATACATGTATGTCATTTACGTCTGATCCCAATAACATGCAAATATGTAAACATGCACATCTTCACATAATATCAATCACCTGATCATGTGTCATGTAATTATCATTTTAAACATCAAAGGTGGCTCCTTTGGCTAATGATCAACCATGACAATTTTAAATTTAAATCACTTTCGACCAAACACATATTTTTTACTTAAAAATATAATTTTTGAACACTGTTTCGGGAATAGTGAAACCCTCGGTTACTATTCGAAAATCCACTGACTTGCGAGTTCCTTAGTGAACCCGCGATTCAAGCCATTCGACGATGCATACCCGAAGCAAACATTTAATGCACAAATTAACGTTTGCACCCAGGCAGCCACGTGCCCACATACGCGGATTAACAATTTTGTTTAAAAATTTATGTCGGTCGGTCCCGAGGTTTGGGCGGACCCCGTCCAGTTCGCGGCCTCGTTTGACTGGCTTGTCCCGATAAAGCTTGGCTTAAAATAGGAATAAAACTCAGAAGTAGGGAAGCCACCTCTTGGGGATTTGTCAAACTCACAAATCAGGTACCACGAAGCCCTCTCCGTGTGAAGCCGGTTCTTCTTCTTGTCCTGAAGACCGCCAACGGTTGGATCGCGTGTATTTCCAGAGAGAAGCACGACTCTCTCTCACTAGAAACTAGATCTAAAGCTCCACTTTGCATCTATTTTTTCCATGCTTTCTCAGTTTTTTTCTCATTTGAATGGGAGGCGACACTATACACTAGTTTGTCCTTTGGTGACTTAAATCATTTCCAAAATGACCATTTGTCCCTCTTTTACGAGGAGTCGATATTCGGCACTATCTCGGCGATCCATTTTAATCATTTCTCTCACTCCATCACTTATGGCACATGAGTACTTGTTATATGTGACTTTTTCGTCGCATCGAAAGTCGTTTTACGGCACCCGACACGATGCCTCGAGCGTGTAAATTAGACTATCTGGTCGACCCAGCCCTGCGTGCTAGCTAGATTTCGCGAGGCGATTCTGACGAGTGAAATCTGTTTCGTCATCGAGATATAGAGAATAAATTATGGATTTTTAACTGAAATTAACAGAATTTAAGCCAACCAAAAATGAATTTGCCCTTATTCAGTGGAATTTCATAAGGGTCTACAAAGCAAAAGACACTTTAGGGACCGAAATCAAGACAAGAAAGGTAAACGAGGGGGAAAGAAAGAAAGACATAACAAACTAGGGAAAGGAACACAAGAAACAACTCCAAGGGAGATAGAATGATAGAAACCACCTGGAACAGTCCTACGAGATAATCCGAGAAGTTCGAGAAAAAAAAAATCTTAGACCATAGAGAAAGGTTTGAAGAACAGGGGAAATTGAGAAAGAGGAAAACTGATAAGAAGGACTAGAGAACAAGGGGAATACGATTAACAGCGGGACGCTTCTAAAAACATTGGAAACGTCAGCCGAAACGAACTCGTCGAGAAAAGCCATCAATATTGCAATACGATTAACAGCGACAAGCCTAGACCAACAAACCCTGTCCGGCCACGTGGAACTCGTTTCTCGATCCAAGAAATGATTCAACCCTTGCCCAAGCTCGTTTCGGCAAAAGGTTGGGGGGCAACTGATAGTGCCTAAAGTAAAAGCAGCCCACAGGCCCAGGGAACAGACCTTGAAACGGGTAAGCATCCTTTAGAGCTGGCGAGGAAAGGCCTCACGGGAACTCGGCCATGTGATGTCTGGTTCCCCCAGTAGTGAGCCCGAGGTCCGAAACTAAGCCCAATGGGCTGAACTAGTGACGAGGATAATCCACTGACCACCAGTTGAGCCGTAAGAAAGGAAAGCACTCCACATTCATGATCGGATATCTATTTATTAAGGGAAGAAGGATCCCCCATGATTATGGCTATCTAATTATCCTCTAAATATTCAGTTAGCGATAAGGAAGAGAAGATCCCCTACCCAATTAGGAAGACGTCGTACCACCATCCAACTAGGAAAGTCATCGTGATCATCCACTATAAATATAGAGCAATCCCACCAACGAAAGGTACCTAGTCATAACGCCATCAACAGTTGAATTCTTCCCTTTCGTAGAAGAGCGACTTAAGCATGGTAGGCGGACACACCCCCGTCGGATCATCCTTTAATGCGAGGTTGCAGTTCTATCATCGGGATCGGCGACAAATCGGCCCGACTCTATAAGCTCGAGAGCCCCGATTATCTCGATAGAAAAAGCACCATCAATATATATTGAATATACTCTAGTTTCTAGGTACAAAATTATCCCATCTAGGACTCTTTTTCTACACCCTTTGTTTGTTTTATCGGTAAACGTTCTATCATTTGAGTTAGGTATGATGAACTATAATTTACATATTATTAAAATTAAAAATAAATTTGATAAATTTAATAAAATCTCGACAATATTAATATTTGATACTTGCCCATCATCCTAGCTCATGTGGTAGACCATCATGCCTATTGTGACCCCCTTCATCCTAGTCTCGCCACGGCCACAGGGCAAGGCATGGCTCGATTGGCTGGCAAGGGCTCCATGACCTGCACTATTTTTCCTCTCCTTTGGTGCCAGCATGGGGGCACTTCAAGCCTATGCAAGTCAGGTGTAGGCCATGGGTGCAATGCCATGGCCTAGGTGTGACTCAGTCTTGGGATGGTGGTGCATGACTCAAAGCAAGGGGCAGCCAGACCCTATAGTAGTGGGATCAAATGTTCAAAAAGGCCTAAGGCAGGGCAGGCTCACCAAGTGTTTAATAAAATGCCTCAAAGGACCAAGCCATGGAGGCATGAGCAAAAGAGTTGTTGGTTGGACATGGGGATCAATTTGTAGGCTGCCTACACCCTTTTGGGAGAATTGTGAGTTAAAGAGGCATCCCTTAGGAGCATGGACTATGGGTTGAAGCGATCATGATGTCCACCGGCTCATGGGGTTGGCACCACCTCAAAGATTAGTAATGCGATCAAAAGTGATATGTGATCTCTTTATAAAGCATGTTAAAGGGTTCAGAAGGCAATGTTTGTAATTCATTTTGACGGGTTCCTATGCAAGTGGTAAACACTTGGTGTGTTACTGTATTTCTGCGATAATAAAATACAAGTTAGGATTTTCCTATTCTTGACTGTCTCTCTTATACATTGCTTTTGGAGAGAAACGAGATTGGAAGGCTAGCTAAGTAGGACTTAGCGCTGGGCACTTGCAAAAGAAATCAGTGTCTAGTTTTAACACTTATACCGTATAATTACAATGTTGGCGTTTAAATAGGCGGGGGTATAGGAGGGAGGGATCCTGGGTTCGAGTCTCAGTGGAGACAATTTACTATATTGTAATTAAAGTGTTTAACCGTCAAAACAAAATTTGATACTTAATTATAAGTTTAAAAAATTATTAAGAATTTAAGGTTTACAATGCTAATAGTTATTAGAAACTTTATTTCAAATTACAAATTGTGCAACAAATATTTCATACAATAAAAAATTTTATATGATGAATTTTTTAAACATTTCATTGATAATCCATCAACTCATAATTCAAATAAGAAATTCAAAATATTCAAAATTCAAAGAATACTTTTTGGAAAGTCAAAAACAGATTTGGTCAAAAAAAAATTATTTGAAACTCAGATTTTTATTTTAAAACCAGTAAGATAATTTATATAAAATTTTGATTCAAAAATTTCAAATTTCATTTCCTAAATTAAAAACTTATATATATATATATATATATATATCTTATATATATATACTGCTCTACTATATATATATATATACTATATATATATATATATATATTAAACAAAAAATTATTTTGAAATCAGAAATGTATTTTCAAATGAAAATTTTAAATTCCTAAATTTAAAAATTAAAATCATAAACATCAAACAATTAAACTAATGTATAAAATCACTTTACTTATTGTCAGTGGAGTTGCCAGGAGGTGCTTCACCGGTGGTGATCGACCGGTCGTATTCTGCTCTTATTACTGGACAAGGGGAGAGAGACGATGAACTAGAAAAAAAAAAAGAAAAAAAAAAGTCAGTGTTCAATTGGCTTAGTTGAGAATTTTCTGGCTGGTTTATTGATTCAAATCGATTCTATAGATTTGAAGATAGTTTAATAGTAAAATGATTCAGTAATGTGGATCATACTAGTTCGGTCATCAGTTAGTAATCGAATAGTCGAATCAGCCCGATTCGATTTTTAAAATATGCTTACAAGTAAGTTTAGTTTAATGAGAAAATGATAGATTCTTGGTATTAAATTTAAAAGCAAGAGTTATAATTTTATGTTGGTAATTAGGAATATCAATATGGGCACAAAATATTATTTCAAATCTTAAATTATAATGGCTCATTATGCATAATTCAAGTAGTAGAGCGTAAATAGACAAAAGCATAAGAAGAAGAAGGGTCCTAGGTTTGAATCATAATCGACCCAGTTTATTACAATGTAACTAAAAAATGTTTAGCTGTAAAAAAAATCTTAAATTATAACTGTTAGATAAATAATCAATAATAATAGTTGTTTTTGTATATTATATTGGGTAAGGAGTAGAACCTTTGTGACTTAGGTTTTCAAGATTTTAAGAAGTCTTTTTTTTTTTTTAAGTTTAAGGAAATTAATACACATTTTCTAATAGAAAGTATTTCCTTTTTATATGTTATTTTGAATTATATAAAATGTTATTCTTGTTTATTTGCATGGATGATATACATTTAAGATGAAAAAAAAATTGAAACAATTTTTTTTAATATAAAAATATATAGGTATTATTTACTCACATTTGCTAGTGATGAAAATAATTGCATTGAATCCTAGTTTATAAGGTTTTGGTTAAAGGTTATTAGGATTATTAGTATTTAATTATAATTATTTTAAAAAGAACAAACATAAAGCTAATCGGCCTTTGAAACATGACTTAATGGTTAAAGGTTGGGTTGGATATAGGAAAGAACCATGTTCGAATCTTCATGAGAATAAAATGTCACAACAATATAATGTCAAGTGAATAAATGTCAAAAAAAAAAAAAAACTAATAAATTAGTAAGGTTTAAACTAATTATAATAAACAATCATGTCTTACCTAATGGATGTCATTTGCTATTTGATAGTCTTAAAAATAATATTTTGAAAATATTCTTTATAATTTAATATGAAATTATTATTGATGCACACAAAAAATTTTGGATTCTTTTATATGATTTAAAACTAATCGTTTATTAAAAAAATTTGACCTAATCAAGCAATCATGTCTTACCATGAGTATCTTTTTCTATTAGATAGCCAAAAAAACAATGGCGAATGCATTTTATATGATTTAATATGAAACTATTACTAACATAAAAAGTTTAATTGAAAAGTATGGATGTTTTACATGATTTAAACTTAATCGTTCATAAGTAAACTTTAACCTAATCAAGCAATCATCTCTTACTTGATGGGTATTATTTGCTGCTGATAGCCATATTGAAAACGTTTTATATGATTTAATATGAAATTATTATTCTGACATAATTGAAAAGATTGGATGTTTAGTATGCTTAAAAGTCAAACAACTTTAAATTTGAATAAATCAATGATAATAATTTTTAACATTTAAATAATATACCAAAATAAACTCTAAACAAAAATCCTAACAAAGATCAATTTACTATCATTTCTTTCTTAAACTGGGAATATACATATAAATTGTGTGATGTCCCACCTCGGGGGTCCGATTGACAACCCGTTAACCCGGAGAAGATTCGTTGGCATTGGATGATCTGATGTCCACACTAGTCAATCCCATTCACAGAGACTCATTTCTTTATGTGAGGCCCCAAAACCCGGGGGTCCGTATACTCAAATACCATGTTGTGACCCTCCAAAATCCGAGGGTCCGGTTGATAACTCGTCAACCCGTGGAATATTCGTGGTCGCCTTTCTGTATATTTTTCTTACAAATATACAAATTCTTATAATATTTTACAATAGTTTGATGTACAACTCTTTTACACTTTTACATGTCATCATATATTAAAACTAGATTGCTCTAATATATTTTACAAAAATACTTGTCAAGGCTACAACCCGACCTTCTTCGTACTCACGGCCTTGAAGGAGCGCCGTCTTCTCGTGTACCTGAAAGGGTGGTCTCACGACAGGGTGAGCAAAGCCCAGTAGATATATCTCCTACCAAGGCTACTCCCCACCTAAGAGCAACATGCAATGTCAATACATACAATCACACGCATTCAGTACACATACTCTTTTGTGCACGAATGTCTACATGTCATAGTCTGATATGCCCTCATGACTCAAATCCACGAAGTCATCAGCGACTCACGACACTGCATATGCCCGAGTGTGGCTTAGTCGGAGCATCCAGTGACCCTTTTCGAAAACAAATTTTTTTGTTTTGTGGTCGCTTTCACGGTGGTTACCCTCAATGCCTACTTATTTCCTTACCCAATACTGTGTGTTATGCATTTGTGGGCCCGCAGTTTCCAGGGTTCTCATCCTGCGGGACACCGCATGCCTATACAACATCTGTTTTATTCAAAGCGATTGGGCAGTCTACGATAACCAGCTTTATTTCAAGGCATTAGGCGTCGCCGATAAGCTATTTTATTCAAAAGCGATGGGCGATCTCCGATAAGCGTTTTATTCAAACATTGGAGCCGATCTCGATAAAAGTATTATTCAAAAACAATGGGTAGTCTCGATAAGCGTTTTATTCAAAAACATTGGAGCCGATCTCTAGATAAAAGCGATTTTATTCAAAAACAGTGGAAAGTTTCTGATAAAGGTTTTATTCAAAAACATTAGACAATCTCTGAAAAATTGTTTTATTAAAAAACAGTTGAAATGCACCCATGAGACTCCATTGGATGTAGTCCAAAATACCGAGCCCACTATCGAACACCAAACACAATGTCGATTTACCATGGTCGAACACCAAACACAGTGTCGACCCCCAACCATGCACTCACAACCGACTCGACATGATGTCCCGTGCTTAAATGCAATGCATATGTCATTTCATACCATTTCATGCCTACATGTACGCTATGTTTCACATGCAACATATCTATTACACTACATGTCAAGTGTCATGGATAAATTATATTTAATACATATAATTATTTCCATTTATCTTCTGAATATATCCCACGTAATTTCACACATTCAACATGTTATTCAATTTACAGCAATAACACACATTAGCCATTCTCGGCCATAAATCCGGCCAGACTTGGCCTTGGAAATAATCTGGGCTTAGTCCAGAAAGTCCAATATGTGTCAATACCAGACAAAACATTCAACACGCAATTCCTTGGTCAGACCATACCGCGGCCCGAAGCATTTCGGTCTGAGCGGTTGAAAATAGAAGTTCGGAAGCGAGCGGACCATTCCTCAACTGTCCGTGACCTAGCCCAATGTTCAACCCACAGTTTGGTTGAGTACTCAGCCTAATGTTCAACCCACGATTTGGCTAAGTACTTTATCTTATTAAATTCTAGACTCAACGAGCTTTTCGTAGAGTCTAAGAACGAGTGAATCAGAGTTCGAACGAGAAAGTTATGGCCGTTCGAAGTTGATGCGGTCGATTCGCAACGGTGTGCAAAAATTTGGGCATACCCCCGTTTGCTATTCTGCTCGGGATTTTGCCATCCTGATTACTACCCAAATAGTGCTATTTTACACCCTTATTAATACAGGTTTTTAGCACTTTTTGTGTAGTAATCGCCCTAATTAACCCGATTGGCACATTAAGGTCCTATCTTTATTACTAATCACATTTTGTGGCGAATTTTGTAGTTTTCACAAGATTTTCATGCCAAGTTGCTTAAGCTAGCTATAGCACGAAGAAGTTAAGTTGAATTTAGAGCTGTAGTTTAGAGACTAGAAGAAGAGAGGAGCATAAAGAGCATATGGTTTCGTAGCCATTGCGAATTTTCACAATGCTGCGTATTTGTCCCACTTTTTGTCCTCGGTTTGACTTTTGTTGAGCCAACTTTTGTGATTTTCCTAAATTGGCCTTAATGTAATAGTAAGTAGTTAATATATTTTTGTAATTTCTCATGACTGGGCCAGTATATAAGCTCCTGCTACACTGTAACCTGGACATCTTGATCATTAATACACTTTCTGAGCGAGAATTTTTTCTCTTCTTTCATTTTCTCTCACTTTCTCTCATTTTCTCTCATTTTCTCACTAGCCAAACACCCTCCGAGGATGACAACTCGGAGGATAAGTGGCCAAAACCCCCTCTTCCTTGAAGAGGAAGGCTACTGGGTAAGGGAACTGGGTGTAACAGAGGGTTCTCATGTTTCTGAGTGGGAATTTTCCCACTTCTTTCATTTTCTCTCACTTTCTCTCATTTTCTCTCATTTTCTCACTAGCCAAACACCCTTCGAGGATGACAACTCAGAGGATGAGTGGCCAAAACCCCCTCTTCCTTGAAGAGGAAGGCTACTTGGTAAGGGAATTGGGTGTAACAGAGGGTTCTCATGTTTCATCGTAGGTATTCAATGTTATTTTTTAGTCTCCTTTTAACCCTATGTTTAAATCCCTTAGACGCATCTTGAATGACCAGTACTTGGCAATCTTTTAGGGTTCAGTGGATGCTTATTACTAGATCCACTGAGATTCATTAGTTGCCATTTATGAGTCATTGGAAGATGGGTTAAGGAGATACGTCTTTAATGTTTGAGGCCATTAATGTTCAGTAAATGCTATCTTTAGAAGGAAAATTATTAAGGGTAAATTTTTATAGCCAAATGAAGATCCGATTCGGGAGAGGACTATAAGTCATCCTCCCCAATGAGAGGAAAAGGGCTCGAGAACCTCTCAGTTACCCTTGGGACCTAAAACCAATAGCCCGATGCTTCAGGGAGCCTTCTTTTACATTTTACTTCATTTCATTTCCAATTTTCAACCATCAAACCTCACTGTTTTTACAAAAACCCTGACTCCAAACCAAATTCACCATTTTGAACCTCACTGTAAGTCATTTGTGCGAAGAAAACTCATCCCTGTGTTCGACCCTAGAACCACTATACTACAGTAGCCATGCTACGGTAGTAGGAGGAATTAGGTTTATAAATTTTGTTGATTCTGGACCACCCTACCGTACTCGAATCAAATGGCGCCACTATCGGGGATGGTGCCTTAGTGTAAGTAAAGAGCTGTTGAACACTTGTGATCCTCATGACAAGTATTGGTGAGCTTTTATCTCTTTCCTTTTTCCTAGCAATTCAGTACTAGTTTAATTCAATTCTTTATCGGCCCATATATTCTGCTTATTAACAAGAACCCTTTAGTAGCCTTGTTTGTGCTTCTTGTTGGTGTTTTGTGTTGTTTGTATAGGAGTTTATGTACCAGTGGGATAGGAATATAACAAGCAGGTTAGAGAGAATTAGTCCCATAGGAACAAGGCTGTGAAGTGAGCCTGAATAGTGACCAGATGGAACCCCCACCTGAGGAACAGTAGAGCCAATAAGAGGTACATAGGAATCCCAATGCATATAGATCCATGAGGGACCACAAACACCTTCCACGAGTGAGTGCACCCTCGTGCATTATGCCTCCCACAGAGGACATGATTGTCAGACCCTATACTCTGCCCCTACTCCCCACCTTCCATGGTATGGAGAGTGAGAACCCATACTCGCATATCCAAGACTTTAAGGAAGTATGCAATACTTTCAAGGAGGATGTTACCAATCTAGATCTAATGAGACTGAAATTTTTTCCTCTGACTCTAAAGGATAAAGCCAAGATTTGGCTCAACTCTCTGAGGCCAAGGACCATTTGGAACTGGACAGAGATGCAGGCTAAGTTCTTAAAGAAATTCTTCTCCACACATAGAACCAACAGTCTGAAGAGACAGATTTACACCTTTGCAGCCCATGAAAATGAAAAATTCTACCACGTCGGGAAAGATACTGGAAACCCCTGCCTCGTCCTACCATGGTTTTGACACATGGTTGCTAGTTAACCATTTTTATGATGGAATGTCCCCCGCCATGAAACAATTGTTGGAAACAATGTGTGGAGGAGACTTCTTAAGCAAGAATCCAGAAAAAGCCATGGACTTCTTGAACTATGTGGTAGAGACATCCAAGGCTTGGGATGAACCTAACCTAAGAGAAGCTGAGAGAATGAGGCCTACAACTAGCTCGAGGGGAGGCATGTATTCCCTCCCGGAAGACATGGAAGTGAAGGCAAAATTGTCAACCTTAGCTAGAAGGTTGGAGGAGCTAGAAATGAGAAATCAATATGAGGTGTGAGCGGTAGTTGAGACACCTGTGCCCAACTAGCCTTGCTTCATTTGTCGGGCCTATCAGCACCAAGTGAGAGTATCATTCAATCACCTTCAATGAGGGATATGATAGCTGAACAAGCCAATGTTGTGGGTCATTACAAACCACCAGCCAATGCCTCATACAGCAACACATACAATTCTAATTGGAGGAACCATCCTAACCTCTCCTGGAAACCAAAGCCTCCACTATATGTACCCCATGCTGCATAGCAACAATATGGTTCCTCATCCCAGACACAGCCACCACCATCATCATCTCCAGTTGAGCAAGCTATAATGAATTTGAGCAAGGTGGTGGGCAATTTTGTAGAGGAACAAAAAACAATGAATGCTCAAGCTAATCAAAGGATCGATACAGTAGAAAGCACACTGAACAAGAAGATTGAGAACCTGCAGTCTGATATTGCCCAGAAATTTGACAACCTGCAGTATTCAATTTCTAGGTTGACTAACCAGCAGCAGGTGCAAGAAAAAGGAAAATTCCCCTTCCAAACACAACCTAATCCTAGGGGAGTGCATGAATTAAGCTCTTCCAGTGAGCCAACTCCTAGGATAGATGAGGTCAAGGCAGTTATCACTAAGAAGGTTGAGAAACCAATGCCCAAAGCAACAGAAGAAGACACAGAAGAAAAGGAAGTTGAACCTGAGAAAATTGAGATCAAAGATGATGCAGTGAAAAAGAGCACACCCCCATCGTTTCCTCAAGCACTAAAAGGCAAGAAGAAGGCTATCAACCAGGTTGAAATTCTAAAAGTGTTGAGGCATGTGAAAGTCAACATCCCTCTGTTAGACATGATCAAACAAGTCCCAACATATGCTAAATTCTTAAAGGACTTGTGTATAGTGAAAAGAGGGTTGAATGTTGACAACAAGGCCATCCTGATAGAACAAGCTAGTGCCATTATTCAATGTAAAACCCCAGTGAAGTACAAAGCATTCGCTATCCTAACCATCTCGAGGAATACCAGGATTCTGTGTAGAGAAGGCGCATTGACTTAGGGGCCAGTTGTCAACCCGCTGCCTCATTCAAAGGTACAAGTAGCCGGGGTTTGAGAATCAAGCCCACTACCATTACACTATCCCTAGCAGACACGTCCATAAAAATTTCAAAAGGAACTATTGAGGATGTTTTGATATAGGTGGACAAATTCTACTATCCTGTAGATTTTGTTGTTCTTGACTTGGAACCAGTAGCAAAGTGGGAGCCAACTGGTGGCCTGGCATATTTTGGAAGACCATTCTTGGCCACCTCCAATGGGATCATCAACTGCCGAAATGGAGTTATGCAACTTACATTCGGAAATATGACTTTGGAACTCAACATTTTCCACTTCAGCAAAAAGCATATGCATGCAGAGGAAGAAGGTCCAGAAGAAGTATGCTTGATTGACACTATTCTGGAGGAACAAGCCGAAAGCAAAGAACAAGCACAGATGTGCTGATTGAGGAGCTGGCAGATTTTCATGAAGAACTGCAGGAAACCTAAGAGTTGTGTGTTGTACATGGGCCATGGAGAAAAAATGAAGAAATTCTGACCCTGTTAACTAAAGAAAAAACCACTGAGCCTCAGGAGATGGACCTCAAGTCCCTACCTGTGGAATTGAAATATGCATATTTAGAAGAGGAGGACCAATGCCCAGTTGTAATCTCTTCACTACTCAATGCTTCACAGGAAAACAGTCTATTGGATGTCCTCAGGAAGAACAAGTAGGCTATTGGGTGGAAAATCTCTGATTTAAAGGGGATCAACCCCTTGGTTTTCACCCATCACATCTACTTGGAAGAGGAGGCCAAACCAGTAAGACAACCGCAGAGGAGATTGAACCCTCATATGCAAGCATATGGTTCTCGCAGGTTCTCAAGTCAAGTACAAGTCGCATCATTTACCCCATATCCGGGCGCTGACCTAGGTGATCTGAACCCAGTTGCTCAAAGAAGTTTGGGGTGACCACTATGCGTAATGAGAAAGGAGAGGAGGTGCCCACTCGCCTTACCACAAGTTAGAGGGTATGCATTGATTATAGGAGATTGAATGAGGTGATAAGAAAAGATCACTTCCCACTACCCTTCATGGACCAGCTCCTTGAAAGAATTTCTGGGAACCCATTCTACTGCTTCTTGGATGGTTACTCAGGCTACTTCCAGATAGAGATTTCAGCAAAAGACCAAGAGAAGACTACATTCACCTGTCCATTTGGGACTTATGCTTATAGAAGAATGCCCTTTGGTTTATCACGATGCCTATACATTTAGGAGATGCATGCTCGGTATTTGCAGTGATATGGTGGAGCGCATCATGGAGGTCTACATGGATGACATCACTGTATACAGGGGTAGTTTTGAAGAATGCCTAGGAAACCTTGAAACTGTCCTGCATAGGTGCATTGAAAAAAAATTGGTGCTAAACTAGGAAAAGTGTCATTTATGAGTAAACGAGGTGTGTTGGGACATGGCTCATATCGACGAGGATTAGAAGGTTAGCGAGAGGCAAAAATTGAGCTTATTTCCAAACTTCCTTCTTTAACAAATGTGAAAGCTGTGAGACAATTCCTTAGACATGCAGGCTTTTACAGGAGGTTCATCAAGGACTTTTCGAAGATTGCAAAGCCTCTCTACAAGTTGCTAGAAAAGGATGTTATGCTTAGGATGGAGATTACCAAAGGAGCTTTGAGGAGCTCAAATCCCACTTGACCACTACACCCATAGTCAAGGCACCTAACTGGCAGTTGCCCTTTGAAGTTATGTGTGATGCAAGTGAGCTCGCTATCGGAGCAATTCTGGGATAAAGAGAAGATAGGAAACCTTATGTGGTCTACTATGCAAGCAAAACTTTGAATGAGGCACAGAGGAACTACGCTACCACAGAGAAAGAGCTGTTGGCAGTAGTCTATGCCTTGGATAAATTTCTAGCATACTTGGTGGGGTCGAACATCATTATCTTTACAGATCATTCAGTTTTAAAGTACCTCCTCACTGACAAGATCTTGGTTGGAGCTTATTAGATGGAGTCCTTCTACTCCGAGAATTCAACTGCCCGGTCAGATAAAAGGGGGTGGAGAATGTTGTTGCGGACCATCTCTCAAGACTAACCGCAGCGCGCGACACTCCACGGTCCTCCCGATCGGTAGTGGGTTTTCTTGGGAGTCCTTCTTGGTAGTGGAAGGGGTGCTTTGTGGTGTATCCCACATTGCCAATTTCTTAGCTTGCAGGGAGAAATCTAATTGATTGGAAGGCCTGAGGCCAAAGTTCCTTCTTTGAAAGATTCATTCACAGCATGAGGAGCCACTTCTTGTTGAATATTGTCTTGATCAGTTGATAGAAGATGTGTGCCTAAGGAAGAGCAGCAAGGAATACTCAGTCACTGCCATGAGAGTGCCTATGGAGGTCACTTTGCTTCCTAGAAGATTGCCATGAAGGTGCTCCAATCAGGGTTTTATTGGCCTTCTCTCTTCAAGGATGCCCATAACATATGTCGTGGATGCGATAAATGCCAAAGACTAGGGAAGATCTCTCATCGACATATGATTCCTCTAAACCCAATTGCAGTAGTTGATCTATTCGATGTTTAGGGCATCGATTTTTTGGGGTCATTTTGTAAAACCCGAGAAAATTCCAATTTTCTCAAAAAGGGCAAAATCGTAATTTCGGTAAAAATCCGAAATTTTTCTAGATCTCAGATGACGAAACGGACTTCTCCGTTGAAATCGTCTCACGAAATTTAGCTACCACGTCGAGATTTCGTTGGATTAAGATGAGTCGGAATTTCACGTTTCGGCGTGGGGTGTCGGATGACATAATGGCAAATAAAGAGTTGTGAAACCCCGAGAAAATCAAAGATTTTGGATAAAAATTAAAATAGTAATTTCGGATGAGAAATCATTTTTCTAGATCTCGAATGACGAAACGGACTTCTCAGTTGAAATAGATCTCGTGATTTAGCTACCACGTAAAGATTTCGTTGGTTAAGTGGTAGGGTTTCACGTTTTTCGAGGGCGTGGGGTGTGGACGACACATGGCAAGATTGGGGGATGCCATGGCATCCTAAGAGAGGCATGAAACACTTGGCAAGGCCATGTGGTCCCACTTGAGCACAGCTCCACGATTAGCCATGTGTGGAAAGAAATCCCATGGCTCACAATGAGCCACTTGAGTGCATGATGTCATAATGAGGAATTAAGAAATAAGAAAAAGAAACATGGAAAAGAGATAGCCACACAAATGGGTAGAGGAAATGAGGAGGAAATTGCCTCCTTTGACTCATACGTTTAGTAATGATTCAAAAAGGGAGAGAAAATGGCAAGGGAGAAGAGAAAGAGAAGAAAATGAAAAGATTGCTTGAGATGAGAAATGAGAAAAGGAATGAAAGGGCAAAAAGGAAGGAAAAAGAGAGGAAAAAGAGAAAAAGGAAGCTTGGTTCTTAGAGAGAAAATGGAGGAAAAGGAGAAAGGAGGAAGGAAAAGGAAGATTTTCCGGGTTTGAGACGATCGACGTTCGACCGATTCAGTACTAAAGTTGGTGCGCGATTAGGATCTACGTGTGGATACCAAAAGAGTTGGAGTTTCGACAAACTCGAGGTAGGATATTTTCTACTTGGTTTTGCCTAGCTAAAGGCTTTATAATGGTAGGGGTTGCTTGTGGGGAGGCCATGAGGCCAATAGCAAATTAGTTCCCGAGCTTTTTGGAATCAAAGGGTATGGATTTCATGACCGGTTTCACGGACATGGGAGTTAGGGTTTGAACTAGAAACCGAAAGTTTCTAGGTGTCATGGTTGTTGATATGATGTGATGACAAGGATTGGAACCAAAATGGTTCATGTTTGCGAAAGGAAATCTAGTGAGGTACCACATTGAATGGTCGTAATTTTGAGACCTTGTTGGCCAGTGTTATGGCTTGCTTAGATAACATGCAGTGTGTGGAAATGTGATGTTGATGCATGCTATTTAATGTATTAACATGATTTGCATAGAGGTAGATTATATATATAAATTATAGTTTTCCATGGTTTGTAAATGTTTCATGTAGTGCTCATTCATGCATGTAACATGAGGAAAATGCATTGGCATCATGCATTTCATATGCAAGTCACATCAATCAGGTCGGGTGTGGGTCACGAGAGTAAGGTTTATTCACCGGTGTTGGTGAATGGGTCGTGAACTTCGGGAAAAAATGGGACAAGAGTTCAAGGTGAGAGATTCACGAGTGTAGTAGTAAAATGATCAAAATGATAATTACATGTTTTGGGCCAGACGAGTTAGAGTAGATCCCCCGGGTGAGAATCTCAAATGTTATTCAGTTAGACATGAATCCGTGATGTAAGTTCGTGAAAATGTTGAAAAGGCGTGCAGCATCCTGCGGTGTAAACCCAGAAATCCGTGGCCCATAAAAGAAAGGAAAAAGAATTTGATAACTATAGTGGAGGGTCTCAATGGTTTAGTCGGGGTGTGTGGTAGTTTTATTCACGCTTGGCATTCCGGGTGTAGGGAGTCAGAGTTGGGACTGGTCGTGAGCATGAGGGTTGCATCGGCCATGATATAGACATTTCATATAATAGTAACTAATTGTATGGAATGTGATTGATTATTATATATCACATTGCATATGCATTTAGGTGGGGAGTAACCCTTGTAGGAAAGCTCTGCGGGGCACACTCAGCATCAGGACCCCTTTCGGGTACAGGGGCCCATCCGGGGAGACGGTCTTGATGAGGTAGCTTTGAGAAGAATCTCAAAATGTGGCTTTAAGTAAATATTTGTAAATGTATAAATCTTTTTGTGGAGCAAGCATGAAAACTGAGGAATATAGTTGGCATATTGTTTTTAGTATTGGTTTGTGGGGCCAAGAGGCTATTTTACTCAGGTATGCGTCTCGTGATACGAGATGTATAGATTTTCCGCAGGTTGACGGGTAGTCAACGGACCCCCGGGTTTTGGGGCGTCACAGGGATGCCACATGGCACCCTAAGAGTGTGACACTTGGCAAGAGCCATGTGGTCTACTAAAAAGGAATGGCTCACATTGAGCCACATGGAGTCTTTATGGATTCCATTCTATATTAAGCATGTAAGTATGATGTCATAAAAAGAAATAAGGAAATAAGAAAAAATGAGGCCCTTTAAAATGCATGAAAAGGGAGGAAACTATGCCAGCCAGATAACTGTGGTGATCAAAAGGAGAGAAAAGAAAAGCAAGAGAAAGGAAGAGAAATGAGAAGAAGAAATGATGGGAAAATGAGATGAGAAAAGGAAAAGAAAGAAAAGCAAAAAGAAAATAAAGAAACAAAAAGAATTTATAGAGGAAGAAAAGGAAAAAGGAGAGGAAAGGAGAAAAGAAAAAGGAAAAGGAAAGGAAAGGAGAGAAAGGGAAAGGAAGAATTTCCCGGCTTTGAGGCGATGAAGTTAGACGGTTCGAGGACTAAGTTTGGTGGCCAGCGATTTACGTGTGGGCAGCACGAAAGTTGGAGTTCGACAAACTCCGTGAGGTAGGGGTTTTATTTGCAGGTTATACTTTGTTTAAGTGTTTTGTTGATGATTGAGTTGATTTGAGGCCTTGAATGGCCGTTTGATAGGTCCCAAAACTTGAGACCGAATTGTTGGAATTTTAAGAGCTCGTTTGGACAGTCAACGGACTGTTTGGGCTGCTTGTGTTGTGATTTATTCATTTAATCATGTTTTGATATGAATGAGGCTGGAAATGGCCATTAATATCGGTCTCAAAAGCTTTGAACCTAGTGAGAAAATTTCTATTTTAAGTGGTCGTGAACAGTAACCTGAGAGTTTTACTGTTCACCTGAATAGTGATGTGAATAGTAACATGAATAGTGACATGAATAGTAGTGAATATTTTTGTGTAAATTGGACCAAAAACGTCCATGTATTGTGTGCTTGAATTGTTGAAATGAATGGCTTGAGTTGTGTGGAAATAGATAGGTTAATACATGATTCTAATGTATGCTCACGATGACTATAATTATATAAAATATAATTGTGTTTGTAGGCCGTTAAGGATGATATTGTAAATTGTTAGTGAGCTAATTTGCGGAGTTGGTTGATCAAAGAAATTAATAGGTTAATGCTTGAGGTGTTAACATGATGTCACAATTATATGGAATATAATTGTGTGTGTAGGCCATTGGAGATGAGATTGTGATTCGCTCAAATGAGCTAATTTAGGTGATGGTTGAAATTGATGAATTACATGTGGTGAGATTGTAAAATTGAGAATATATGCATATTATGTATATTGGTATAAAATGATTGAAAAGGCATAATGCATTTTCATATGCACCAGGTAACCTAGAAATTAGGTGTGAGTGCATGACATGAATCTTCTGAAAAACGAACATGGTTGCGAAAGGAATTTCACAAGATGGTTTCCGGAGAATGGGGTTGGGAGACGGTCCAACAGATCATTTCGGATGAGGACCATGACTGTTTCGGGAAGTTCTCCAACACATTCGCCTCGGAGGAACAGTCTATGTTTTTACCGAAACTCAGTGAGTGCATTTTGAGAACAAACGAGTTTTGTTTTGAAAATGATGTTTTCATACATGGCTTAGAGCGAGTGTGGGGGTCGGTGAGGACTCGAGGACATAGGAACGGGCATTTAGACATTCAAGTAGGATCACAAGATTTACTTAGTGTGTGTTTACATTGAGACATTGCATATTCACTTAGGTGAGGAGTAACCCATTTAGGAGTGATTCCACTGCGGGCGATAGCTCACTCTGTCGAGAGATATTTTGTTCAGTACGAGGGAGGCGTTCAAGAGAAGGCGAGGGCATTTTAGAGGCGGGTGAAGAAAGCCAGGTTGTGGCTTTGATGGTTTTTTGGTTTAATATCATTAAATTGTGGATTTAATATGTATTTGTATTAAGAGTAACTAAAATAACTCTTGGACTATTGGGAGATAGTTGGTTGAATATTTTTATGAGTATTTATGGGCCCCGAGAAATTTTATAGAGTATGGTCGCGATCTGAGACATATAGATTTTCCCGCGGGTTGTGGGTGGCTCAGCGAATGGAGTTTAAGGCGTCACACATTTCCTTCTTCTTTTGGATACATATACATATTGGAGGGGGTTGACTATGTGTTAAAGTGGGTTGAAGCAGTTTCATGCAGAGCAATAGACCACAGGGTGGTATTGAAGTTCTTGAAGGAAAACATATTTTCAAGATTTGGGGTTTCAAAGGCCATAATTAGTGATGGAGGTTCACACTTTTGTAATAAACCTTTTGAGAACCTCCTAGCTAAGTATGGTGTAAAACACAAAGTAGCCACCCCTTACCATCCTCAAACTAGTGGTCAAGTTGAACTTCCTTGTGAAAAATCAAAGTATATTGATGAAAGTGGTAGACTCAGCCCAGGAAAGATTGGTCTCTTAAATTTGCTAGATTCTTTGTGGGCATACGGGACGACCTTCAAAACAATCCCACAGGTATGTCCCTTATACGCTAGTCTATGTGAAGCATGTCACCTGCCAGTGGAGATTGAATATAAGGCATGGTGGGCAATCAAAAAGCTAAACCTGGACTTAGGAAGAGCCGACCTCAAAAGGTTACTTGATATCAATGAGCTAGAAGAGCTGAGAAATGATGCCTACTCGATCTCGAAGATTGTAAAATATGAAGAAATGGCATGATTAGCTGATAGCCCGCAAAAATTTCAAGCAATGAGATCAAGTGCTGCTTTATGACTCCAAGCTTCACCTCTTTCCGGGCAAGCTCAAGTCAAGATAGACCGGTCCATTCATTATCCACCAAGTACATCTAATGGAGGCCGGTGGACTGTTAAACTCCGAGGGCCGGCGGGGTGTTGAGAGTCGGTAAGCTGGGAACCAAGGCATATGCAGCACATTTCACAACAGACAAGGAGGAGCTCCCCGTCCTTCATCCTCCACAAGTCTGAAGAACCACCTTGAGTGGGCTTGGTCTTTGCAGAGACTCAAAAAGCCGCTCCATATATTTTTAGATTCTTGTTTAATTTATTTCAATTTTTGTATTTGTTCTCTCATACTTTTTCTAGTCTTAGCTTAGTTTTTATTACAGTTTTTCAATTTCCGATGCTCATTTTCATAATTTTTGGTGTTCTGTTTTGCAGGTGTTGCTGATCTAGGAGGTTGAATTTTGTAGTTTGAAGGCTGAATATCGTAGAATTTTGCAAATTTCACGAAGCCCTCTGAAATATTCGCGGCTGATCCTTTGCGAAATTTTGCGATGTCTGAAATTTGCTTTGCCGCGTCCCGCCAGTTTACACTGTTCATCTTCAGTGGCTTTTCGATTCCTGACTCAATTTATATCTCCCAAATTTTGAACCATAGTTTTTAGTGCCCATTCATGGACATTAAGTTACTACAAACCTTTTACCTTCCCTGAATCCCTATAAATATCCCTAACCTCCATTCTATTTCTTTTCAAACCATTTCCTGAAGAAGTTTTCTCTGGAGAAAACCCCTTTCTCCTCCATTCTTCTTCCCCCACTCCTGGTCCAACCATGGCGAAGACCCGCGTTAGGCACAGATATTCCTTCAGGCCCCGTGTGAGGCCCTCCTCACCTCTGCGCGTCGCACCTCCTCATGTGCTCGACCAGTAGGGTTGCTGCGGGTCGTGCCTCCTCCCTATTGCCAGCCTAGGCTGCAGCTCTTGAAGTCGTGCCTCCTCTAACCATGAGCATGCAGCGCCTCCTTATTCACTCTTTGTGTCCCATGCCCGAGTTCCTCCTCTTTGCTTGCCGCGCGGGTATGTGATAGGGGTAGAACCTACCCCTCCCTCCATCTAGTCAGTGGCTTTCGAAGACCACCTCCAAGAGGGCTTGAGCCGTCGGGCCCGAGCGGGTCTGCCTCCAGGCCCCCCGGGGCCTCGTTCATCGCCACCTCGAGGCCCCGGCCACAGCGTCCTCGGGATTTGTCCCCCAGCTCTCATCAGAAGGCTACCTTATCATGGCCTATTCAAGCGTACGGATTGTATGATGAGATCTTTTATGACATATCTGCTTTTGCCGCCCTTCCCGAGCTTAGAGACTCCATGCGACTTGTGCACCGGTACTCCCTGGAGCCTTTCATGACTCCACGCTGATCTTTCTACCCCTGTGTGATTGCCGAGTTTTATCATACTATGACATCCAGGCGAGACCCCAATCCTACTACCATACACTTCTCAATTGATGGTCGTGAGGGGATACTTCAGGCCACTGATATTGCAGCTACATTCAATCTTCTGGTTATCCTTGCCAACTCGGCAGAATATAGACAGTGGACCTATCCCTCACCTCGGAAGATGGTTCACCTATTATCTAGGGATACGACAGCAGGATCCATCATATTCAGGAGGCAACTTCCTCCGGGTATGCTTCTTATTGACCACGTACTGCGGTCCAATCTATTTCCACTGCAGCATTTGGTATAGAGGAGAAGAGCCATTCTGGAGGCCCTCTATCGTATCTCCGAGGGTTTTTGGTTTAGCCCCACTGAGCTTATCATGACCTCCTTGTTCCACTTTGAGGATAAGGTCCCACCGTAGGAACCTTAGCCGAGCTGAGTCCAAACCCTTCCTATTTCCTAGGCTGCTATCTCAGGTGTTGGAGCATCTTGGTTTCCTTGCTAAGCTTGATTAGGCGCCGTCGGAATCATGAGGCTACTTTGCAGTAGAGAAATGGTAGACTATGCACAGTACTCACATCTCTCCTCCCGGGACCCGGTCGGATCGGCCATCGGAGTTGGCCGGAGTCATGCGGAGGATCAGCCACCTCTATGGAGCCACAGATTCCAATATCCACGGCTCAGACGGAGTCCAACGCCCCATACCACTTACTTGCCTCCTCTGTCCTCCCATTGCCTCCGAGGCTCCTTAGGGTTCAATTTGGACCCGATAAGCCCGACATCGTCACTCCGACGCAATATATCACAGCCCAGGATTTCTAATGTATGGATGCAATCCGCACTTTTCAGCCCGTCGGCATCCTTTAGATGCGCCCATCTTGCAGCAAGCGGAGAGGATGGCACACACCAAAGTCGTTATTCCTCGGAAACCATAGCCATGCTACTCGGAACTCGCGCCGTCCTTGTGCGGATCTGAGTCACTTAAGCCTACCTGAATCCAGCTCCTCAAGTACACCTTGGGGCCTCCCGAGCCTCATCCTCCAGCAGCTCCTCCTGCAGCTTCATTGGACGTCCTCACAGCGGCTACAACATTAGACACCCCTTCAGCTTCATCAACAGCTCCTCAGCCTACCTAGGATGAGGATGACATCCCACCAGTTGCGCACCACTAAGGAGGTAGCACTTCCTTCCCTAGCTTTTCGATCCGTGCCCCATTGCGGACAATGTGGCATTTGGTTGGGGGGAGTGTTAGAGAAGGAAGTGACTTTTACATTTACGTTCTTATTACTATTTTGAGCATACATCTTAAGCAAGCTCATTTTGTGTTGTTCAGTGGCTTGTTGATAGTCTCTTTTTGTAAAGCTGTTGGTTTTTTTTTTTTGTAAAGCTAAAAATATAGTCATATTTTAATATCATATATACCATACACCTTATAGTTTTAGTTTCGAAATTGCACCCTTTTTTTTTTTTTTTTTGCCTAGCTTGTAGTTTGAAAAATGAAACATTGTCTCATTCCACATTGGTATTCGGCCCGGTTCCATGCTTAGTTGAGTTGATGATCAGTTGAATTCTTATTGTTTTCAACCTTTCTCTTCCACCTTTAACTAACCACACACCGTGCACATTAGGTTTCAACGATAAAATTTGGCACTAGCCCAAAGACCACAGCAAGGCAGGCCTTGTACTTTTAACCTCCTTTAATAGGTCAGGACCCCTAAAATAAAAGACTAATGAGTCTTTCAAAAAAAAAAAAAAGAAAAGAAAATTTGTGACGCTTTGTCTTGAAACCCAAACACGGTCCGAGGGGTATATGGTGAAAGTCTTTAAAGCCTGGTGCCCCCGAGCCAAGCGGTTGGGAGCCCGGAGCTTTGTGCTCATTACAGATTGAATAGACGGAGAAACAGCAGGTTGGCCAGGTGTTGGAGTCCTGAACTCATTAGAAATCCAGGGGTGGAGCACGAGAAGAGTTTGTGGTTGAAAAATCCTTATGACTTGATGCCTAAGCCTTAGTGGTTGGGAGTCATCGGTGGATCCAGCTACTTGGACATGTGAGAGTCGATGCCTCGGCATTGCACCCTGCAAACCTGAAAAAGTTGTGAAATAAGAGTGGGTCCTGATCTATTTAGGTTGGTTAGCTTGCTATGTTTTGGCACTAGCTATGTTGGAGGGAGATTTGGCAAACTATTGTTGAAAGCTGATCAAACTAACACTTAGGTTTTGGTGGAAGTTCCAGGTTGATCCTCTAGAGAAGGAAGCCCCTTTGATACTTGATTCTGCATGGCATTCACTCTCTCAAGATGGTTATTGGGCAGGGTTTTAATGATTCTTATTGAGGGTTGGGTAGTACCCATTCACATTCTTTTTGAAATATCATATTTTGTGAACATAATTTTGATATTGTTTTATTGGCTCTCTCTTTCTTTCATTGCTAAGGGACTAGTAATGTGTCGGTTGGGGGGTGTGATTACTACCCAAATATTGCTATTTTACACCCTTATTAATACATGTTTTGAGCACTTTTTGTGTAGTAATCGTCCTAATAATTAACCCGGTTGGCACATTAAGGTCCTACCTTTACTACTAATCACATTTTGTGGCGAATTTTTTAGTTTTCACAAGCTTTTCATGTCAAGTTGATTAAGTCAGCTATAGCACGAAGAAGTTAAGTTGAATTCAGAGCTGCAGTTTATAGACTAGAAGAAGAGAGGAGCATAAAGAGCATAAGGTTTCACAGGGCTACGAAAATTTCGCAACCACTACGAAATTTCGCAACCACTGTGAAATTTCGCAGTGCTGCGAATTTTTCCCACTTTTTGTCCTCAGTTTGACTTTTATTGAGCCAACTTTTATGATTTTCCTAAATTTCCCTTAATGTAATAGTAAGTAGTTAATATATTTTTGTAATTTCTCATAACTGGGGCAGTATATAAGCTCCTGCTACACTGTAACCTAGACATCTTGATCATTAATACACTTTCTGAGCGGGAATTTTCACGCTTCTTTCATTTTCTCTCACTTTCTCTCCTTTTCTCTCATTTTCTCACTAGCCAAACACCCTCCGAGGATGACAACTCGGAGGATGAGTGGCTAAAACCCCCTCTTCCTTGAAGAGGAAGGCTACTGGGTGTAACAGAGGGTTCTCATGTTTCAAAGCGCGGTATTCCTTTATTAGTTTTAATAGTCTCCTTTTTAACCCCAAGTTTGAATCCATAGGCTTGGCATCTTGAATGACCAGTACTTGACAATCTTTTAGGGTTCAATGGATAGTTATTGCTAGATCCACTGAGATTCATTAGTTGCCATCTATGAGTCATTGGAAGATGGGTCAAGGAGATACGTCTTTAATGTTTGAGGCCATTAATGTTCAGTAAATGCTATCTTTAGATGGAAAATTATTAAGGGTCAATTTTTATAGCCAAATGAAGATCCGGTTCGGGAGAGGATTATAAGTCATCCTCCCCAATGCGAGGAAAAGGGCATGAGAACCTCTCAGTTACCCTTGGGACCCACGAAACCCGACCCTTTGATGCTTCGAGAGCCTTTTACATTTACTTCATTTCATTCCAATTTTCCAACCATCAAACCTCCTTATTTTACAAAACCTAAATCAAACCAAATTCACCATTTTGAATCTCACTTTATAAGTCATTTTGTGCAGAAAACTCATCAGCCCGTGTTCGACCACAGAACCTTATCTGCGATAGCCATCTTTGCATTTTTAGGAGGAATTAGGTTTATAAATTTTGTTGACTCCGGACCACCTGCAGGCGGATCGCGTCCGAACATAGTGTTACATTTCGAGCGGTCCCGAAACCCGTGAAACGGTCTTACCTGTCACACACTTGGCAACTAAATACGCATCTTAAATTCGCCCTGAAATGGGGCGAAACCGTTAGGCCATTACGTGGCCCCTAGGAGTAAACTACCGGAGTAGGAGGAAACCTACCTCTAGTAGTGCAGTTTCGGGTCCTTTACCGTTCGGTTCTACTTCCTACGTGACGTTGGTTCCGATTCCCCTCCTTCTTTCCTTTCTTTCCTTCTTTCCTTTCTCTTTTCTTCTTCTCTTTTTTCTTCCTCCTTTTCTTTTCTTCCTTCCTTCTGGCTTTCCCTCTCTTTTCTTTCCTTCTTTTCTCTCCTTCCTTTCCCTTTTCCTTCTTACTGCACTTCCACGCACCTCCTCTCCCATTTGTTTTTCTTTTTTTTGGCTTTTCTCCCATTTCTCTTCATATATATATATAGTATATTTCCTTTTATTTTTTTATTTCTTTTATATATATTTTTTTAATCGGTGGGGGTGAGTCATCCCCCCCACCTGCCTCACATGCAGGATGCCTTCTCATGTAGCTTGCCACGTGGCAGGCCAGTTATCCTACCACCTGGTGCCACGTGGTCACTCGTACCCCAATTCTGTAATTTTTTTCGAAAAACGTGAAATTCCGATAGTCTCGGAATTTGACAAATTTCGACTGAGGTGCTAGATTTCGTGAGACGATTCCATTGATGAAATTCATTTCGTCATCCGAGATCTAGAAAAATCACAGTTTTTCCTCCAGGACTATTTCAGCAAATCACTGTTTTGCCATTTTTCTGAAAAAATTTAAATTTAAATTTTTCACGAGTTTCACACTTTATATTTTTATTGCAAATATACAACTTTTCATATTATTATACAAGAGTTTGATATACAACTCTTTTACAAACCAAAATATATCAAAACAGATAGTCCCAATATATTTTACAAACATAGTGTTCAAGGCCTGGCAGGCCCTCTTGTACTCGGGCCTCGAAGAATTAATCGTCCTCTCGCCTCACTAAAAGGGTGATCCTACGACAGGGTGAGCAAAGCCCAGTAGATATATCTCCTACAAGGGCTACTCCCACCTAAGTGCACATACGTCACGAGTTTACCGCGATCACACTGATACCTTACATGTCATGAATAAGATCGCGACCCGATCATGACCCCGATCAGTCCTCATTGATTCCCTCACACACATGCATATGCCAGAAGTGAAAACCGTCATAGGCGTTCCATCCATGACCCTTTTCAAACAAATTTTTTTATTGGACATTGTCAGAGATATAGTATGAATGATCTCCGTCCGGTACTTTAGTGACCTTGAAATGTGAGACGATCTTCGATACGTACTTTGGTCAATCTCCGAGAAGTACTGTGGACAATCTCCGATACGTACTTTGGTCAGTCTCCGAAAAGTACTATGAACAATCTTCGATACATACTTTGGTCAGTCTTCGAGAAGTACTGTGGACAATCTCCGAAAATCATTTGCATTCTTGATGTACCATCAGACCCCCAGACATAAATTCGATCGTTTCCATCACCACTCACACCCATGTCATGCGATGCATTATAAATGTAATACAAATTGTCATTCGTTTCATTTCATGCTATATGTCTTCTGTTAAATGCGTACAAAATATAAATAGCACATTCATGTCAAGTGTCATGGATAAATTATATTTTAATGCATATAATTATTTTAGTTTTATCACATATATCATAATTTCTACATCAAACATATTATTCAATTCTGGTAATAACACACATTAGTCATTCCCGGCCATACTTGGCCTCGGAAAAATCTAGACTTGGTCTAGAAATTCCAACATTTGTAAATATCACACAAAAATTCAGCACGCAATTTCACCTTTCAGCGCGGTATCACGCGCCCGAGCATTTCGGTCTGGCCGTTAAGCGAAGTTCCGAAAATCAGAATTGACCGTTTCTCATCTGTCCGTGACTCAAACCATTGTTCAGCCCACGGTTTGGCTGAGCACTTCATCTTATTAAATTCTAGACTCAACGAGCTTTCCGTAGAGTCCAAGAACACGTAAATCGGAGTTTAGACGGGAAAGTTATAGTCGTCCGAAGTTGGCGTTGTTGATTCGTAAGGGTGGTGCGAAAATTCGGGCATACCCCCGTTTTCTATTCTGCCTAGATTTGTTCAGTTCCGGGACGCCGTGCTCGGCCTCGATGGTCCTGGGAACTTATATACTATGTCCATAACTGTCCCACAACCAAAAACAGACTACAAAATGAAATAATTTGCCCCGAAGTGGGGCGAAAACTTTAGGCCCCGACACGGCCCCTAGGCATGAAATGAACTGGAGTAGGAGGAAACCTACCACTTGGAGCTTCAGTGAAACCCTCCGCTTTTGGTATCTACACTTAGCTGTCATCGCGTAGACAAACTTTGCTTCTCAGTCAGATGAATTCCGTTCGTCGAAGCGCCATCGATCGAAGGACATACCTATTGGTTCTTTCCTTCTTCTCCTTTTCCTTCCTTTTCCCTTCTTTCCTTTTTCCTTCCTTTCCTTTTCTCTCTTTCTCCTTCTTTCCTTTCTTTCTCTTTCCTTTTCTATTTCCCCCCACCGAATTGTTTTCCTCCCACTTAAGTTGATATGCAACCAAGTGGTGGTGACACATGAGAGGTGTCACCCTCTCATCTATCTCCCATGCACCACATTGCCCTCATGCCATGGACGTGGTGGCATGTGGCATCATGTCACATGTCACCATGCTATTCATCTGTTTCACTTCAAAATATGTGAAATTATGACATTCTTGGAATCCAGAGCAATTCAGTCGGGTAACTAGATTTCGTAAGATGAACCCAATGATATAGTCCATGTCGTCATCCGAGATCTAGAGATTTTCCGGGTTTGTAATTTGTATTGTAATGATACTTTACCGTATTAAAGAAAAAGAAAAAAAATTAAATTTATCAGGGTTTCACAAATTGACGGGCAATTAAAGACCAAAAATTAATTCAAAATAGTTAAAACACAAAGATAGAGAGAAATTGTTGTGAAGATTAATTGGATGGTGGATGATTAGCAATGTTAACAGTGGCAGAGCTAGAAAAATTTCAGGAGGTTAGGGGATCAAACCCCATTATAAACATTTATTTTCTAAAAATTTCAGGGCCTCTAAGCCCTACTTAGTTTCGCCATTGAATTCTATGAATTTTTTTCTAGAGTTATAGCCTTGCAATTTGGAGGTTTTTATTTTATTTTTTAGTAGTTGTGACATTAGATGATGTAGTAACCTATGCTAGTAACTTTAACATAATATATACTATTAAGTATAGTAGTTGTGACATTAGATGATGTAACCTATGATGATTTTAACACTTCAATATATAAGAGAAAGCATATAATAGCAGTTAAGGGTAAGCTGTATGCAATTTGCAATGTTTATGATAAATTAAGATTAGGTGAATGAATACTATTTTTCCCAAATTATACAACATTTGCAACGTTTATGATAAATTAAGATCAGGTGAATGAACATTTTATAAGAGCTATATATTCTTCTTCTTCTTCCATTAATATCTTGATGAGTCATGCTTCTTTGACATCTTAGTTTGATAAATTAAAATATGAGTTGTTGGCAGCTAGGGTTGGGCATCAGAAATAGAGTAAGAAGACTTATTTTTCCTTACCATGATTTCCTTGGCTTTTTTATTTCAGCGATTGGTGATTGTACATTTCTATTGGTATTAGAAAAGTCAGTGTACCCACTTTCTTGTTTTTTTCTTGAAGATGCATTTAATGGATGCCTCCTACATTTTGCTATTAGTCTTGGGGCCTAAAGTTGTGCATAATTAAGAAATGATAATATCGTAATCACCCATACTACCATGCGCGATATATATATATGTTCTTTTTTTATTTTTTTTATATCTATTCATTTTGTATATTATATCATGGAAATCTGTTCTTACAAGGATTCGAACATAGATCTCTCATTGGCTATGATCTATTTCCATCGCTTTATCATTTATGTTAGGCCTCAAGAACTTCTTTTTTTGTTATTATCTTAGCAATGATAATTTTTAGAAAAAAAATAAAAGCTTGCTAGAGAAGTTACATCAAGGGTGTTAGGAATTTGTATTGGAAAATCTAGAAACTTAGCATAAAAATAAGCACATAAAAAAAATAGAAAATTTATGGGGTACAACTCCTAATGGTTTTTTTTTTTTTTGGAGAATACTCTTTGTGGTTATAATTGATTGAAGCTTAAAAATTTACTCCAATAGCATAAAATGACTAGTATTTATGCAATATAAAAGGGTTAAATCATCTTACTTAACATAAATTAATAATAAGACCTTAGTTATGGATCTAAAATCTAAGTTTAATTTTAGTTTACGAGATAAAAAAGATGGGAGTTGTTGGAGTCATTTTTACTCATAGTAGAATTTGGAGGAGGGGAAAGAGCCTTAAATATATATAAATGAGAGACTCAAAAATTGTGGATCATGAAGAGGCATAATTGAGGTTAAAATAAGTAAATCATGGGTATGAAAGACGAGGAATGAATGTTATTGGGGATTTAGAGAGTAAGTAAATATGAGGAAAAAAGGTTACATGAAGATGAAAATATAATTCGGATTTTTTTTTAACATCATTTATTTTGCATATTACATTGTAGTATTATGTTCTAGATTTGATCCTCATTCCCTCATATGTCAATTCCATCCATTTACCATTTGTGGTAGGTTTCAAGGGCAAATAGAATTCGGAATTTAAAAATCTGGCAACAATATTTACATTGACTTTGAGAATGTGCAGGTTAAGAGATATCCCTTTGCCATTTTGAATGGGCCTAATTTTCCACAGTCACTTTGGTGCCAACAATCCTTCACCTAAAATTTCACTCTTAGAACTCCAACCTAAGCTAGTTTTAAATGATTGAAGATTGTACTTTTGTTATTCTTTATTTATTTAGAATTTGGAATATGTGGTTTTCAGTTTTCTTTTTTTTTATTTTTTCTTTTTTCCCAATCTATCTATTCTATTTTCTTGGCAACCAAACATGTAGAAGAGGAGAAATTCTGTCTTGTTGGGCTAACGTGGTTGACTAGGAAATGCTAATATGAAAGTGAAAATTTCAAAGATAAAGTAGTAAGCTTTTTTTCTTATTTTCAAGTTTGACCTACCAAAAAATATTTCCTTTTAATTCCCTTTTGTTTAATTATTTGATATACTTTTATTTTACAAAATATGATACTGTAGTCTTTCAAATTTTATCATATGTTATCTTTTAAATGTTATGTTATGTATGGCTTAGGACTAATTAAAATCAAATATTTATTACATTTAACCATCTCAATCAGCCTTTGAGGCTTGATTCAAGTGGTAAAAGGATACTGCAACATAATATATAAAGTGATAGATGTAAAAAATAAAATGTTCCCACTCCCACATTTCTTCTTTTCTATGTTCTTTTTCTTCATTTTTTTATATCCTGTTTTCCCTCAAAATAAAAAAAATAAAAAAAAGCTAAACTTAACTTGCTATTGGAAATCTCCCAAAAGCTTGAAACATTCATTATTCAATAATTTTCAAATCTCAACAATTCCACCAAAATTTAGGTGATAGTAAATGCTAGAAAATTGATATTTCAAGAAATCAACACTAAAACCTACAATAGTAAATGAACTGAGCGACCCTATCTCATTTGCAACAATAAATTATTTGAAAACCTTGAGATTAATTTTGGTCATTTTTTACCAAATTTATTGAAACATGGAAACCAATTTCCAAACTTAACCTTAAAATTGAAGAAAGAAGTGTAATTTTTCATTCCTAATTTTAACATTTCCCAAATATTCTCCAAAATTGCATCATATTTTTTTACAATTTACTGAACTATCATAGAAAACCTCTAACCGAATAGAAAATATTCTTTATATCAAATAAATAACTTGTTAATATCCCACGCATACATTTGTACATCATAGATTCGATATTAGTCTTTAGTTTTGAAGATTCAGCATCACCTCCAGATAGTATATGATTTGGGAGATGGAGGAGAATCACAACATCATTGCAAGGACAAAATAGAAGAGAGAAGAGAAGAAAGGAGAGGAAGATGAAGAATAGGAAGAGAGTAGTCTCTTTGGGGTCTATTTTTTCAAATATTCTTGGCTATGTTTGGAACCTAGAAAGTATTAGAGAAAGAAAAAAAATACTAAGAGAAATGACTTTTCCATGTTTAGTTTTACTATAAAAATATAAAGAGGAAAATCAAATATAATCAAATTCTTAAAAAATGTACATATTTTTAAATTTCTCAGTCTTTATATTTTTTTTACATCTATTCACTTTACATTACTTCATAGCATTCTGTTTTGTACCACCGAACATGTATATGAGATGATTGAGAGATGATTAGAATCTCTCTTATCTTAACCAATGGTTTTGAGTTCGAATTCAAAGAATACAATTGTATTATGTGATAGAGTTTTATCGCCATTGTGGTCTCTCCTAGCTCTTATCGGGATTAGTCTAGATGTAGTATGACTTAAAGACTTCTTTTGTGTATACACAAGTCTGCTCAGGACACCTCTTGATCTGACAAAAAAAAAATAGTATCATGTTTTGTTCCTCACAAATTTGTCCCTATTAGGACTTGAACCTTGGACCTCTTCCATCCCTATACCAACTTAAGCTCTTAACCACTTGAGCTAGGTCTTATTGATTCTTACTCCTTATATAGTAAAGAAAAACAAATAAAATGAGTTTGAATAAACATATAAAATTAGTTTTTTGAGTTTAAACTCATTTTTTATTTTCCTTCAAATTTTCTTTTCTTCCATTTTCCCACTTTATTGTCTTTCCTTAATACTTTCAAAATTCAAAACGGGGCCTTTTTTGACATCTATTCACTTGCAATACATCATAGTAATTTATTTATGTCACAAATTTGTTGTCATTGAAACTTGAACCATAGACCCCTTCCCTCCCATCCCAATTCTTGACATGTACTCTAAGCCACTTAAACTAGGTATTATTGACGGTTAGAAACAGAGCCTTGGTAAAGGAAGTCATGCATGTCCTTCAAATCTACTCATTCAATAAACTCTTAAAGATGCATTGCTTTAGAAAAATAAAGATTAGATGAGACAGTACTCATATTTTAAACTCAATGGATCAATGTGCAAAACACGCTGTAGGTTGGAGAGGTTAAATGCAATTAACCCTAATTAAAATTAAATTTAAACTAAGAAGTCATAATCCACTATATTTTTTATAAGCATCATTCAAGAATCCTATTGAGAAAGAATATGATATTTAGTAAGTAAATCACCGAGTATCTATAATCAAAACAAAATCATGTCGTAGACCATCATGCCTATTGTGACCCCCTTCGAGATCTAAGCCGGGGATCAGCACATGGAAGACCTCATGGGTTGCCTTACATCTATGAAAGAACCCAAGTTGAAGCAAGGCACAGGTGAGATAAGGTTGGATGGAAGCCTCAAATACCCTTTAAGAAGGAAGAACCCAAGTTGAAGCAAGGCACAAGTGAGATAAGGTTGGATGGAAGCCTCAAATACCCTTAAAGGGGGGTGGCGGGTAAGGCATGGCTCAATTGGCTAGCAGGGGCTCCACAACCTGCACTAGTTTTCCTCTCCTTCTATTGGTGCCAGCATGAGGGTACTTCAAGCCTATGCAAGTCGGGTATAGGCCATGGGCGCAATGCCATGGCCTAGGTGCATTTGACTCAGTCTTGGGATGGTGGTGCATGACTCAAAGCAAGGGGCAACGAGACCCTATAGTAGTGGGATCAAATGTTCAAAAAGGCCTAAATCAAGGCAGGCTCACCAAGTGTTTTGCCTCAACGGACCAAGTCATGGAGGTATGAGCAAAAGAGTTGCTGGTTGGACATGGGGATCAATTTGTAGGCTGCCTACACCCTTTTGGGAGGGGTAGCAGTTGAGACATCCCTTGGAGCATGGGCTATGGGTTGGGCAATGTGATGTACAAGGCTCATGAGTTGGCTCCCCTTTCAAAAGGTGTGTTTGATCAAGGGGTGACCATGAGTCTCTTTATAAAGCCATTGAACCTGCATGTTAAAGGGTTCAAAAGGCAATGTTTGTAATTCATTTTGATGGGTTCCTATGTAAGAAAACAAGTGGTAAACACTTGGTGTGTTATTTTATTTCTGCAATTATAAAATACAAGTTAGGATTTTCCTATTCTTAACTGTCTCTCTTATACGTTGCTTTTGGAGAGAAACGGGATTGGAAGGCTGGCTAAGTAGGACTTAGCGCCGCACACTTGCAAAAGAAATCAGCTTCTGGTTTTAACACCTATCTCATATGGTACAACGTTCAACGTTTAAATAGGCAGGGTATAGGGAGGGAAGAGATCCCGGGTTCGAGTCTCAGTTGAGACAATTTATAATATTGTAATTAAAGTGTTTAACCATCAAAAAAAAATTTGATACTTAATTATAAGTTTAAAAAATTATTAAGAATTTAAGGTTTACAATGCTATTAGTTATTAGAAACTTTATTTCAAATTACAAATTGTGCAACAAATATTTCATACAATAAAAAATTTTATATGATAAATTTTTTAAAGATAATTCATCAACTCATAATTCAAATAAGAAATTCAAAATATTCAAAATTCAAAGAATACTTTTTGGAAAGTCAAAAACAGATTTGGTCAAAAAAATTATTTGAAACTCAGATTTTTATTTTAAAACCAGTAAGATATTTTATACAAAATTTTGATTCAAAAATTTCAAATTTCATTTCCAAATTAGAAACTATATATATATATATATATATATAGTATATATATATATATATATATATATATATATATATATATATATATATATATATATATATTAAACAAAAATTATTTTGGAATCAGAAATGTATTTTCAAATGAAAATTTTAAATTCCTAAATTTAAAATTAAAATCTTAAATATCAAACAATTAAAATAATGTATAAAATCACTTTACTTATTGTCAGTGGAGTTGCCAGGCGGTGCTTCACCGGTGGTGATCGACCGGTCGTATTCTGCTCTTTTTACTGGACAAGGAAGGGGAGAGAAGATGAACTAGAAAAAAAAAGTCAGTGTTCAATTGGCTTAGTAGAGAATTGTCTGGCTTGTTTATTGATTCAAATCGATTCTATAGATTTGAAGATAGTTTAATAGTAAAATGATTCAGTAATGTGGATCATGCTAGTTCGGTTATCAGTTAGTAATCGAATAGTCGAATCAGCCCGATTCGATTTTTAAAATATATTAATTTTTTAAAATATGCTTACAAGTAAGTTTAGTTTAATGAGAAAATGATAGATTCTTGGTATTAAATTTAAAGGCAATAGTTATAATTTTATGTTGGTAATTAGGAATATCAATATGGGCACAAAATATTATTTCAAATCTTAAATTATAACGGCTCATTATGCATAGTTCAAGTGGTAGAGCGTAAATAGACAAGGGCATAAGAAAAAGAAGGGTCTTAGGTTTAAGTCATAATCGAGACAGTTTATTACAATATAACTAAAAAAGTGTTTTGCTGTAAAAAAAAATCTTAAATTATAACTTTTAGATAAATAATTAATAATAATAGTTGTTTTTGTATATTATATTGGGTAAGGAGTAGAACCTTTGCATTTTCTAATGGAAAATATTTCCTTTTTATATGTTATTTTGAATTATATAAAATGTTATTCTTGTTTATTTGCATGGATGATATGCATTTAAGATGAAAAAAAAATTGTAACAATTTTTTTTAATATAAAAATATATAGATATTATTTTCTCACATTCGCTAGTGATGAAAATAATTGCTTTGAATCCTAGTTTATAAGGTTTTGGTTAAAGGTTATTAGGATTATTAGTATTTAATTATAATTATTTTAAAAAGAACAAACATAAAGTTAATCGGCCAATGAAACGTGACTTAATGGTTAAAGGTTGGGTTGGATATAGGAAAGAACCATGTTTGAATCTTCATGAGAATAAAATACCACAACGATATAATGTAAATTGAATAAATATAAAAAAAATAAATAAATAAAACTAATAAATTAGTAAGGTTTAAACTAATTATAATAAAAAATCACGTCTTACCTAATGGATGTCATTTGCTATTTGATATTGAAGTCATAAAATAATATTTTGAAAATATTCTTTTTATAATTTAATATGAAATTATTATTGACGTACACAAAAAATTTGGATTCTTTTATATGATTTAAAACTAATCGTTTATTAAAAAAATTTGACCTAATCAAGCAGTCATGTCTTACCATGAGTATCATTTGCTATTAGATAGCCAAAAAAACAATGGCGAATGCATTTTATATGATTTAATATGAAACAATCACTAACATAAAAGGTTTAATTGAAAAGTATGGATGTTTTACATGATTTAAACTTAATCGTTCATAAGTAAACTTTAACCTAATCAAGCAATCATCTCTTACTTGATGGGTATTATTTGCTATTTGATAGCCATATTGAAAACGTTTTATATGATTTAATATGAAATTATTATTGACATAATTGAAAAGATTGGATGTTTAGTATGCTTAAAGTCCAAACAAATTTAAATTTGAATAAATCAATGATAATAATTTTTAACATTTAAACAATATACCAAAATAAACTCTAAACAAAAATCCTAACAAAGATCAATTTACTATCATTTCTTGCTTAAACTGGGAATATACATATAAATTGCGTGACGCCCCAACTCGGGGGTCCGGTTGACAACCCGTCAACCCGCGGAATATTTGTGGGCGTCGGATGATCCGATGTCCACGCTAGTAAATCCCATTCAAAGAGACTCATTTCTTTATATTTTTCTTGCAAATATACAAATTTTCATATTATTAAACAATAATTTGATATACAACTCTTTTACGAACCAAAATATATCAAAACAGATTGTCTCAATATATTTTACAAACATAATGTTCAAGGTCATAACCCAGCCCACTTCATACTCACGGCCTTGAAGGAGCGTTATCCTCTCGTGTACTGAAGCAAGGATCCCACGACGACGTAACAAAGTCCAGATATATCTCCTCTGGCTAGCGCTTACTCCCACCTGGTCAAGACATTACGCAATGTCAAGCATAATAATCACACTCCAATGCTTACATGTCATGAATAAGATGCGACCAATCATGACCTAATCCCGAACTCACTCACTTTCCCACACATCCATACGCCTACGCCTCCGAGATATAGTGGAGGCCGATCAAGATTTCTTGGTCACCGAGAAGTACTATGGACAATCTTCAATACGTACTTTGGTCAATCTCCGAGAAGTACTGTGGACAATCTCCGAAAATCATTTGTATTCTTGATGTACCATCGAACCCCAAACATAGGATCGATCATTTCCATGCACTCACACTGTCATGCGCTACCCCATGCATAAATGTAATGCAAGTGTCATTGCATGTCATTTCATGCTACATGTACACTACGTGTCACATGCAACATATAAATCGCACATTACATGTCAAGTGTCATGGATAAATTATGTTTAATGCATATAATTATTTTCATTTTTATCCCACATATATCACATAATTTCACACATAAACATATTATTCAATTTACGCAATAACAATTCATTAACCATTCCAAAGATGGCTCTAAAATCTAGGACTTAATCCGTAAATTCCAACATTTGTAAATATCACACAAAATTCAACACGCACTTCTCGCTCAGCCATACGTAGTTCCGTGAATTTCGTGATACAACCCAATTTTTGAAAATGTGGTTCCGAAAATCTAACGAACCATTTTCAACCGGGTCCGTGACCCGCACCACTGTTCAAATTTCCACTAGCTTGCTGAGCACTTCATCTTATTAAATTCTAGACTCAACAAGCTTTCCGTAGAGTCCAAGAACACGCACTACAAGAAAATAGGCTTTCGGTGATAAAATATTTTGTTACTAATACTTTAGATTTTGTCTGCAAAAATATTTTATGATGAAATTATTTTCATATTGTATTCGTCGCCTTAACCTTGTCGCTAAAAGTTTTGTGACAAAAATCATATTTCGCCGCCTAATATTTTTTCCGATGAAATAAAAATATTGTAACAAAAGGTTTTCCTCAACAAAATATTTCGTTGCCAAAAATAAGAAATTTTATCATTAAAAAAGGGAAATATTGTCACCAATACTTAATGGTAAAAAAATTCGTAATAAATTAATTTTATCACCAAAAGTTCTTTTTTTTTTTTTGAATATATATTTTTTCTTGCTATTTGTTTATAAATAAATATTTTTATTAAATATTTTATTATTTTCATTATATATTTTATTAAATATTTATGAATTTTATTAAATATTTATTTTTATTAAACATTTTATTATTTTTTTATTAAATATCTTATTATTTTTTATTAAAGATTTATTATTTTTCTCAAATATTTTTATTTCTAAGATAATTACATATATTATTAATGGTTACAAATTCATTTGTTGCTATATTTATAATTTAACCAATTATTTTTTTATTATTTTGTCCTAAATTATATAAAAAAAAAACCTTCAAGACATTAATTATACGAATTTCAATTATAAAACTTGCTTACAAAATGAAAATACATATGATCACATCATTATAAATATTAGAGCCCAAAATCTCTTCTAATAATTACATAAAACATGAAGCATTGGTTTAACAAACTACCATTAAAACAATTACATTAGTACAAACAAAAAAAGAAAAAATATAGTAATGAACATCAATCATAAGCACATAAGTTTCTTGCATTGTAGATCTTGGTCTCCAATTGTTAAATTCAATCCCATTGAGTCTTGAACTGTGGTTGTTGAGTCTCAACAAGTTTAATCTCTTCACTCTACCACGAGTTCTTTGAATTTAGAAAATCAAACTATTTTGAGGCCAAAAGCATGTCCTTTGGCATATCTAGATACTTGCCCCAAATTTTTTTCAAACATCTTTGTTTCAATCATAAGCGATGAACCATTCTGATATTGATTGTCATTATATCTCCAACATTTTCTTCTATACATGTAAGAGAAAAGAGAAAAATAACAAATTAAAAAAGAACAAATCATTCATTCAAATATGGATTATAAGGGAAACATACCTTTAAATTCTTATAGCAAATGATATTTAATTAGAACTCAGATAAATGTAATTTTTCCCTCGATTCTAAGTTAACATAGTTGGAGAATGATGCAAGTCGCTATGAAGATGATTGACGATTGAAAGAATGTTTGTTAGATGTGGTGAGAATGAGTACTAAATTTCTTAAAACTCAAAGTATTGTTGTGGGTAAGACTTTTTCTTCTTTTTTTATTTATTTATTTTCATTTTATTTAACAAACAACTAATATGTATCCACTACGCCCATTTGTTAGCATAATGCTGCATATGAGCACATTTCATGCAATTGATGAATGCACGTTTATATATTTTTTAAAGTTCAAATATCATAAAAGTAAAGAATTAAAACTAGAATTTACAAATTATTAAACTAAAAAAAAATTGAAATTTCATAAAGTTTTGAAATTTTAATAATTATAAATTAAAAAAAAATAGCATTTTTTTTAAATTACACTAAAAATAAGATTCACTTTTATAACTTTAATTCTAGTAATTGAAAATTTATAAACTAAAATATTAAAAATTACTAATTATATTTCATAAATTAAAATTTAAATCAAAAATAAAATTTAATGTAAGGAAGAAAAATAATAAATTAAATATTTTTTAAAATCTATAAAAATATAAAATTCTTAACAAATTATTAATTACAATATTTATTATCTTATAATGTAATTTATTATTTTATTGATTAATAATTAAACAGAATAATTATATGTTAATATAACATAATATTATTAATTAAGATGTAATTTAATACTTTACATTATTTTTTTAATTTTATTTTACAAACTTAATTAATATTTGAAATATAGATTCAATATTTAATAAAAAAAAATTATGCAATAAAAAATAAATAGCTATGGCAGTTACAACTTTTGTGCATAACTTATAATTTTATTATCCAAATAATTTTAAAAATTATATACTACTAGTTGGATATTAAAATTATAATTTTAATATATATATATTAATTACAAAAAAATATTAGTTATAATATTTAATATTTTATGATATAATTTATTATTTTTCTCTTAACAACTAATAATTTTAGAAGATTAATTAATTTGTTAGTTTTTAATTTACAAAATCAATTAATATTTGAAATATAGATGCAATATTTGTCAAAAAAAAAAAAACTTGGATATGATAGTTGCATTGTGGCATAACTTATAATTTGTTTTACAAAGTTAAATATTTGTTATAACTAAAATTAAATAATTTATTATTTTAAAATATATATAGAATATTAATATTTTAGTTACAATATTTATTAGTTTATGTTATAATTTGTTATTTTGTTCTTAAAAACTAATTATTTTTAAAAGGTCAATGATTAATAATTAAATGGTTACATTAGTCCTTAACAACTAAAATATTACTCAATAATTTTATATATATATATATATATATATATATTATAATATAAATAAGTTAGTTACATCTAAAATAGTAGTTAGTTATTTTATGATATAATTTATTATTATTTTTCTTAATAACTAATTACTTTTAGAAGGTCAATGATTAATAATTAAATAGAACAAGTATGTGTTACAAAAATAATAAATTATTAATTAAGATGCAATTAAATACTTTAAACTAATTTGTTGGTTTTTAATTTATAAAATTAAATAATATTTTAAATATAGATGTCATTTTCATTAAAAAAGTTATCCAATCAAGAATAAATAGCTACTACTTTTGTGGAATAACTTATCATTTTTTATTATTCAAACATTCTTTTCAAAATTATATATATATATATATATATATATATATATATATATATATATATATATAATAAATTTAAAGATCAAAATATACAATTAAAGATAAATTGCATATTTATCACAAAATCTATCCAAATTCAGGACGCCCCATTCCTGCGGTCCGGCTGACAACCTCACAACTCACGGAATACTCGCACATCTGCAACCCAACCCTACTATTTAAAACGAAGAGTCTCCTTTGTACGAGGAGCTCACCCACATAACCTCGTCCTAACATCAATCACATGAGTAAAACGGCCTCGGGGCCCATAAATCAATACTCATCACAATACATCCAAACCAAATATATATCTCATGGTTTCAAGAGTTAATAATTTACTCTTATACAACATATATTAAAATTCTAGAATTCTAATACATGCATACAATATAACACCAAAGTCACAACCCGGCTTTCTTCTAAAACAATATCTAGGATGAGCTTTCTCCCTCGTGATGCTCCTCAGACTTCTGAAAATAATATCCCTCATTGCAGGAGATATCGTCGCAGTAGAATCACCCTAGCCCGTTACTCTCCACCTAAGCCGCATACGCAATGCTCCAAATGAAAACATACATCCAAGATTACATCCTACTCAACGCTCACGATCAATCGCCACCCTCGAACCTCATCGACTTCACACCTTGCCTAAGCCACGTATGAGAAACATTATTTTCAACAAAGATATTTGTTTCTATTTGTGGACAACCCTCCGATATAAGTGCGGACCGACCATGTTCTTTTAGTGGACAACCCTCCGACATGTATATCAATTCAATGACTGACGATTGATATTTTATATGGACTACCCTCCGATAAATATTATTATTAGTCAACCCTCTGAAACCACTCTCTCAATAAACCACCTCATACACTCACTCCTATCATTCTAGGGTGCCTCAATGCATATGGAAATGTATGATGTCAATTCCAATACAATTATATAACACATGTAAATATATAATCATGCATATATTCACATAATTTAAACCACACAAACATGTCATGTAATTTCACAATCCATTACATCAAAATTAGCTCACGTGGGCTAATGATCAAACACGAGCAATTCAACTTGAATTACTTGACCAAACATGTTTTCACACAAAAATTGATTTTCGTGTCACTATTCACGTGAACAGTGAAACCCTCGGGTCACTGTTCACATCTAATTACCCAATATCAGTTCCACTTAGTGAACCCAATTTCCATGGTTATTCCCGGCCTCATTCTAACCAAAACATATTTTATTTCATGATTTATGAAACAACACCCAAAAACAGCCCCAACACAGTCACGGGCTGTCACAGGCCATCCATTTGAGATCCATAATTCTCACACTCCGGTCCCAAGTTTTGGGACCGTTCAAACGATAGTTTAAGGCCTCAACCCAACCGAAACATCATAAAACACTTAAACCAAGTGTAAAACCAAGTATGATAAATCCCCTACCTCATGGAGTTTGTCAACTCAAACTGTGCCCACGCGTAGGGTCTCGATGCGTGAGCAATTTTCTCCTTCGCTCCTCCGAAGAATTTCGACAATGGACTTCCCAGATTTTTGCAGAGAAGGTACACTTTCTCACTCTAAAAAATGAAATTTGAAACCTACGGTAAGTTCCTTCCTTCTCTCCCACATTTTCTCTTGGCTTTTCTAAGGTAGGAGATGGTCACTGTAGCTGTTTTTTCTTTTCCTCATTTAATAATTTAAATAATGACCATTATGTCCCTAAGCTTGGATTTTCGACATTTGGCACTATCTCGGCCATCCATTTATCATTTCTCTACTCATTTAAACATAAGAATACTTAAAGATCAAGAGATGCGATTTTCGTCACGACATTACGTATTTCCACTAAGACTGGAACCGACGTCGAAAACGCAAGAACTCACTGTCTCAATTCGACCGAAATTCGACGTGGTAGCTAGATTTCCTCGCGAGACCTATCTCCTAACAGTGAAACTGCTTTCATCATCCGAGATCTAGAGAATAAATTTTTGGATTTTTGACCGAAATTACGATTTGCCATTTTTCCGTGAATCGAATTTCTATTTTACATTCTCCTCTTAAACGGAATTTCATTCCACTCATTCACATCACTCACATGCATATGCAACATGCACTCTACCATGCATGTAAACTCGTCATTTAATTATTAAACGACTAAACTACGTACCTTCATCCCTAAACAAGAAGGGATATATGGCCCGCATCATGTCCTCGCGCTCCCACATGGACTCTTCCACTCCATAGTGCCTCCATAGTACCCTCACTAGCCTCCCGGTCTTGCGTCACAAAACCTGATCGCGGCTATCCAAAATGCACACTAGTCCCTCCTCAAAGGTCCCATCAGTGTCAACCTCTATCTGTCCCCAATCCACTAGATGAGCTGGATCTGGCGTATACTTCCGGAGCATGGAGACGTGAAATACCTCGTGGATACCTGACATGCTGGGCGGTAAAACCAATCGGTACACAACAATGTCTATCCTCTCGAGTATCTCGAAAGGCCCAATGAATCTTGGCGATGCCCGTGCTTGCGAACGACCACTCTCTGCTTAGGCATCACCTTGGCAGTGATCCCCAACCTCGAACTCTAAGAATTCGGCGTCGTACATCTGCCTTAAGCTCTTAAGCCGGCTCGATCCGTGAGAAACCGCTATCGTATCAAGCTCACCTTCATGGGTGTCTCCTAATCGAGATTAGGACCCGATGTGGGCGTTCTCCGCCCTCGGTCCAACATAACGGTGACCTGCGTGGCCTCCCATACAATGCCTCATATGGTGCCATCTATACTCGTCACGTAGGCGTTATGGCGGCGAATTCCACTGGGGTAAGTGCTCTTCCCAGCTACCCTTATGATCCGGGATGTGCTCGCGTGTCCTCCTAACTTTACGTATAGTCTCAGGCCGACCATACATGCGAGGTGAAAAGTTGTACTCATCGTCAATAGGTGTGCCCACATAGCCTTTTTGGAAACTCTTCCAAAAGTCTTGTTTGTAAACCTCGGGTCCCTATCGACACACTATGGATGCGAGTACGCCATGTAGCGGGACTATCTCGAATGTATAGCCAGTAGGAATCTCTCGATAGGAAGGTCATCCGCGTAGCTGAAAATGTGCCTGCCGTGAGTCGGTCCACTATACCCATACCGCATCATGTCTTGATTGTCAGTGGCAGAGTGGGTCACAAAATCCATCGTGACGTGCTCCCCACTTCCACTTAGCTACCTCAACGTTTGAAGTAGCCACAGCGTGCACGGTGCTCGACGCTTTACCTGCGACACGTGAGACATCGTCGCGCAAAGTCCCCTACGTGTCTCTTCATCCCGCTCCGATGTCTGACGAAGATCCTAGTACATCTTCGCCACGGATGCACGACAAGTCGAGGCTTGATGAAACTCCTTGAGAATATCCTCTCTCAAATCGGTTATTTGGGAACCTTTACTAGTCCTCTATCTGAAGACTACCATCGGCGTGGGTGATCCGACCCTGATCACATTACTGGCCCCGTACCGGTCCACGATGGACACTATATCACGTCCTGCCCTTTGGAACTTAATCACTCTACTCACTTGAGGGGCCAGTTGTAGTACTAAACTCCCAGTACCACAGTATGCTGTTGTCTTGTAGCATATTGTCCCGCGATCTGACATCCGCCACTCGAAGCTATACTAGCCAACGCTCCTCGTGACTCGGCGAGTGCATCAGCCACCACATTTGCCTTACCGGGATGGCGATGCAAAGGTAAGTCATAATCCTCTAGGAACTCCATCCATCTGCGTTGCCTCATGTTGAGGAATCGTGCATTAATATACTTGAACTTTTATGATGCAGTACACCTCGACTCCTCGCCGTATAAGTAGTAGGCGCCAAATCTTCAAGGCGAAGACTCGACCGTAACTCCATGTCGTGTGTGGGGTAATTACGCTCATGATTCTTCAAGCGGCGGGAACCATAGCTACTACCCTCACGGTTTGCATCAAAAACATCAGTCAGGCCCTTGAAGCATCACAATACAACAGTGTACCCGTCCACATGCAGGACTATCAAGATGAGTGGTAGTAAGTCTCACTCTTCAACTCTTGGAATGCCTCCTGCATCCCGGTCATCCCAATTAAACTTGACCTCCTTAGAGATTGATCTCGTCATAGGTTCTGCTAGTCGGGAGAAATCCTTAATGAATCTCTGGTAGTACTGACCAATCCCCAAGAAACTACATATCTCGAAGGCCCGACCGGTCTTTCCCAACTCATTACGGCCTCGACCTTCTGCGGGTCGTGACCTCCCGATCTTGACACCACGTGTCCTAAAAATCTCACCTCGATGGCCAAAACTCGCACTTCTGCGAACTTGGCGTCAGTTGATGGTCTCTCAACAAGCGTAAGCGATCCTCAGTGATACTCAGTGCTCCCCACTTTGATTGGGGGTAGATCAAATCATCCCACGAAGACTACGACAAAGGCGATCTAAATAGGGTTGGAATATCCTATGCATGAGATCCCATGAATCTTTGCTGGCATTAAGTCGATCAAAGGGCATCTGCAGTAAACTCAAAGTGCCTGCTTGGCGTCCCTAAACGTTGTCTTAGGGATATGTCGCCCAGCCCTCAGGCGATGGTAACCGGTGAGAAGGTCTATATTGGATTAGACTCGCGCTCTCTCAAGCGATCCAAACAAATCATCGATCCTCGGCAATGGAGTGCAGATTCTTGATCATAACCTGTTCAGCGTCGGTAATCAATGCACGTTCGAAGGGTTTTGTCCTTCTTCTTCATAAATAGACCGGATAGCCCATGGTGAAGTGCTCGGTCTAATGAACCCAGCATCATTAACTCACGTAGCTAGACTCTAAGTTTACGCAACTCAGCGGGTGTCATCTGTGCGGAGTCATAGAGATGGGTGAAATGCTGAGGTGTAACTCGATGCGAAGTCTGCAACCCTCTGTGGAGGCTTCGATTCGAGTAGCTCATGCGGAAAAACATCCACATACTCACACACTACTCGAGGTGAATCTAAGTTTGGTCTCTTCTCGTCCTCTAGAGTAAGGCTCGCTAGCCAACCGCTAAGCGTCACGACACGGACTCGTATACTATCGGGGATAATATCATACTTGTCTCCCTAAAATACCACGAGTGCAGATCTGCGTGTGGCGGTAACCCTCCTACACTCATAATGTCGATACGACCTTGCAAAAATTTGTCGGCCAATCCATCCCGGGTTTATCAAACTGACATGTCCATGATCCTCGGGGTCCTTTGTGTGAGTAGAGTCCTGAGATCTCTGAAGCTCACAACCTCGTTATATCATCCCTATTCTCGCCTAATCCTAGGAGAACTCACATACAAAGGCTCCTCTAAGGTCTCAACCTCTAAGCTCAACTCGATCACAACTGATGCAGCGATGAATGAATGCGAAGCACCAGAATCAAATAACAGTCTTGCCCATAGGCGAGATAGCAAAAATGTAACCTGTATAATTGGCTAATCTGCTGACTCAGCCTGCGGTGTGATGGCGTGGGCCGCCCCTAGACACTTGATGTCACACTTTGTGGGCCTCGCCCTGCGCACTCTACCCAGCTACTGCGGCCTCTCGGGCTGCACGTGAAAATGGGAGGTGCCGTGTGGCTCCACAAAGCTGAGGCGCTCCTCGAGCTGTACCACATCTTTGTGGAGGAGCATCTTGTATCCTCTCCTATCCTGCATCTGCGGCCCGGGATGTGCTGTCCCAAAACCACAGGATCCACGTCTGCGGGGGCAATCTCTCCTCATGTGTCAGTGCCGACAATGGTAGCATACCATACGCCCCCTTTGACCAGGGTACCTCTCTGTTTGTCCACGGCGGGATGGCCTGACTCTGGAACCCTCTGAACTAAATACTCTGCCTCTTTCTGGCCCGGAAGAAGAGTGACTATCCTTCCTCTTCTTTGCTAACACTTGCATCCAGTGCTGCAGGCATCCTCTATCTCTATAGTCAAGGTACATCCCTGACCATGGAGTCCGTATCACGGCCCAGGCGAGCCTCTGATCCGGCCGAATGGATGACTTGACCATTCTCAAACCTCCTAACCTTGGCCGTATGCGTAGCCCACGTAATCATCGATGTCGGACTGGCTCGCGAACTAGCCACATAATCCATCACCGTCATCGCCCCCTGCTTCAGCTCTAGGAACTCCTGAGCCTTCGCATGCCTCGCAGTAACTGGAAAGTACTTACCCATGAACAGCTCTTGAAACTCTGCCCATGTCATAGCCTCTAAGTCTCTAGAGGTCCTGGCCCATCTCCACCATACTTGGGCCTCACCCTCCATTTGGGGCTTGACTAACTGATCTGAGTAGCATCGGAGGTAATCTCCGTGGCCTCCCAACACCTTCTCGATCTTGCACCAAACCAATGAGTACGCCACCATCGGATCTCCTCCCCACAGCTGAATGTCGAAGGATGATGCGCCCTAAGCGCCACAGGAGTTCTTAGGACTCTCACTTTGTTACCTAATATACCGGTACGTCTTTATGGCTGTGTGCAAATACCTCTGATCTCTGAGCCTGTGATCCAAATATTGGTGGGCGGTCAAATGCCCCGATGGTGCTGACCGGTGCCGAGTGGGCGTCCTCGTCCTCGTCCTCGACTAGCCATCTACACAATTCAATTGGCAATTAAATATAATGCAATATCTCTAAGGCATAAATACCACCCCGAGACACTATTCACACACCGAAAAATAAAAATTTTCACATACCACGTCAATGCATTTATAGTAAATGTAATATGAATATCTTATATATTAAATCATACTCAAGAAAATTTTTAAAATTTTTGTACTTTTTTTTTTTTTGAAAAACCTTGTGAAACGGTGTTCAAGCGGTAACTTCGAAGCAATACTTGGTCGAAAAACAAAAATTTGGGTGCACCAAGTGCACGGCGCTATTGTGACACACCCGGTGCGCCACGAGGCGTGCCAAGTAGCCGTGCGTGGCCAGGTGTCGTGGCAGCCCCCGGTTGTGTCAAGGTGATAGCGCAAGGCTGCTTGGGTGTCGCGGCCTTGAGCGCCGTGTCATGGGCGCGGCGCAGTGTCGTAGTAGCCAGCGGCGCTCCTGCGCCATGTCGCCAGACACTCCCAGGCTGACCCGGGCTCATGTGTCCTGATACAAAACCTGGTCTCGCAATACAATTCCCTACCAGCCTTGCAGCCTCAGTCACGATACAAACTTTGTATCGTGACACGACCTTCTGCCCAGCCAACTAGCCCCCAGTCACAATACAGCCTATTGTATTGCGATACAATCCTCACCCCTCAAGCCTCCTTCCTAATACAAACCAAGCCAACCTCCTCTCCTGTCACAATACACTTAGTGTATTGTGACACAAATTCCCCAGCCATCAAACACTCTCCTGTCACGATACACTCACTGTATCGTGACCTTCACCTAGGCCAACTGCACTCCTCTTGCAATACAATTTCTTGCATCACAATATAATTGGGCAGTAGCCCAAATCAGTTCTGCAACACTTTTTTTCGTTTTTCACTATTTTTCACACATTTTTGGCTACTGGAAAATGTCCCAAAATTCATCCAATTTTATTTTTCATTCTCCAATACACCCCAAATAAATTTTTTAAAAATTCATTTTATTCATTTTTCTTTAACTTTACACACTGTAAAACTTTTAGAAAAATATTTCTTCTCATCATATAAAAATTTTTTTTTTTTTTTTCATTCTTATTGTGGACCATTTTGTCCAAAACCTCAAAACCTCCTGATCTAACACTAACCCTAGTGTTCACCCTTAAAATGTATTAAAAATTTTATTTTATTCTCCAATAAATCAAATAAATTGATTAAAATTTATTTCATTTATTATTTTTTTTTCTTTGTTCCAGTTTACACATTGTAAACTCCCAAAAATTTTACTATGTGCTATCTACTAAGCACACAAACCATACACAATACATGATCACACATCATTCATGTTATGAATATTTTTCACACAACAAATTTATCAAATCACACACAAAACACACATGCAGTGTCCTAGTTTTGTTCCATGCCTTCCTAGGTAATCTCATACCTAAACTCAACCACACCTAGTGGTGATGTTCTTACACCTCAAAGACTATGGCCTAAGCCTAAATCCCCTCAAGCCCTAGGTAGCCGTATACATAAACTGCTACGATACCAAAATTTGTGGCCCCATTCTAGGGGTCCATTGACAACCGTCGGCCAGCGAGAATACTCGTGAATGTCGGGTAACCCAACCACACTCACGAGTCAGAGTGAAGTCTCAGCACATGCGAGGAGCTCTACTCGGAATACATAACTTGTCCCAACATCAATAACATGAGTAAAAAGGGCCTCTTGGGCCCATAAATCAATACTCATCACAATACATCCAAACCAAATATATATCTCATGGTTTCAAGAGTTAATAATTTACTCTTGCTCTGACGTATATTAAAATTCTAGAATTCTAATACATGTATACAATATAACACCAAAACCCTGACGACTTTCTTCACAAAAACGATCTTTAGGATGATGCCGTCTCCTCGCCTCCTGTGCACGAAAAATAATATCCCTCGCAGGAATGGCTTATCGCTCGGTAATTGGAATCACTAAGTAGTTACTCTCCACCTAAGTGCATATCTGATACTCCAATGAAAACATACATTCAAGTACATCGTGATTCTACTTGAATGTCTGCACTTCAAATCAACTCATACCCACAGGAGTCCTCAGGCTTCGCTCACACTTGCTAAGCCACGCAGAAAACAATTATTTTTCAAGCAAAGATATTTGTTTTTGTTGTGGATTACCCTCCGATATAAGTAGTGGGCCAAGAGCTCCGATGTTCTTTTAGTGGACCCTCGATGTATATCAGATGGGCCAACTCGGCGATTGATATTTTATATGGACTACCTCCGATAAATATTATTAGTCAACCCTCTTGAAACACTCTCAATAAACCACCTCATACACTCCTCCTATCATTTAGGGTACCCAGTGCATATGAAATGCGTGATGTCAGTCAAAATCTGATTATATACTTAACGTAAGCAATATAATCGTACATATATTCGCATAATTTAAGCCATGTAAGCTTGTGTCATGTAATTTCACAATCCATTTACATCAAAATTTAGCTCACGTGGGCTAATGATCAAACACGAGCAATTCAACTTGGTGCTCGACCAAACGCATTTTCACCTGAAATTGATTTTGTGTCACTATTCATGTGAATAGTGAAACCCTCGGGTCGTTCACATCCAATTACCCAATATCGATTCCACTTTGTGAACCCGATTTCCATGATCATTCCCTGTCTCATTCCAACCAAAACACATTTTATTTCATGATTTATGAAACAACGCAACAACTAACACGATCCTGACGTCATGGGCCATCCATTTAAACCTGAATTCTACCTCACGGGGTCCCAGTTTTGGGGCCAGATCACTGATTGAGGCCTCCGACTGCTTAGAAACATCTTTAAAACACTTAAACTAAGTGTAAACCAAATAGGATAAATCCCCTACCCTCAGAGGTTGTGAAACTCGCTAAATCCGGTGTCGCGCGTAGGTCGTGCGTGGCGACTTTCGCTTTTGCTCGAAGAAGAATTTTCAGCGGTCGGATCTCGGTATTTTTAGAGAGAATGTACATGCTCACTCACAAAAAATGAATTTGAAACCTCACGCAAGTTTCCTTATTCTACCATACGTTTTACTCTTGGCTTTTCCTACCAAAGGTAGGAGATGGACACTGTAGTTGTTTTGTCTTTTCCTCATTTAAGAATTTAAATAATGACCATTATGTCCCTAAGCTTGGATTTTCGACATTTTGCATTATCTTGGCCGTCCATTTCCATCATTTATCTACTCATGCAACATAAGTAACATGAGTACCTGTTATATGTGAGCTTTACGTCCACGATATGTTGTTTCACGGCACGGCAGCGATGCCTCGAAACGTGCAAATCTGTTTCGAGTGGCGAAATTTGACGTGGTAGCTAGATTTCGTGAGACGATTCCAACGGTGAAATCCGTTTCGTCATCCGAGATTTAGAGAATAAATTTTGGATTTTTGATCGAAATTACGATTTTACCCTTTTTCCGGAAATTGGAATTTCTCGGGTCTTACACAAATATTTAAAAAAAAATCCTAAATAAAACAGATAATTACAAAAAAGATTGCTGTAAGACCAAGTTATAACTTTTTATCTTTAATAACTAAATGCTTAAAAAATGTTATGATAATATAGTTAAAGATAATGTTCTTATTGAAATTAGTAAATTAAAATTGTCATTTTAATCAAGGTGATGGATACATTACACTATTAAAAATTTTACATAAATAAAATAATAAATTAAAAAATCAGTCAAAATTTGAGTGAAGAATTTTAAATAAAATTTAAAACATAAATGAAATGTATTCAAAAAGTCTCTTCATAAACAAAAAAACTCTCCCAGAACAATAGTTATCGGAATTACAACAAACATTTTTATTTAAATTATTTGCTTATAATTTATTTTAAAAAAGAAATTAATTCGTATAACTAAAGATAATGAATATTATTAAAAAAATTATATTTCTTAAAGTAAAATGCAAATTTAAATTTATTAAGAAATATATCCAAGTTTAAAAAAAATTCTAAATGAATTATTAAGCTATAATAGTTATTACTTTTTATTAAAAAAATATTTATTATTTTTTGACATAAGTTATTGATTTTAATTATTTTTATAAGAAAAACACTTTAAAGAAATTAATTAACAATATTAAAGATATTAAATGCATAATTTGATATTATTTGAAAAAACATAATCTTTTGTTTGTCAAGATGTACCATGATACTTTACACAAAAAAATTGTCATGTACATAATATATTATTAATATAATATGTTTTTTAACTTGGCTAAAATAGTATTGTGGAGTTAAACATACTGTACAATATATTAGATGATATAATATTTAACTTAGAACCATATATATTCATGAATAATAAAAGATATCTTTATATACAAGTTGTATTTGAAATGTAAAATTAAAATTTCTATTGGATTAAATTTGGTAATCAAATATCAACACAAATTTACTTTTCTAAACAGTTAATGTAGGATATCGAGAATTTGTATTAGTGTTCGTAAAAAATGTTACATTATCTCATGTATGATATTTAACTTGCAATCATATATTTAAGATAGCTTTATACATAAATATTATTCAAAATTTTATCCAAATAAAATGAGTGATATTATTTATTTCACAAATCTTATCATGAATAATTATTTAAAATTCATTTAATATTTTAAAAACATACATTCGTTGGTTTATACTAAATAGTTGCATAGTATAATATAAATTTTTTTATGATAAATACCATAATATAATTTTACTTAGGGGATAAAGTATGATTTTGAATGAGAAATTAAATTAGACGGTTGTTGCACACCATTCATAACTAGCAAATTCAATCTGCATATGACTTTCTGGAATAACTTATCTAATATAATAAAAATAATTTAGTATTATATGTTTGGACAACCATATTCTATTTTATTATATATTGTTTTTTACATCATATTATAAAAAAATAATTATTAATAACCATCTTTTTTTATTATTCATAAGAAAGATATTATTACAAATTCAAACATTTTTTCCATAAATATATCTGTAGTCTTCAATTTTATACGTTTTAATTATTTCTATTATCAACTAAATAAAATATTAATATATATATATATAGAGAGAGAGAGAGAAAAGAGAGAGAAAAGAGAATTACAAACTGTATATTATATTATTTTATAGTACGAGATAATTTTCATTATTATTTATTAATATTAAAATTAATTATATTATCTATTGACAACAATTTTCATTTTGGAAGTAATATATTTATTGACAAAATCAATTTGTAAGTAAATATACATAAAAATATCTAACTTTTAGTAAGGAAATTATTTTCGTTACTAAAAAATTATATTTAGTCTGAAATATTTTCATAAAGCGAATATATGTTTTTTGTCACAAAAGTGTTTGCGGGAGAAAAAAGCGTCAAAGTTGATTTTCCTACCATGTCTTTGTGATGAAATTTTCCAAGTTTGTCAGCAAAGTTTTCCTAAGAAGTATGTGTGATAAGTTAAAATTTCATCGGTAAAAACTATTTTAGAGATGAGTACCAATTCATGCTTAATCTTGTCACAATAACATGTTTTCTTGTAGTGGCGTGCATCGAGTTCGAGCGGAAAGTTATGGTGCGTCCAGGGTGTTGGGTTGCTGATTAGTGAGGGTGATACGAAAGTCGGGCATACCCCTGTTTTCCATTTTGCCCAGATTTGTTCAATTCCAAGACGCCGTGCTTGACCTCAATGGTCCCAAGAACTTATATACTTGGTCCATGACTCTCCCACAACCAAAAACATACCACCGATGAAATAATTCTGAAGTGCGGGGTGGCGATTAAACCCTACATGGCCTCTAGGCATGAAATATGGGGGCCAGTTATGAGGAAACTACCTCTTGGGCTTGATGGAAACACTCGCATTTGGTATCACGGCTTAGGCGTCATCGCGTAGACCGATTTTCTTCTCAATATGATGAATTGGTAGTCGATACCGCATTAGTGTCAGGACTTCTTGCAGTTCTTTCCTTCTTCTTCTTTTCCTTCATTTTCCCTTCTTTCCTTTTTCCTTCCTTTCCTTTTCTCTCTTTCTCCTTCTTTCCTTTCTTTCTCTTTCATTTTCTATTTCCCTCCACCGAATTGTTTTCCTCCCTCTTAAGTTGATATGCAACCAAGTGGTGGTGACACATGACAGGTGTCACCCTCTCATCTATCTCCCATGCATTAGGCCATGTGGTTGTACACATGGCCCTCATGTCATGGACGTGGTGGCATGTGGCAACATACCACATGTCACCATGCCATTCATATGTTTCGTCTTAAAATATGTGAAATTCCGACCTTCTCGGAGTCCAGAGCAATTCAGTCGGATAATTAGATTTCACGAGACGAACCTAACGGTATAGTCCATGTCGTCATCCGAGATCTAGATATTTTCCGGGTATGTAATTTGTACTGTAACGATAGTTTACCGTATTAAAGAAAAAAAAAATCAAATTTACTAGGGTTTTCATAGATTGACGGGCAATTACTAAAAATTAATTCAAAATAGTTCAAACACAAAGGTAGAGAGAAATTGTTGTGAAGATAAATTGGATGGTGGATGATTATCAATGTCAACAGTGGCAGAGCTAGAAAATTTTCAGGAGGTTAGGGGATCAAACCCCATTATAAACATTTATTTTCTAAAAATTTCAGGGCCTCTAAGCCCTACTTAGTTTCGCCATTGAATTCTAAGATTTTTTTTTCTAGAGTTATAGCCTTGCAACTTGGAGGTTTTTATTTTATTTTTTAGTAGTTTTGACATTAGATGATGTAGTAACCTATGCTAGTAACTTTAACATAATATATACTATTAAGTATACTAGTTGTGACATTAGATGATGTAACCTATGATGATTTTAACACTTCAATATATAAGAGAAAGCCTATAATAGCAGTTAAGGGTAAGCTGTATGCAATTTGCAATGTTTATGATAAATTAAGATTAGGTGAATGAATACTATTTTTCCCAAATTATACACTTATTTACCATGATTTACTTAAATAAGTCAGATGAGTAGATGACATTTTATAAGAGCTATATATTCTTCTTCTTCTTCCATTAATATCTTGATGAGTCATGCTTCTTTGACATCTTAGTTGATAATTAAAATATGAGTCGTTGGCAGCTAGGGTTGGGCATCAGAAATAGAGTAAGAAGACTTATTTTTCCTTACCATGATTTCCTTATTTTATTTTAGATTGGTGATTGTACATTTATTGGTTTTGAAAGATCAGGTGTGCTGCTTTCTTGTTTCTTTGGAATGCAGTGTGGACGCCTCCTACATTTTGCCATTCAGTGTGGGCTAAAGTTATTTGTGCATGGTAAAGCCAGTAATATCGTAATCTTACATACTACCATGCGTAATATATATATATATATATATATATATATATATATATATATATATATATTCTTTTTTTTATTTTTTTATAACTATTCATTTTGTATATTATATCGTGGAAAACTGTTTTTATAAGGATTCGAATATGGATCTTTCGTTGACTGTGATTCTTTTTCATCGCTTTACCATTTAAGTTAGATCTCAAGAACTTCATTTTTTTGTTATTATCTTAGTAATGATAATTTTTAGAAAAAGAAATAAAAGCTAGCTAGAGAAGTTACATCAAGGGTGTTAGGAATTTGTATTGGAAAATCTAGAAACTTAGCATAAAAATAAGCACATAAAAAAAATAGAAAATTTATGGAGTACAACTCCTTATGGTTTTTTTTTTTTTTTTTTGAGAATTTTCTTTGCGGTTATAATTGATTGAAGCTTAAAAATTTACTCTAATAGCATAAAATGACTAGTATTTATTCAATATAAAAGGGTTAAATCATCTTACTTAACTTATTAATAATAAGATCTTAGTGATGGATCTAAAATCTAAGTTTAATTTTAGTTTAAGAGATAAAAAAGATGGGAGTTGTTGGAGTCATTTTTACTCATAATAGAATTTGGAGGAGAGATGAGAGCCTTAAATATATACCAGCCGAGAGATTCAAAAATTGTATGGATCATGAAGATGCATAGTGAGGTTAAAATAAATAAATCATAGATTTACCTGAACGAGAATGATATTTATTAGAGTTTAGAGGGAGTAAGTAAATGTGAGGAAAAGATTTGAAGATGAAAATAGAATCCGGATTTTTTTTTTTAACATCATTCATTTTGCATATTACAATGTAATATTATGTTCTGGATTTGATCTTCACTCCCTCGTATGTCAATTCCATCTATTTACCATTTGAGGCAGGTCTTAAGGGCAAATAGAATTCGGAATTTAAAAATCTGGCAACAATATATACATTGACTTTGAATGTAAAATTTGCCATTTTTGAATGGATAATTTGATTCAATACAGTCACTTTAGTGTAACAATCCTTCACCTAAAATTACACTCTTAGAACTCCAACCTAAGCTAGTTTTAAATGATTGAAGATTGTACTTTTATTATTCTTTATTTATTTATAATTTGGAATATGTGGTTTTCAGTTTTTTTCTTTTTTCTTTTTTCCCGATCTATCTATTCTATTTTATTGGCAACCAAACATGTAGTTTAGGAGAAATTCTCCTTCTTGTTGGGCTAACTTGGTTGACTAGGAAATGCTAATATGAAAGTGAAAATTTCAAAGATAAAGTAGTAAGCAAGTAGTTATAGTTTTCTTCTTATTTTCAAGTTTGACCTACCAAAAAATATTTATTTTTAATTACCTTTTGACTAATTATTTGATATGCTTTTATTTTACAAAATCTAATAGTGTAGTCTTTCAAATTTTATCATATCTTATCTTTTAAATGTTATGCTATGTATGGCTTAGGACTAATTAAAATCAAAGGTTTATTACATTTAACGATCTCAATTAGTCTTTGAGGTCTGACTCAAATTGTAAAAGGATATGCAACACAATATATAAATTGATAGATGTAAAAAATAAAAAATAATCTCAACCAATAACCTGTTTTACACATTGCTCACTCAAGTTCAAAATCAAACAATATCTCCTATAATTTTTATTTTTTAATGCAATGCACCTTCAAGGGATTACCAAGTTAGCATTTTTGGATGGTAAGCCCACATGATAACATATTACATTATGACATGCTTTAGTAAGGGTGTAATGGGTATTTTGGAAAAATAAATCATTAAACCCCTTGTTCCCACTCCCACATTTCTTCTTTTCTATGTTCTTTTTCTTCATTTTTTATATCCTTTTTTTCCCTCAAAAAAAAAAAAAGAAAAAAAAAAAGGCTATACTTAACTTGCTATTGGAAATCTCCCAAAAGCTTGAAATTCATTATTCAATAATTTTCTAAAATCTCAACAAGTCCACCAAAATTTAGGTGATAGTAAATGCTAGAAAATTGATATTTCAAGAAATCAACACTAAAACCTACACTAGTAAATGAACTGAGCGACCCTATCTCATTTGCAACAATAAATCATTTGAAAACCTTGAGATTAATTTTGCTCATTTTTTACCAAATTTATTGAAACATGGAAACCAATTTCCAAAGTTAACCTTAAAATTGAAGAAAGAAGTGTAATTTTTCATTCCTAATTTTGCAAATTTTCCAAAATATTCTCCAAAATTTCATCATATTTTCTTACAATTTACTGAAGAACTATCATAGAAAACCTCCAACCGAATAGAAAATATTCTTTATATCAAATAAATAACTTGTTAATATCCCACGCATACATTTGAACTTCATAGATTCGATATTAGTCTTTAGTTTTGAAGATTCAGCATCACCTCTAGATAGTATATGATTTGGGAGATGGAGGAGAATCACAACACATTGCAAGAAGAAAATAGAAGAGAGAAGAGAAGAGAGGAGAGAAGAGAGGAGAGGAGGATGAAGAAGAGGAAGAGAGCAGATGGTCTATTTTTTCAAAATACCATTGATATTCTTGGTAATGTTTGGAACCTAGAAAGTACTAGAGAAAAAAAAATATACTAAGAGAAATGACTTTTTCATGTTTGGTTTTGCTATAAAAATACATAAAGGAAAATCAAATATAATCAAATTGTTCAAAAATTTACATATTTTTAAATTTCTTAATCCTTAAATTTTTTTTACATCTATTCACTTTACATTACCAACATAGCATTCTATTTTGTACCATTGAACATGTAAGTTAGATAATTTGAGTTTTTCTTATCTTAACCAATGATCTTGAGTTTGAGCCCAAAGAATACAACCGTATTATGTGGTAGAGTTTTATTGCCCCTATGATCTCTTTTGGCTCTTATGGGCTCATGGTCTGACAAAAAAAAAATAGTATTATGTTATATTCCTCACAAATTTGTCCTCATTAAGACTCGAAACTTGAACATTTTCTCTCCCTATGCTAGCTTAAGCTCTTAACCACTTGAGTTAGGTCTTATTGGTTCTTAGTCCTTATATAGTAAAGAGAAATAAATAAAATGAGTTTGAATAAACATATAAAATTAGTTTTTAGAGTTTAAACCTATTTTTTATTTTCCTTTAAATTTTATTTTTTTTCATTTTCCCTTTCTATTTTATTTCCTTAATACTTTCCAAGTTCAAAGCGAACCATTTTTTTACATCTATTCACTTGCAATACATCATAGTAATCTATTTCTTTCACAAATTTGTTTTCATCGAAACTTGAACCAGAGACTCCTTCCCTCCCATCCCAATTCTAGACATGTACTCTAAGCCACTTGTGCTAGGTATTATTCACGGTTCAAAACAGAGCCTTAGTAAAGGAAGTCATGTGGTTTGCATGTCCTTCAAATCTACCCATTCAATAACCTCTTAAAGATGCATTGATTTAGAAAAATAAAGATTAGATGAGACATTACTCATATTTTAAACTCAATGGATCAATGTGCAAAACCCGCTATAGGTTGGAGAGGTTAAATGCAATAAACCCTAATTAAAATTAAATTTAAACTAAGAAGTCATAATCCACTAGATATTTTTATAAGCATCATTCAAGAATCCTATTGAGAGAGAATAGGATATTTAGTAAGTAAATCACCGAGTATCTATAATCAAAACAAAATTAGTTGTTTGATGGTGACATACTTTGGATTTTGGTCCAAGAAAGAATACGATATAGTCTAAAAACAATTAATTACAATGCTCAATGATTTGTTTTCTTAAGATTCCATTCAATTAAATAATCTTTTTAATATCATAATTGACCTAAAGGCCTAGCTCATGTTGTGAAATGGTGGGATGAGAATGGGATGTTACAAGCACGCGAATCCTTATAAAAACAAAATATTATTTACAAAATAAATAGATATAAATATATATCATAGTATATATATATATATATATATATATATATATATATATATATATATATATATATATATATATATATATATATATATATATACTATATATATATATATCATAGTAAATGATTTTTAAATACAATTATTGTATTTACAGTTAAAAAATTTAAATATATTTTTCCATTTAAAATCAATATTAACTTCAATTAAATTTAAAATAAATTAGACGTAAAAGACTTAAATTAACTTACATGCAATCAATCACCTAAATAAGTCAAATGGATTCTAATAAAGTTTTGTTTGATTCAATTTTTCTATCAATAGAATATTTGTTTGGTGTGAAATCTTCACATAAATTTAAGCCAACCTCATTAATAGTTTACTTTCATCTTCAAAAGGTAAGGAACCCCGCCTTTTTACACCCTTAGAAGGGATGGAGAACATAGAATTAATTAAGTATAGTTTTTGAAAATAAAAAGAAAATAATTTTGGTATTATCTAAAACTGTTCTTATTGTTTGAATTTAGTATTTTTTTATGTTATTAGTGTTTTCTTGTAACAAAAATAAATTGAAAACCAAGGGCATGTTTGGTTCTTGATTTTGAAAACACATAGATTATTATTTTGGCGTTCTTTGAATTTAGTGTTTATTGTGTTTTCGAAGTTTTTCAAAAAAAAAAAAATTTGTTCTCCATGTTTTCCATGTTCTCCTTGTTTTTCAAGAATATAAAACAATTTTCAAAAATTAAAACCAAACATGCCACAATTGTTTAATTCTTATTTTTGAAAACACAAAAAACATTATTTTGATTTTCTTAAAATTATTCTTGTTATCTGAGTTTTAATATTTATTTGTGGTCTCTATAGAACAAAAAAATTGGGAATTAAATATGTTATTCTTATTTTTATTGTTTTTATTTTTTTTAGAACATAAAACGGTTTTAAAAAATAACCCTAAATATGAATTCTATGTTTTTTTTTTTTTATCTTTTTGTTTTTCAAAAGGTAAAAAAAATTCAAAAAGGGTGGAGAAACAAGTCCTAAATTTTTTTTCATTTATAAAAAAAAGAAGAGGAGAGAGAAATAAGAATGATTGAAAAATGAGGGGCGTAGCGGTCAACCAAAGGAAAGACGGAGATAGTGAGCGAGACTTGACTGACAGCTATCTCTCCCCACCCCCCTCCCATTTCGCCGTTCCGGGGAACCCGCCCTCTCTTTCTCTATCCATCATTAACACATAATTACCCCTATGTGGTAGTAGGTAGGCCCCACACACCCGCTTTCACCAATCACATCATCCCACGTCATCCACCCTCTGTCAAATCTCCACGCACACCAACGTGGTGGTCTTGTCCTCTCAACCCTCAACTCTCAACCCGTGGGGCCCTCTCTATACCCTCATCGTACATATCTCTGCATTGAATTCGACCACGTGGTGGTCTATGAGCCGTACAATGCTTCCAGCGAATCTTCGCCGTCCATCTCTGCGCGTGCGTGATCCCCGATGCTGTCTGCTTTTGACCCCCCCACCCTTGGCCTCTCCGGTAGTTGGTTGTGTCATGTGTGGGGGCTGTCAAGTCTTTAATGCTCATTTAAGGATCGGAGGTCCACGCGCTCTGTTGGGAGGGGGGCGGGCGCGTGGAGGTGGCAGTGAAGCGTCGACGTCGGCGATTAAATCTGTCGGTCGGTTCCTCCCTCCCTCGTTACTCGGGCTATTCTTCTTCTTCCTCGTCTTCCACTTCTTCTAATTCGCGTTCTCGCCGCTCCCGCTGACACACCCTCGTTACGGGTTACCGGGAACTTGTCATTTTCTTGTGATTTGACGGCTCAGATTTAACGATTCCCGGTTTTCTGTTTGACATTTTCTCCGTTTGAGCTGTTTTCAAAAACTGTTTTTGAGTTCAGTTTTTTAAAACGTAGGAAACAATGTTATCTGAAAACTTTAAATATAAATTAAGTGTTTTAAAAAAAAATTAAATTATACTATATTAAACAACCAACTCTTCTAAAATTTTTTTACACATGCACCGCTCCAACAATGACGGATCCACCGTATGCCCAATGGTGGCATAAAAAAGATGTTTGGTTTTGGTTTGTTTTCTCTGAAAAACATAAAAAATACAAAAAAAAATTGTAAATTTAAATAATAAAGAAGAGTTTTTAAAAGACACATTTTTATGTTAACTGTATTTTGAAAATAGTTCTTAGCGTAGTTTTAAAAAGCATGCGCCCGACATCTTATAGCATGTTTCGTGTTTCTTTATTTTTCTTATTTTTAGGAACATAAAATAGTTTTCAAAATTTTAAAACCGACAGGCTGCTTACTGTTTTAAGAATCATTTTTCAAAATATTTTTAAATATGTTTTAAAACTTCAATAATTATAATAGAGTATATGATTTCAATAGAGGGTGTTTTAGATGCAAAAGACTATGAGTGATCACGAGTTTTTTGGCTTTTCTTGGAATAAACTTTTGATGTCGATCACATTTGTTTTAAAAGCATTTTAAATGAGCTTGTGCTTCAGAAATTTTAAACTTTTCTTCAAATAGAAAAAAAGCCACTTAATATTTATTTTGTCTTTTCTTGTACTTTTTTTAATGTTTTTTATATTAATAAAAAACTATATATTATAATATAAGAAAATCATATTCTTTATAATCCAATTGAAACTCTTATGATTTGTTTTGTAGATTGATTTTTTTTTTAGAAAAAACAAACAACAGATTATTTAATCCTATTGAACACTATTTAGAACAAAAGTTCTATTTAAAATTAAGTAAAAAATCAAACACCACCTATGATTTTTTAGATTTAGAGATTGAATGAGACTACAAAATATTATAGATTGCTTCAACAAAAAAAAGTAATTTACCAAGTTTAATTATGTTAATAATGTAGGATGTTTGAAAACTATATGAAAATATAAATATTTACAAATGCAATCATATTTATTGGTAAGCAAAAAAACAATAGATTATTTGCAATATTAATTATAATATTTGGTCGTCAAATTTTCTTTTAATAAAATGTGTAGGGTTACATGGTTTTCTTTTTAGAAAAATGTTTTTAAATTAAGTTTTTATATTTAATAATTTTTTAATAGTTATTCTTACTAAAATTAATTAGTTACATAAACTATTCTTACTAGGACTCGAACCCAGGATCCCTTCCTATGCCATGTTTTTTTTAAACGTTGAACGGTCTACCACATATTTTATATTTAAAAATTTAATATATTTACTAAAGCATTTTTTAAATAACTATATTTTTTTTAAAAGAAAATACTTTTATTGATTCAAATTAACAATATTACATTAGATAGGAATACATAGTCAAATTCGCTAAAAACTTCAAAGGATGATGTAGCATAGAGGTTAGAAGCAAAATGAATATGCTCAAAGCCTACAAATTTTATAATTCTATAATGACTGAAATACCTATGACTCTAGTTTTTTATCATATTAATGACCATAATTTGATTCAATGTCTCAGCCTGATTGAATATGTTTTACCGTTCGAATCACCTACACACAAGAAATCATTGGAACAAGACAACGAAAACCAAACCGTCGCACTAAGACAACACAAACAACACGTTGCACAAGACGACTACAAAAAAAAAAAAAAATCCAAGTTTTTGTGGAAAAATCACTTTATTGAGAAATAAAAAGGTAGAAAGAGATGTAGAATGATGATTTCATGCCAAGAATCGCCAAAAAATCACCCTTCATTGCTTAAGAAAAAAGACGCTGAAAAGAACAAGATGAGAGAAAGGGAAAACATGCTAGGGTTTTTATATATAACTATTAAAAAAGAAAATTAATATAAAATAATTGAAAAAGAAAAATTATCTAAACACTCTTCTATCCTTAAGATAAAAAATAGTTGTCTCTATCTTGATCTTGATCAGATAGAGATAGAGATAGAGACAATAAATCAAATCAGTAATGACGAGCCTAGAAAATGGGTTGAGGGGGGCAATAGATGAGTATTTAGTTAGAAGACATTTATCACGTAAAAAGAACAAAAGAAATCTTCTTATGCAACATGGTCAAGGGTTGAAAATTTATCGACAGGGGCATGTGCCCCCTAGACACACAAGATGGGTCTTCCACTACAAATCATGGTCGTCATAGGTAGTTATTATAAGATTATCAAATATGTAGCCTTCGAGCCTATTCGAATTTGATTTTGTGTTTCTATTGTTTTGATTGAGGAATATATTTTTCTCGGTTTTACATAAAATTATTGCATATTTATATATAATTTAAAATAAATTTAATTGGTTTTAGTAGCCTATAATTTTTTTTTTTTGCATTGAATTATTGAATATTAATTAATCATACACGTCACCATTTTTTGTTTTTTTTGTTTGAGTACACTATAGTTTTAAGGTAGTAAATCGTCTCTATTGATACTTGAATTTGAGACCCTCCTCCTTATATCCTATATCCATTTAAAACGGTGGGCATTCTACCACTTGAGCGAGACATTATAAGAAAAATAAGGCCCCGTTTAGTTCACGAAAATTTTATTTCATCCAAAATTGAATGTAATTTCAATGTATTCTAATCTTTAGTTTTCATTTCGAAAATATGTTTCGTACTTGAATTTGGTTGAAAATACGTTTTCATTTTCAACCCATTTTGGTTCAATTTGGTTGGTGGTGAAAGCAAGGAAAACGAACTACGTGTTTTACGATTCATATATAAAATGTTGAAATAGTGGTCGTTTTAACGTTTAAATATATGTTTTCTGATCTTTATCTGCAAGTAACTAATGCGTTTGTACATTTCGGATTTGAATGAAAGCAGAAAATTTTCTACCTACTAAACAGGGCCTAAAGTTCTTAATTAGGATATGTTTATCATCATTTTTAATATAAAGTTATAATTAAATATTAAAAAAAATCAAGGTATATCCTGAAGTTGGATCTTGGAAGCATCAATGATCCCTCCAGTGTTGAGTCAACATCATGTGCAACGACTCATCAATTTGGCTTAGAAGTAATTTCAGATTTTGCACTGTTCTAATTTATTGGTATTTAATATGAATGCATATATTTTATATTATGTACTACTTAGCACTCTTCACCATTAATGCTCGTATAATGTAATTTAAATTGAAAATAATTCAAATAAAAAGTGAATTGGCCATTCTATATTTGCCCAAAAGTGAAAAAATCTAAACAGAAAAGAGACTACTAAGGTAATTTTGTTTACCAAAACTATTTTTTATTTTGAAAAGTACACAAAAAAAAACATTGTTTGGTCTTTTTATTCTAAAAAACATAAAAAATATAGAAAACACTAAATTCTAAGAATGAAAACATATTTCAAAAAACACAATTTTAATGTTCTCTATATTTTAAAAAACTCAAGAACAATTTAAAAAAAAAAACATGTTCTCTAGTTTTTCTTTTTTTTTCTTAAATATTATTTATTCCCAATTTCCCTCAAGTTGACAAGTGGTTTAGAAAAATCCGAAATAGTTTTAGCTTTTATTTTGCAATTTTGTAATTTCATTTTCTTGAGATGAAATTTTGCTGAGAAAAACAAAACTAAAAAATATATATAAAAATAAAGTTTTAGTTTTTCCATGAGCATAAATTATACTTTAAGAGAACTAGTTCTCGTGGGTCAAATAAACTTTCATATATAAGTATGATATTTGTTGTAATGATTCATATTATACAGATATTATAAACAAACTATTATAACTTTAAAACACATTTATATATATCCTAAAAAGAAACACATTTATATAATTAAAATAAGTTTATAAGATAAAATAACATGCATGATTTTTCTTTAATGAAGCTTAAACATGAAATCAATACGCCCCTGAGCCAAATAGAATAAAACAAAAGAAACAGCACGACATCCATAATAATGGTGGATCAAAAAGGTTAGAGAAAAAGAAACAAAAAAAAAGTAAAGAAAAAAAAGTAGAATAAAGCTAAAATTTAAAACTGAGAGCCTTTAAGGTCGGGGGTGGTCAGCCGTACACACGAGAGAATTAAATGCAAAAAAGAGACTTTTCTTCTTTTAAAAAGTTAAAGTCAATAATAAGGTAATGATAAGAATCATTATTATATAATTAATAAATTAATTAATTAATTACTCTCAACCAAATGCGGGTTGTCGTGATGTCACTCCTCAGTAAACACCAATGGAATCTTCAACCTACCTTTCGAAATCATCCAAATTATAAATGAGATTTATTGCTCTAAATATTAAGAAAACTAATTAAAATTTTTGATAAAAACGAAAATCCTCATTTTAATCGTATTTAGAAAATCCTCATATGGGATAATGGGAACTAGAAATTTTGGACATATTTTTGAAAACTAATTTTTTCTAAAAATATGAACAACAAGGAAAATAAAGAAAATAAGTTTGATTCTTAATTTTTTTTTGCTTTGAAAATAAATGACATATATGTAAGACACTAAATTCGAATAACAAAAATAATTTTTTAAAAATATAAAATAAAATTTTTTGTGTTTTCAAAAACTATTCTTTTTAAAAAATAATAATAATAACCAAACATTCTAATTCTACCTTAAAAAAAGGACAAGTAAAATGGCAAAAAAATTTTAATTTTTTTTTTCTAATTTTAGTTAAGCCTAAAATTGTTGACTTTGTGGGTAAATTGGTGAGCGGTAAAAAGGATGTAACGGGGTAGGTGACCGGTAGCAGCCGGTAACGAGAGAAAAAAAATACAGGTACAAATTACTCAGCTATGTTAACGCTGACCGGTGACTGTGATCCGACTCTCACATTTTTAGCAAACCCCAAATTTGGTGCACTATTTAGTAACGCTCCATTTTTACATTTCCCTACTCCACTACGACTTCGAAGAGCGTGCAATTCACTTTTCACTCCCATTTCGATTGTATTTTCGACAGGACTGGATTTACGAAAATGATACTTTCTATTGGAGCGTGGTTTGCACGTGGGTTACAAGGTTTGAGAGGCTGTTAGGGGGTTGAAAAATGAGCAAATGAAAGAGATAGAAATTGAATTCTCTGTGCCGCCCCTATCTCTCTATAAAAGCTATGTGGGCTCTAGGGTTTTCTCTGTATAGAAGAAGAAGAAGAAGAAGGGGTGTGTGTTTGTTACCCTAGGGTTTGAGATTATTGGGTTCTTTGTTTTAGGGTTTCAGGTTTAGATTTCCCTGATCGTAGGGTTTTGAGGAGGGAGGAGGGAGGAGGGAGGAGGAAGAGGGATGATCAGTTTTTTGAGGGGAATGTTGGCTGGCTCGAGGCGTTCACATATGAAGAAGAAAAGTTATTCTAAAGTGAAAGTGTCGGACCAGGCTTCATTCCTCTCAAATATACATGATCTATCTTTATATATTCCAACATATGCAGCCTGTATATACTGTTGTTCAGTTCATGGCCGTCTAGGGTTATTGTTTCCCGGGAAAATTATGAGATTTTTGGCGAGGTTTAGATCCTTCATGGGTTTTTTTTTTTTTTTTCATTTCCCCGTCCACCATATCCCTTCTTCCTGAAGTTGCAAATCTCAGGTAATTGATTAATGGTAAACCCTCTTTCTTTCTCTCTCTACTTTTTTTTTTCTCTTTTTTTTTGAAGTATGCATGGAATCAGTTCCAACCACTTGTTGATAATGAAAACAAACACAGATCACGATGCCATTGACTTCGAAAGGGTAGGTCCCTTTTTTTAATGTTGACCCATTATTGATCTTTTCGTCTTTATCTGGATTCTGTTAGTTTCAGTGATTCTTTCTTTGTGAAGCTTCTTCCCCGTCACAACAATAACGCAGCCTTTGGTTACCAGCACTTTCCCAATTGGAGTGGATCTTTGATTTCTTGTTATTTTGCAGAGATTTGTTTTTCCAAATGACCAAAATGGACCAAAATGAACCAAAATGATCAGTTGCTGTTCAAGATTTATTGAAGAGGACTCTGAAAACAAAAAATGTTGCATCATATTAATTGTTAATGTCAGTCAGGTTTCCTAGGTACTTAGGGTTTCTGAAACAACATGCCTATATGTATCATATAGCCTGTTTCGTTTTTTTTTTTTTTCTTTCATTTTTTTGTATTTTCCTTCTTTTTTTTTTCTTTCTGATGTAGTTTTCGTTGAGATCAATGCTCAACTAGACACGCTCTGTATCTACCAAACCAATAATTTATGCAATAATACTTTTAACAAACACGTGATGAAAGCAAAGCTCTTAATGGAAAATAAATTATCATCAGATTTGTATGTATGTGGGGTTTGGTTGATTCTCTTTGCTATGAAAACTAGAGACAAAGAAAGCAGTGATATCAGTACACGCATCCACTGTCCACTCATTCAATGACTTTCATCCTCGTTTCTAAACCCTAATAATGGTTAAACTTCATTGGAATTTGATATGACATTTTGGACTCCATTAATCTATTTATTGGAACTGTTTTTAAGTTTCATATTATCGTGCAAGCGTTTATGGAATGCAGATCCTTAAAACTTCTTGTTTGGCAAGTCTGCAGCTGTTTTGTGATGTATGATTTCTTGTGTTTGGCCTATATAGAAAGCTACATCTTTTTTCAATCAATGGTGAAAAGATCGAAAAAAATGGAACATTTTTTTATTTGTTGCAACTTTCGGAGTCTAGGGAAACTCTTAACTTATGGGTTTTGTTGATCATGGATTCTGAGGAAGTGTTATGATTTTTTGGCTTTTTCCATTGGGTTTTGAAATTTGATGGTTTTGAATGCCACAATTTGTTTTATTAGAAAATGAGGTTGTTCAGATTTAGTTCACCAAACCCAATCAAGTCTCTACATAATTTGACCTGGAGGCCTGAATCAAGTGGTAAAGGGGTGGGAATGGGCTATGAGAGATCTTGGTTCAAATCCGAAACCTTGTAAGAACATGGTACTATACAAAGTGAATAGATGTAAAAAAAGTCTAAATAATTTGAATCAATATTCTTCAATTCTCAATAGAACTTGTCCTGTCGAAATTAATCTATTTTTCGGTCTTGGAACTCATTAGGTTCTAGTAACAAGAAATTAAATAGCATTGTGTCTTTTATGAACAAATCAATTTTTAAAGATGTTTTAATGATTCTGGAAAACAAATAAACTACTAAAATCTTGAACTGTTGGGTCTTTTTCCTCAGTTAATGTTCTTCAAAACAAAACAATAAAGTAGTAAATTTTCTCGAAGTTTGTAACTTTCCTAGAAAAACTTGTCCATCCACTTTCCAATAATCACAGAATCCATTGGAGTTCATATTTTTGAATTGTAAACTTGGTAAGATTAATTTCTCATGTTTGTAGATTGAAAAGTAATATAAGTTTGTACCTAATTTTGACTTTTCAATGCATGATATTACTGCAATAATACATATAACATTTAAGTGTTAGCACACATGAAACTTTTGGATTTTCAATAGATATCCACATGATGTTTGGTTCAAGTGGTTAACGGGGGTGATGAGTGAAAAAATAAATCTGTTTGTTTTGACTGTGTTCTATTTGTTGTTGCATCAGCTGATGCAACATTGTCTAAACTAAGATCTACCAAGACCTGTAGCATCAACGAAAACAAGGAAAATTAAACGGCAAGAGATATAAGAAGATTAACCACCACACACGCAAGAACACAAGAAATTGATCATGCAATTCGGCCAAGCCTATATCCGTGGGGCTAACCCCATATGCAAAAAATTCTACAATTTTTCAATCAGGTTACATTTGATCTTATATGAGATAAGGCTCCCCCTTTCTCCAAGAACACTTTCTTGTTCTTCTACATCTTTCTTGTGCTCCATTTTCTTCAAAACTGTGTCCCCTATTTAATATCGTCTAAGGGATCCTTAGTCAATATTCTGTATCTTCATGTTTCCTAATCTGGCTCAACATGCCAATTGTAAGATTATGATTTTATTTCATATTCATCATAATGCGGGGAATATCTACATCCCATGGAAATCTCACCAAATATGATTTAATCTTTCAGATTCCGCCCAATATCACCTTTTAATCTTCCTAATCCATCCTAGAGAATATTAGCTTCTGATCTACAAAATATTAACAATAGTTGTGACATTGAATTTTGTTGCCTGAAAACATGTAATTTATTTTGGCCTAAGATTATCGAAGAAATATCTCCACCAATGGGCTTACAGGGGATCTCAGGCTTGAATCCTAGAATATAGTAGAACAATGTAATATCCTAAGTGAAAAGAGGTAAAAAAAAAAAAAAAAAAAGAAGAAGGATATCAACATGAGGAGCCATATCATCAAATGTTAGTACATCCATATCACCAGATGTTAGTACATGAAATAAATGAGACAGATCAATTAAAATGCCAGCCATGAGAAGGAGATTTATATGCAAGACATTTTCCTAGAGCGGAACTGATCTATACGTGTTTTGGTCGTTGTCATCGTCATAATTCAAGATACAAGGAGGGGGTGATTTGTTACAGCAATTGAAAGCATCTAGAAGGAATGGACCTGCATTGGCAGGTATGAAAATCAGTGAAAGGAATTGAATAGCAAAGTCTAAATTAGTGCAAATTTAGGTGGAACACAGCTACAAATTTTGCTTTGTCAAGCGCTACTGTTTTTGTCCTGGGTATTATTAATTAGCGAAGAAATTGAATCGTTAAAGTAGCTCTTTTACTGTTGAGTAGTGTTTGGAAAAGATTCCTCAAGTGTTTGACACTAATGTTTTTAGTGTTGCCCATGTTTCAATAGTATTTGGTTTTCCTCTTGTGGGGATATTTCTATAAGGTCGCATTTTATGTCTTGTGAACCTGGTTTTGGGCTTTTTAGATGCTTTCCAAACAAGGCCTAAACATTGAGTTTTCTGGTTCTAAATAATTAATTATAGTTCAATTCCTTCCATTAGCTAGTTTGGCAATGCCCTCTCCTTCCTCAATTGCTAGGGTTTATTTTTGAACAGTACCCAAGGATTTTGTTGTGGGTTTATGGAGGAAGAGAACCAGCTAATACAGTGACATGGCTGTTTTGGGGGGAAATGCTGGTTAGCTCAGTGCATTAACACATGAATTAAGAAAGAAAAAGAAAAGTCATAGGCATTTGAATTTGGAAGTACTTGTTATCTTTTTGGTCTATAGGGAGAGGATACCTTGATAGAGGAATTTGTTTGGCTAAAAATCTCCAGGATTTTTCTATGTTCTTTTGGCTCAGTTTGGAATCCAAAAAGTAAAAGGGTCTGTTGAGGAAAATACTAGGGAAAGAAAAAAAAAATACTATGAAAATTATTTTAACATATTTAGTTTATTTTGTGAAATATAAAGATAATCGAATATAATCAAGAAAATTAGCAAAAAATTTTACATATTTTAAATTTCTTAGTTCTTATATATAATAGAAATAAATAAAAAAAATGTGTTTGAATAAACATATAGAATTAATTCATTAAGTTTAAATCTATTTTTTATTTTCCTTCAAATTTTATTTCCACTTTTCTTCTCTATTTTCTTTTCTACTTTCTTTCCTTAGTACTTTCCGGGTTCCAAACAGAGCCTTTAGGTTCTTGTCTTGGAAATTTTGAGACTTGCTTCATCCTTGTTGTTCACCTTGCTTATGTGAGTTATGTCATGCCTTTCTTTTCTCAGTACATTGAAGTAGCCAGCAAAAGCATTAAGAAGGAGAGAAAATGAAGAAATAAGTCCTGATCAACAAGACAAGTAGACAACCATAAGACTTAAGTGGCCACAGAAAGAAGGATCATAACATGAATAAAAAACCAAGCTCCTAAATACATAGAGGAACAGTCATGAAAAGAATACTTATAACCATATATAATTAGTTCTATACCCAAGGTTTAATCTTTAACACATAGCTTCCTGGTAAAAGCAGGGAATGTGCAACACCTCTCTTGCCTTACTGTTGCAGCAGAAGATCTGAAAAAGCACCTCCAGAATTCCACGATTATGGTAAGGCCAATGCACCAAAATCCAATTATCTAGAAAATAATTTACATATAATACCCTGTCAAAATTAGATCATTCTCAATCCAAGCCTATCACATTCCACATCAAAGTTCATAATATATATATATATATATATATATACACACATATAGAGGAAAGAAAGCTACAACTATGTAAAGTAAATATATAATTTGTACAATTTTGACTTTTAGGAAAATAATAGAATCCTTATAATTACAAAAATATATAGCCAAGTTTCAAGGAAATGATTTGCCCTTTTATTGGTTGACACCTTGACATACAGACTTCTTGCTATGTAAGGAGGCCAGTTCTCCATACTCTAAGAAATTTGGTTGGAAGATGTCATCCATGATCAGGTTGCTTACCAAACTATCAAACTACTTCTTTGGTAGACCTTTAGTGAGAATGTGTCATGCCCGTACCTGACCCGACCCGACCCAAAGGCCGAACCGGATCCGGGGACACGGACCAGTTTTGCCATATATACATTTTCGAATACTATAGAAATAAATGTCGCATAATCATTTTGGTTAAAGAGGGCCCATCGTTTTATCAATTAACACTTTCATTCAATATGACATGTATGTCACTTCAACATTATCATTTATAAAACATTATCAAAGTTCATCTCCACAAATAAATCAAATATGTTCTTCCTATGAAAACTTATACATTTTTGTTTCATTACAAAAAGGATCAAATAATGTCATGGGATGAAATGTATGCATGAAACGGAGCATTTACTTATACTACACACGATTAAACGATGGCTACGGCTCTGCGATCTTTACTCTCTTGTCACCAATCCTTTCAATTTTCTTGTGATGATAAACAACCTTAAGCATTTCTATCTTAGTAGTTCTATTAATTCTCTCTTTTGTTTTGATTAAACACAAATATGTAGTTTTTAAGAGCAATGTTTTGGCACAATTCAATAGTCCATGCAATATACATTATATATGTGCTTATTTCACATTCTTTCATTTGCAAATCATTGATTACTTCAAAGTATACAATTTCGCCTGCAATAATTCATTGAAACTCAAATCGTAAACTCACGCATTGCAAATTTTGCCCTTAAGCCAATTTAACCATTTTTCGGTGCATAGAATAGCGGAATCAGCATGGTCATTTAAGAAATTTGCGGTACGGTATAAAAAACATTTTATAACACGATCACGGTCATGTTAGACTCTTTTGTTGCTTATTTAAAAATCATTGTGTACACTACCCGAATCTCTCTTGTCTCATTAAATTTCTGGATCGGTATGCCATATATTTCATTTCGTTCCGCAGTCTGCTGCCAGTTTGACCCTTATTAATATATCAAATCTATCCTTAACTTTCGAATATAGGATAACATTCTATTAGGGCATTAAAACTTCAGTCATAGTAATTTACAATATTGTATATATTTATACCCAAATAATACATTTGATGCTGGTACAGGGTGATTTTATGGCAATGCATTTTGAAATCAATTTTCCCAAAGCGGCAAACAAATCACATATGCGATTTTCTTGAAAATCATTTCAGCAGCGATCACGAAACTTGAAATAAGAAGAGGTATGAAACAAACTCCAAAGGTTATCGCTCCTCGATTCATCCTCGGAATCCGTTCTTGGGTAAGGCTTCCTGCGTCACAACCCTAATCCATCCACGATTAGAAAACAATATTAGTTGGTTTATTTAGGTTTCCTAGTTAAGGAGTTGTTTTTACCTGACTTCCTTCAAGTAAAATTTTCTAGGAACAAATGAGTCATATTTTATCCAACTTTCCTTCAAGTCCATTGTTCCCTATTTTATTCGAAATTAGAATCTCAGTGAACCTTGCTGAGCTCAAGATATGTTCAAAACAATCGGGACTACTCTATTTTCAAAACATAACCAGAATTTGCCCGAAAATAAAGCTTCACTTTGACGAATTTCTGGGTTTAATGAGATACAAATTTGAATACACTTATTTCAAGAATATTTGTTATCCTAGAAGTCTAGTTTATTGAGAAATTTGAATCACTCAATTTGGATGAGTGAAACTCAACTTATAACCTAAATACCAAAACTGTTCCAAAACACCAAAATTGTACCAAAGCGGGTGAAATTTTCGAAAACATAGCCTCACTTTGGCGAATTTAAGGTCGATGGGGTTCATTGAATCTGTTTTATTCGAGATTTGTTCTGCAAAGTCTGGTTACCCAAAATTTGAATCACACAATTTGGATGAGTAAAACTCAACTTATGGCCTAAATACCAAAATTGTCCTAAAACACCAAAAATGTACCAAACTAGAACCAGTATTTGCCCGAAAACAGAGCCTCACTTTGACGGATTTTTGGGTCTAATGAGGTCCAAATTTGAATACGCTTATTTCAAGGAAATTTGTTTCCCTAAAAGTCTAGTTTATCTTGAAATTTGAATCACTTAATTTGGATGAGTGATGACCAAAACAAAAACATGAGTTTTGGAAAATTTTGGCCGGCTTATCTCTAAAACACAACATTTCCTTTATACAAAAAATTCCTCAAAATGTCCTAACCCAAAAGCACTTTGAAACTTAACCCAAGCAACCTCAAAACTAATCTACAGCCATTTAAAACACTTCTATTCCGATTTGGGGTTTCTCATCAAGCCTGAGCACAACATTTAGGGAAGTTAGGGTTAGTTAAATTGCCTTAAATCTCTTGATTTCTTCCACTAGCTTCACTCTAGCTAGCTTCCTTTTTCTTGATCAAATGGAACCCAAGATGGAGAGAATCACACCAATTTGGCTCCCTCTCTAAACAGTGGCCTTCTCTTCTCTTTTACCCAAATCTAAGACCAAAATTTGGTCTTAATCCACATCCTTCATGAGCATTATTTGGCTCTCATTTTTGCTCATTTTCCTTCATTTAGGTCATTCTTTTTCTTTCATTTACACTTCATTTCATCAAATTTTCCATTTAGCACATATACCTTACTTATTTATGACCCTTGGGTCCTTATTTTTGACATTTTAACAATTTAACCTTAATTCTTATATAATTTTTGGGTTTTATCATTTTTTTTTTGTTCTTTCACAATATAAATTCCAGAAAAATACAATTTAACTTATTTTATACCCTAATCATGTTATAAAACTGCTATGTTATTTTTTAGGGTGTTACAGAATGTCTGTGACCTGTTTAGAGGTGGGAATGTAGGGCATGATAATTAGTCCATTTTCTAGTTTCTCCTTGACAAAGTGTTTGTCGACTTCAACATGTTTGGATTTGTTCTATCATGGAGCGGATTGTGCTGAGGATTACCTTGCAACTGTTATCACAAAAAACCTTTATAGGCAAGGGACTAGTAGTTTTAAGCTCTTCAAGTAACTTTTTTATCCACAAAACTTCATAGATACCATGTGCCACTACTCTAAACTCAGATTCTGCGCTACTTCTAGCCACCACATTTTGTTTTTTACTACGCCAAGTTACAAGATTTCCCCCAACAAAGGCACAATATCCTGAAGTTGATATTATGTCTATTGCACTTCATGCCGAATCTGCATCAGTGAACACTTCAACTTGAAGATGTCCCTTATTTTCATATAGAATTTCCTTTCCTGGTGTCCCTTTCAAGTACCTTAAGTCTGTCTGACAAAATGTCACGATTAGGTGAGTGCATGAATTGACTTACCACATTCAATGCAAGTGCAATATCAAGACGTGTATGGGAGAGACAGATCAATTTCCTAACTAAGCATTGGTACCTCTCTTTGTTAACCATTTCTTCTGGACTTGTAGGCTGAAGCTTCAAATTTGGTTCTGCTAGGGGTTTTACGTTGTTTTGCGGCCAGAAAGTGGCCATCTCAGTCAGTATGTACTTTCTTTGAGAGATAAAAACACCTTTCTTGGATCTCGCAAACTCCATTCCAAGAAAGTATTTTAGAGGACCCAAGTCTTTGATTTCAAACTCACAAGCCAAGGCTTTCTTTAGTCTATCAAGATCAACGACATCATCTTTAGTCAAAATGATGTCATCCACATAAACTATTAAAATTGTCACTCTTCTTTCACTTGAGTGCTTGTAGAACACTGTAAGATCAGCTTGACTTTGGACATACCCTTGAAGCTTGACGAACTTTGCAAACCTGTCAAACCAGGCTCTAAGAGATTTCTTAAGACCATAGAATGATTTCTTTAATTGATAAACTTTCTTTTCTCCAAATTTTTCTTCAAAGCCTAGTGGTAAGTCCATAAACACTTCTTCCTCGATACCTTTGAAAGCATTCTTTACATCCTAATTGTTGCAAGGCCAATTAAAGTGTCTTGCAAGAAAGTAATACTCTAATGGAATTAATTTTGCAACGATTACAAAGATTTCTTGATGATCAATTCCATAAGTTTGTGTGAAACCTTTAACGCTGTACCATATATCTTTCAATGCTCTTGTCAGACTTACATTTGATTATGAAAACCCACTTGCACCCTACCATCTTCTTCTCCCTAGGTAGATCAACAATTTCCTAGGTTTTATTTTTTTTTTAAGTGCCCTCATCTCTTCATACACTACTGACTTCCACTCCGAGTGTCCTAGAGCTTCATGTATGTTTCTAGGTACAAACATGTGAGAAATATTTGTTGTGAAGGCTTCGTATTTTTCTAAAAGTCTATGGTAGGACAAATAGTTGGTAATATGATGTTTGGTACAGTTCCTAACACCTTTACGAATGGTAATAGGAACATCAAGATCAGAAGAAGATATAAAGTGGATTTATAGGAAGATTGCAGGGGTGGGAGGGCCAGGAGATGGTGATTTGCCTATGCTCATGATGGGTCGTGATTCTCAATATTGGGATTAAACCTGTGTCTAGTGTAAACACGCAACTCGGTGGACCAAGGTGGTGAAGTTTCTCCCCCTGTTTGTGATACAATTTTACTAGGCATAGATAGACCAATCTTTTCCTCATTTTCTCTAGGCATAGTATCCATTTTCTTATTTATTTCAGGGAAAAAAAAGGTGCTAGTTTTGGTTGTTCTTCTTATTGCCAAGACTGATCTTCATTCAAATTCTCCCCCTGAAAAAAGGTTTTGGTATAAAATGGAATTTTTTCAAGAAATAGAACATCCATACTAACATGGATTTTTTTACTAATTGGATTGAAACACTTATAGCCTTTTTTTATTAGGAGAATATCCTAAAAAAAATACATTTTGTTAGCTCGTGGATCAAATTTGGATCGAAGATGGGGTGAAAAATGAACAAACACCGTACAACCAAAAAGTTTTAAAGGGAGATTATTGATGAGACATATGTTTGGAAAACACTTTTTAAGAGTTAGTAAAGGAGTTTCATGGTTCGAAACTTTACTGGGCATTTTATTAATCAGATAACAACTTGTTAAGATTGCATATCTCCAAATATATTTAGGAACATTTGCATGAAACATTGGAGCCTTAGCTACTTCAAGCGAGTGTCTGCTTTTACATTCTGCAATTCCATTTTGTTGAGGAGTGTCTCTACAAATAGATTGATGTACAATACCTTTTTCTTGAAAAAAAAAACTCTTCTAAACATTCATTAAAAAATTATGTTCCATTGTCAATCCGAAGGATACTTATTTTAGCTTGAAAATGGTTTTCAACCAAAGAGTAAAAAACTTTAAAGAGTCTTGCAACCTCATTTTTTGAATTCATTAGGTAAAGCCAACATAGGCCATTAATAATATGATCATCGATAGATATCACAAACCATTTCCCCGATTAAAGTAGCAATCTTAGAAGGACCTAAACATCACTATGTATTAGATAAAAGGCTTTGAAAGCTAAATATGGTCTAATTTTAAAGCCGATGGCTTTAGCCAAGAAACAAAATTTCTAAAATAAGGAGTCACAAACCACTCCTTTAAATAAATATGGAAATAAGTACTTTAAATAGGAAAAACTAGGATGTCCTAGTCTATTATGCCATAGGATTATTTGCTTAAGAACAGGGCTTGAACAAACATTACCAATAAAACTCTTAGCTTGTTTATTCCTAGCATGGTTGTCCTCAAAATAGTAGAGATCTTCTATCATTCTCACATTGCCAATCATCATCCCAGTGTTCAAATCCTAGAATTCACAACCAGAGACACCAAAGATAATAAGACAATTATAATCTTTAAATAAACAACTCACTGGTAAAAGATTACAAGAGAGTTTTGGGACATGCAAAACAGATTTTAGAATAATCTTTTCTGACAAACGAATTGAACCTTGGCCAACAATGGGAGATAAGCTTCCATCTGCAATACACACTTTTTTATTTCCAAAAAAAGGATCATAAGATATAAAAAAAATGGGACATATTAGTCATGTGATGAGAGGCACTCGAATCTATGATCCAAGATGCAGATAATGAAGAGGAGTAGTCACACAAAGATCTACTTGTTTGAGCCAAGGATGCTACATGAGTATTGGGAGGCAGCGGAGCAGATTTCAACAGTTTCAGTAGTTGCTCTATCTATTCTTTACTCAAGAAGGTGGTCTCAACAGTATTTGCTTTGGCTGGGGTGATTCAGGTCATTCTTTTTATTCTTCAAATCTACATGTTTCTAGTCAGTAGGTTTTCCATGTAATTTCCAGCAGTTTTTACGAGTATGTCGTGGTTTATTGCAAAAATCACACCAAACCTTTAGTTTGTCATCTTGGTGCCACTGTATATTTGGAGCGCGATAGGTGGCAATCCCCATTAATGCTGAATTTTCCACTAGTCCAACAATGCTTTTCTAGCCAAGCATGACGGTTCTCCTAGTCTCTTCACGTCGAACTTCAGGAAAAAACTTCACCGAGGGAAGGAAGAGGTTGATGACCTAAAATCCTGCCTTGTACTTCATCAAAATCAGCATTCAGCCTAGCTAAAAATTTGAAAAAACACAAGTTCTCCTCCTTCTTCTTAAAGTAATTGCAATCATTTGTGTTCTTCCACTTATAAACATCATTGAATAAATCAAGATCCTGCCATAAACCTTTGAGAAAATGAAAATATTTTGTGACATAATTCTCACCTTTATAGTCTTCACCAAGTTTGAGTTGTAACTCATATAGTTGGGATTGATTCTCGAGATCCGAATACATCAAGGTGACATAATCCCAAAAGGCTTTGGCAGAAGGTGTAAAACCTGGGAAAAATACAATTTTTTTTGAAAAATAGCAAAACGGTAATTTGTCGCTATAGTACAGGTTGAAAACATGAGATTTTCTAGATCTCGAATGACAAAATGGACTCCACCGTTGGAATCGTCTCGCGAAATCTAGCTACCCAGTCGAATTTCGTTGGATTCCGAGACATTCGAAATTTCATGTATTTCGAGGCACGGGTGTCGAACAACACAAGGAGTGGTGCCACATGGAAAGCTTAGAGGAGGACATATGGCATGAGAGCCATGTGGTATGTCAGTTGCCACCTAGTGCATGTGTGTCATGTGTAACCTGGCACACCATGTCAAATGGAGCATATGAAGGACCTGTAATGAATAGGAAAGTGAGAGTTTTATAACATTGGATCAAAACAAAAAAATAAAATAAAAAATAAACAATTCGATTGGAAGAGAAAGGAAAGAAGGAGGAAAGGAAAAGGAAAGAGAAAAGAAAGAAAGGAGAAAAAAGAAAAGAAAATGAAGAAAGGAAAGAAAATGAGGAAAAACAAAAGAGAGGAGGAAGATCCGTTCGTGGAGGAGAAACGATAAAAAAAAAGGGCTCCGATTCTCGGTGTTCTGACGGTCGGAAGTCGTTAGTCCAAGAATTAAACTTTGTCTACTCGACAAGAGCTATGAGTAGGTGCCAAAAAACAAAAGATGTAGGGTTTTCTCACTGGTTCCCTCTTAATCTAGTAGTAAATGATTGTGTGATTTCAACTCAACCATGGGGTGAGTTTTTTGAACGTTGAAATTTGTTTTTTAGACTATTTTCAGGCTGAGTTTGAGGACTTCTTCATGGCTGGATTTATAACCGTTAATGACAGTCCTGAAAGTTGTAAAAAAAAATAAAATAAAAGATAAAACAAAAGCTAAAATTTATAGACTGAGTCTAAATTATTTCCAAGGCTGGGTATGGTCGGATTTATGGTCGGGAATTACTAGTTTGTGTGGACTATTTTTGTGTATTATTACTAGAAATTTTATAACATGCTGAATGTGTTGTAAACATATTGATATATTGGTGTTATATATATTAGCATGAATGGATGCAAATTATATGCTTTCGATATAATTATCCATGATACTTGGCATAAAGTACAGGTTATAAATTGTTATATGTAGTGTTCATTATACATGTAACATGAGAGAACATGCAGTGGCATTTTGCATTGCATATACACGGGAAACATCGCATTTTAAGGGTGAGTGCATGGTTGGTAAATTGACACTGCGTTTGGTGTTTGATTGGGTGGGCTCAGTAAATGAGACAGCGTCAACAGGAATAAAATACTCGATACGGATATATCTACATCTCTTGGATTTGGGATATATCATAAATATCAATTAAATATCGGTGGATATTTTGAAAAAATATCGAGTAAGCGAAAATTAACAAAAATACTTTGAAATCCATGGAAATACTTTGTTGAACTATAAAAAAAATACATAAATAAGCAAATATACACTTGTTGAAGACGATATTCATTATAATTTATCGAGAAATTACATTACTATAGTCATTTAAAACTAAAATGAAGACCGATGTGGCTCCAATACATTATTTGATGAAAGGATCTCATATTGATGCAGAAAATATTCATACCAATATCTTCAAAATATTGAGATAAATCACTAAGAAAAAATAATTTGAGAGTCACATGGAGTTTGGACGTGTATGGATGAGTTTGTAAAGAAATTGTATGATTTTAGGGGTATTTATAGAATTTTTTGGAGTCAAAATAGCCATTGGATTGTCAAAAAACCATTGTGATTTAATTCTAACTGTTGGATTTGATTTTGGTTCAAATCTGATCGTTGAATCATCATATATCTGTTGGAGATCAATCTAAACCGTTAGATCAAACTTCAAATTTAAAATCAACCGTTGAAATATCATATATCCGTTGGAAATCAATCAAAACTGTCAATTCAAGCTTCAAATTTAAAATCAACTGTTGGATTGTATCATATAGCCTTTGAATGCTTTTAAAAAAGCGGATGAAATCTGGACCTTTGGATCAAAGCATGAATGAATCTGGGCCGTTAGATTTTCTGGTCAAGAAGTCAAAGGTAGGCACGGTCAATATTTTCAAAATATTGCCGATATATCTCTGATATTTCTAATATTTTACCGATACATCTATGATAGTTTACCGATACATCTATGATATTTTACCGATATATCTCCGATATTTACCGATATATCTCCGATATTTACTAATATTTTTCTAGAAATTCCAGCACATGCACGCGTGAGATATACTCTTGATATTTCACTGAAATATCAAAATTTTCCGATATTTCGCCTAAATATCGCCGATTTTACCAATTTTTTGGTCAATCGCTTTTTTGGTCAACCGACTTTCGGTTGGCAAAATCGTGTTGGTACCAGCAGATATCCAATATTTCGACTATATATCGACCGATATATCCAATTTTTTGTTCCTTGCGTCCAACAGAGTCGCACGGTTGCATGAAACATAAAATATGTGTCGGGTATCAGCAAGAAGGGATAGATCCCCCTCGAGTGAAAAACTCGTCAATTATGGTCAAACATAGTCCCCAGAGGTGAAAGGCCATAAAAGTGTCTTTGTTTGCAGAGCCCACGGTGAGACACTAAAAATCTACTACCCACAAAAAGGCGCATGGATTTTGAATATAAAATGATCATTGTGATGTATCATCCAAAAAGCTTTGGTTTATAAACAAATGAAATTGGTTTTGAAAATTATCATTGGATGTCATCCAGAATGACGGTTTTTCACACTTGGCATAAGCATGTGTGAGGGAAACGGTGAGGATTTGGGACATAGGGCATGATGAGTCTCATCTCGTTTCATGGCATGTAGGATTCCATGTAGAATTGACATATTTTTCATTGGAATGTTGATGAGTGTATTATTGTGTGAGCATGGCATTGCATGTGCACTTAGGTGGGGAGCCCTTGTAGAAGTTATCCTTACTAGGCATTGCTCACCCCGTCGTGGGACCACCACTTTAGTCTTGAGGTTAATATGTGAGTGGTGACCCTCTATCCTAAGATCGCGGGTATGAAGAAAGCCAAATTGTGGCTTACATGTAATTTTTTGTATATAAGAGAGTTGTAACTTGAACTCTTATGAACTGTTTTGATAAATTTGTATATTTTTCTAAAATATATATGCATGAATGGATCCCGGTGAATGGTACGTGATATGGTGGTATCGAGATATGCGATACTCACGGGTATTCCGCGCGTTGACGGGTTGTCAACGGGACCCTCGGGTTTTGGGGTGTCACAGAGGATAACACATGTAATTTGCACTTATTTCCTCCTCCATAGAATTCGCTAACCAAGCCATTATCATGGAGTTTTCAGCATCCCAAACATCATAACCAGCACCAGTTTTTTCTGGCTCTACCGTGTCACTAGTTAAATATTCGATTTTCCCTCTCCCTTTAATATACATTCGACCAGACTGGGACCACTTGAGAAAATTGTTCCCATTGAGGCGAATTATGAAGATTTGGACAGAATGAGAGAGAGATTCAGTTGGAAGTTTAGAGGAGTTAATATTGGCAGCAGGTGAGTTGATTCGAAATTTACGCCATGATGTGGGTAAATAGAATTAGCTAGATGAGCACAAAAAAAAAAAAAAAAAGGAATAGAGGGAATAATGTCCAAAAGAAAGAAGAACATTGGCCAATTAGGTTGGCTCTGATACCATGAAGAATGAATGGAAGGAATTTCTTCACTTGAATTATTCGGGAAGTAGGAATACTCTCCCTTTTGTAGATGCAATACAACCTATGAAATAGGAAAGAAAGCTACAACTATGTAAAGTAAATATACGATTGTACAATTCTGACTAAGTTACAACTATGTAAGGAAACATACAATTCTAACTTTTAGGAAAATAATAGGATCCCTATAATTACAAAAATATACAACCAAGTTTCAGAAGATTGATTTGCCCTCTTGATATCTAATTGACTTTTGATATACAGCTAACTTACAGCTATGTAAGGAGACTGATTCTCCATATATATATATATATATATATATATATATATATATATATATATGGTGTTCTTAACCAATTATTTAAAGCCATGAGGGACCCTTAAACTCAATGCGGACAATATTTACATGGTTAGGTGCAAGTTATTACAAATACTATCAGAGCTAATCCCCGATCCCATTATGGTTAGTTCATTTGGGTCCTAGGGGATGATGTTTGTCTATTTGACCTCTCGAAATTAATCATTTGAGACACAATGAAAACGTTGTGTATTCGTAAGGGGGTATTGCTCACATCGCATATTGATTAGGGGGAAATTTCTATTCCTATATAAATATGAGCTCCTCTTAATCAAGTAAATGCATTTTAAAATCATGAAAGACTACTTAGGCTCAAAGTCGTTACCCTTTGTAGAGACCAACATAGTTGTTACCCTTTATATTTATGCTTTAATAGGTTCACAATATTACAAAGCTATGTTGTTGCATTCCTTTTAGGAATAACCATTTAAAAGGGAAAAAATCCCTTTTATAAATTACAAAACTAATCTCTCACTTTTATAACACCCAAAAAGACACTTATGAGTTCTCATGTCTAGTTTAGTTGGTAGAACGTTTAAAGTTTAAAAAAGGCAAGACATTCATGGAGAAGAGGGGTCTTAAGTTCGAGTCCCAATAGGAACAATTTACTATATTTTAATAAAATGCTTAGTTCTAAAAAAAAAACAAAAAAGAGACACTTATGATAAAAAAATGTCCTTTCAGCCACCTGAGCTTATTTTCCCCTCAACTCCTATTTTCTCTTCTCCATGTGGCCTTTCTTTCCCACTTCTCACCATATAAGAAAGAAATTTCAGAAATTTCATTCCAAGAGAACCTTAAGGCAACACAGGGTGGAAAGTTGATACGAGAAGAAATATGGTGTAAATTCCATTATTTCCTTCTCCGTGAACTTTGCATGAAGCAAGAGAAACCCCAAGTGTCATATTTAAGTTCTTCTAATTTTATTTTTTTTTCTAAATCAAACCTATATTTTTCCTCTTATTGATACTGTGGGTTGATTCAGTTTACGAAATTGGTAGAAGAAAAAAATTCATTAATGAAAAATACCAGATCAATGAGGTATAAAAATACATACAAAAAAAAAAAAGTGATTGGAAAGGATGCTCTAAAGTCATGTTATCAATATTAGAAAATGAGAACAAATCAATTGAATCTATAAGCATTAATTTTCTTCTTGAAGCATAGCTTTTTAATTTATTTTCTATAAATTTATTTATCATTTATTGATAATGTAAATGAATAAAACTTTTACAAAATTTAAGTTGCAAATTTTCTCGGTAAGGTCATCTCGTATGAGGTAAGAAGCATGAAGTCTGAAGTGTGATTGCGAAAAATAAGCTTAACTACTATCAAATTCACGGTTTATATGTTTTAGATTGCTTAATTTGATTTTATTTAAAAATTTTAATAATGAATTTATTTATTATGAATCACAATGTAATTAAACAAAAAAATTACAAAATTATTTTATCTAAATGTTTAGACTTTCTATTCAAATATGTTAAATACTTAATTCTTTATAGTTTTATTTTCTAAAATTTTCATGATGGTCTTACTATGTTGCTTCATTAAACTTAAAAAAGGAAATTGAAGTTAAAAATTTTGTGGATAAGATCGTAGCTAGTCAAGTGCCAAAAATAATATATTAATTTTATATTTAATTACTTGGTATCTTGTTCATTAATCTTTAAAATGGCTTTAATATTAATTATTGTTATATCATGCAATGGTGATAATTGTAGTCTCTTGAATTTTAAGATCCGCTGGATCGATCAGATTATCGACTTGCCGACATATACTGCAAAACAATCCAGAAGCGGTGATGCTCAGATGCGCCTCTCCGATGCCTAAGTCAGATCAGGGAATCTGGAGAGAGAAAGAATCCTTCTTTTTTAGTCAAGTATGTCATACCTTCTTTGGTGTCACTCCCTCATCTTTTATGGAGGAGGGAGGTCATCCGCTTTTTATGGGAAGTAGATGATTTCTTTCCGAAACGGAAGGGGAAGGTGGCTCATAGCTCGCACGTTATGAACTATTCTTCCCTTTAGATAGTCAAGTAGCCCGCATCTTCTGCCCTAAGAAGTGTTTGACCGCTCTCATGGTGGTTACGTGTGTGACTCGTAAGTGGATACTCGTTCAAGCTGAGGTGGGTAAGCCAGCTGCCTTCTTAAAGATGATAGCATGCCAAGAGAGATTGTACCATGCATTATATCTCTTGCCTGGCTGGGGAAGTATGTTTGGGCCTGGCTTGTAAATGGAGATGATTGGGCGTGGGCGAACCGATATCTTTGTGGGCCCGGTCGGCCGGTACAGTTGGTTGGGCAGGCGAAGCCCATAGTACCTAATGCCCCCATTTTCTGGCGGGAGGCGATCGTCCCGGTTGGAAGAACGTTTAATGGCTGGCTTGAGTGTGGGTACCGATTGGATTGTATTAATGTTGGTATGTTCCAACGTGCGCATTACCGAGGAATTTTTTAGTTTTTTGGTGTCGCATTTGATGTGGTTATTTGGGATTCCCTTGAAGCTTGAGGTCCATATAAAAGGTCTACAGGGTGGCGAATTCCTTTGTGCAACTAGTTATTACCGGTTTTTCAGCGGGGAGGTTTGGTTAGGCGTTGCCGGGAGTCAAACTTTTATGATTGCTACATGGAAGAGGCTTACAAAGGGGGTTTAAACGTGATTTCCAAGTATAGACTAGGCCGAAGGTTGCAATATTGAGCGGAGTCGGAATTGTTTGCGTTTGGGATAATATTCTTGAGTTATATGCCCCCTTTATGGCTGCGTCCTTAGGTGGTTCGAAAACTGGAATGGAATCCTCTACAGCCAAGGACACCCCCTCCCAAATCAACGGGGCTCTTCGTGTTCCTTTCCACCTTCTGTAGAACCTTCTTTCCTAGCCTCTGCTTCAACTCTTTCTTCTTTTTTGGCCTCTACGCCTATTTTTTCCTTTTTTTTAGCCTCTGTATTTGGTATGGATGGATCATGGAATCATAGTATGATCACTTTGTTATAAGCGTTGCTGTGTAATTTCAAACGCCCTTTAGTGTGATTAATGAATTTACATTTCCTGAAATTTCCGCTTTCCTGCACACATTGTTCTCATGCTTCCCAATTCTTGGCTAGTGACATGGATTGAGTCTTATGGCCGAGGGCTTTTGTATTTGATATGCTTTGAAATGGGCCGGTCTAGAAGTAGCATGGTTGGCCGACGCAAACACGTTTGTTAGGGTGGCACAAGGGCCCACGATCCTAGCCCACATTCGTTCATTGTGCCCTAAAAAGCAAAGCGTCGTTAGGATTCAAATTGGTCGTGGAGACGATGAGTCAGCAGTGCATTTAATGCGTCTGCAGGCTCTAGACGCTTAATATATAAGGAGCCATAATTTGATTTCACCCGGTCCTATACTTGTTTCTTCTTGGTTATCCTGTTTTCCTGTTTTCCTCTTGCTCGAGATTTTCTGTGGATACTCTAGTGTGACGTTGCGGCACTTGTGGCCAGTTCTTCCGGTGACATTTAGTTTCCATTTACAAGTAAACATATTACGCTCTGGGTCCGTTGATTTTGATTACCCGTACGTTTTTCGTACAAGGATAGCAGGGTATCCTTAGAACACACTTTGGGTGGCGATAGTCAGGGCTTAGTGGGCTAACACACACGGTTTGTATCATGGCGGGTGATTGTTGTTCCCTTTTTTTTTTTTTTGTGCCTTGTAGAGATGGCAGAGGTTACGAAGAGACTTCCACCGGCCCGGGCGGGTCGCAGTGAGGAACTGCAGGGACGCCTTCTCTGGCGGCATCATCTCCTCCTTGTCTATGGAGGAGTTGAGGGCCTATTGTGAAATCCCCGATGATATTGATATCGTGATGTCTAAGGGCCCGACTGAGAATATTGTGGGCAAAGAATACAACACGATGTTTTTCACCTAGGAGCAATTAAGCGTGGGCCTTCTCTTGTGTGTCGTCTACGGGTGACAATTCTTGCACTTGAGCTCACACACTTCACCCAAGCGTCATTCGGATTCGTAGATGCATTCTAAACCTTCTTTACCAGCTTGATCTTTCATTGGTGGAGGTTTTTTTTGCTTATACCTTAAGGGTAGCATAAGGTGGTCGGATGTCCATGTCAGCCCAGAGCCCCAGGTTGCAATTCATTACAGGACTCCTCGACTCGCCCAAGACTGAGGCAAAGGGTGTGATCCTAGTCAGGGGAGCTTGGGATGAGACCTCAGGTTCCCCAGACCTTCCGTTTGATGTAAACCATTCAATGTTTTTTCCAGGTGTGTACAAGTAATGGGGCCTATCGGCTGGTGTACTATTCATATGCCCATTTTATGTACACGTGTTTCATTATTGTGGGTTGTTTGCACGGGGAGAGAGATCTAGTAGGAGCAGGCGATGCATTAGGTGGAAAGATCCAGTTTGAAAATCAGGAGGTTATTTGGAGATTTTTGAGGCGGGAGCGCGTCAACGAAGTCCTTCTTCATAGTGAAGAACTTGCATGATTTAAACCTTTTATCCTCGTCTGAGCGTCCCAATAATTTCAGCCCTCTACCCTCGAAATTATGGAAGGTAGGCGCCGTGCTGCGGACGCCGAGACTTAATCGGTGGTTCATCTGACCGGAAGCGGATAGCGGCGTGGTCGGGGTGGTGATCGACACTCAGTAGTGCAACCTTCCTCCACTAGCGAGGATTCCGGCCCTACCCCCCAGGCATCTAGTTAAGGAGAAAGGGGTAGCCGTTTAGAGCGACTTCTCTTAAAAATAAAGGGCGTCACGCCCCCGAACGAAGAAGGAAAGGGGGCGTCGATCAGCGTTCTGGGGCGGGAGTGGAAGACTTCGTCAGCAGGTTCCCACGTATCCATTTGTCCCCCGAATTGGGAAGAAGAAGAGGAAGAGGACGGGATATTGGATTTGATTCATAACTTTGCTGCTTGGAAGCGGAAGCGAGATGCTAGCTTCGAGCGAGTGGCTAATACTATCCCGGGAGTGGCCGGGGGATCGGGTCGGTCTCTCTCGGATGAGGGTTCAAAGGTGCCGACAATTGTCATCTCAGGTTCGCCTGAAATGGGTTTGAATGACCAGTCAACTCCGAAAAACGTCACCTTGGAGGAATCCAAGGAGGTCGTCCCTACTCGTGCGATCGGGTGATCCATCCTCGAGCAAGCGTAGCCTTGATCGGATAAGGCCCGAAATGTCACGCGGTCGGGCGCGGGAGGCGTCTTCACGATCGGATGTGGCGACTTCGTATCTTTCCTCCTCGTGGCCTGCTTCCCAGGATGAGGTATCAATTCACAGGCCGGAAGAGGCGCTGAGAGATGTCGATCGGTGGAGGCCGCTGTGGGAAGAATCTTGGTAAGTAGTTTACTAAGGCCTGATGAGTACGGATGCACAGTATTTGTTGACCAGAGGCAAGCGAAAGAGTATACCATCTCGATCCTGTTGGTACCAAAGAAGATCTCCAGCAAATGATTGAAGATGGGATGTAGGTTCGCAATTGTAATTTTGCTCAATCGACGGAACTGGTAAGCTTGTAAGCTCTATAGCACGTTCTAGCATTAATTCTTAGTTATTTTCATATCCTTAATATGTTTCTTCGCAGGCGATTGATGCTATTCGGAACATGGCCTTGTAGCATCGAGAATTTCAGACCCGGTTGAGGGATGTGGAGGGAGATACGGCTCTCGCCCGATCGGTGTTTTAGGCAGGCCACTGAGTCAGCCTTCGCAGTGATGAGTCAAAGTCGAGGCGCTTAGAGTATGAGGCTAGAGAAGCCGTTGAAAGGCGAGTTTGTGAGCGAGAGAGAGACAAGCTGGGCCTTAGAGTGGCGATGCTTTGCCCGGAACGAAGAGGCGGGCGCCTGGGCATAAGTGGAACTGAGTGCTTGGTCGGCGCTCATTGCTAAACGCGAGGCGGAAGGTGTAGTCTAAGTTGCCTTGACATTCTTTAACCAAGCGGCGCGTATAGCCGAGAAGAGTGCGTGGGGTGATAAGGATTGTTTCTCCGCGCTCGGGCTGGTGCATGGGGATCTGATGAGTAAGCCCAGAAGGCATCGGGAGCAATGACATCCGTGCGAATGACCGTCGACAATCTGATCTATGTAGGGCAAAGGGAAGTTGTCTTTAGGGCAGGCGTCATTGAGATCGGTATAGTCTACGCATACTCTCCACTTATCTCTTTTCTTTAGTACCACTACTACATTGGCAGCCATTAGTCTTGATTCGATGAACACGGCACAAAAAGGTTATCTATTTGACCCTAAATAACCTGATGTGATCAGTGGAAGCATACTTATATCTTTATCCCTAATCGGCTTATAAGCAGTGAACCATTAACCCCTGAAGAAGCATCTTGTTGAGCTAATGCCAATCATAATAAGTGGGTTCGACGAATACATCAATGTTACAAACGAAACACGCATGATCGTTTTCTCTTCCCAGACGGAAGGCTAACATAAGTGTACTTGCTCCAGAGGCTCGTGAGAATATTGATTTAAAGGATCCATAGCTAATAGTTCCCTGTCCTCCTTCCCTGCCCGGGTAGCGAACTGTGATTGCTATTCTAAGGATTGTGATTCGGGGGTTGGATTGCTGGAGCTTTCACCTTTCTCACGCTCTATATACATGGTGTGGCACTAGCGGCGCTAGCGGTAGCTCATGAGGTCAATCGGAGTGGTTGGAGTAGCTGATTGTTTTAGTGGTAGGTTGAGAGTGTGCTTTCATAGCATGCAGCCCGAGACTGGCGGCTGATGGCGTGTATGGCTGATTCTTATTGTGAAAATAAGACTTGTTGAGTAACTAACACCTTAGCGGAAGGCGATATCACCCATGGTTAGCGTGGTGGCCCCATTGAATCTGACAAGAGTATGCCACTCCAGGCCCCAGTTTTATCAGCGGAACTCATCTGCTGAAAATTTGGAGATTTACTGCTCACGCGTCGAGCCGCACTACCCGAGAGTCAACAAGTCTGTGTACATGAAAGGTATTGTGCATAAAGTAGCACAAGTGCATGTGGTATGAAGTAATAATGCTGGGCGGGTTAAATGGGAGGAAAGGATATGGGGTCGTCAACCGGCTGTATTGCTCTACTATTATACGGGAGTGCGATGGTGTTCACGGGCTCGAGGCCTCTTGGGCGATCGCGGTTATCGTTTAAGGCCACAGTATGTAATTGATGGTGGATCGGGGCTCGGACAGGAGCTATGAACTGGCCGCTATTCTTTCAGCTACTGGAGCGGTTTTTTCCGTGCGAGCCGGCTCCCAGATATATCTTCTGAGGTGGCCAGCCCGAATGAGTCTCTCCACTAGAAACTTCAAAGTTCGACATCTGTTAGTTTCATGCCCATGGTCCCTATGGTAATCGCACCTCAGAGATCAATTACGTTGCTCAGGATCCGGCGAGATTGGGAGGCCATTTAAAATGGGAGATCCACACGATGAGGGAGAAGCTGTCGTAGGAGATGTTCGATAGAGATGGCCCAGGGAGGTTCCTCTTTTCTCCTACTTGCTCCCGGAGAGACCTTTGATTCTTAATCTGGCTCCCTTACGCAGAATTTGCCCATTTGTGGCCGCTTGCTATTTTGAGTGTAATCATTACCATCTAGAAATTTGCCGGATGTTATCTTAGCGTAAGTATATATACTACACCGGATTACATGTCTGAGTTCTTCCATCGTTACAGCGGGTCCGGTGTGCTTATTTGGGAAGAAAAGGGTAGTAAACTAAAAGCTTCTTGAAAGTTACGGAGGACCGTCCCATCTTGTATCATCGATTTGTTAACTCCCGATCTCACAGTGAAGTCCGGATAGACTCATCCTAACGCTTGAAGATGGTTTATAGTGAACTGATGTTTCCCTTTTGCCGGACTAAACATAAGTATTGGGAAACAAATGCAGCCCATAACTCGCTGAACGAGTTTATAGATCCTCTTAGGAGTTTATGGAACCAGGCCAGGGCGAGTCCCTTTAGGCTAGTTGGAATACCTTGCACAAAAGACGATCATTCCCCGTGCTAAGAATCATCGTTTGGTTGAAGTGCAACATGTGGTCATATGGGTCAGAGGAGTCGTCATACATGACAAATGGCGGTATGGCAAAGCTGTAGGGAGGCTCATAACTCAAAATGTGCTCCCCTAATGGGGACGACAACATGTCCTCAAGTCCAGGACAACAATAAATTACGGGCATATGCGGGGCCAGTGCGGCCGGCGAGATGCGAGCGGAGAGTGATGGTGTTGTGCCCATTTGTGTGGGTATGTTTTAGGGCGTGCTGATGTCGCTTTTCACGCTAAGTCTCTCCGCCTTGAGCAAGGCATCTTAGTTGTGAGCAGGCTAAGAACGTGGGTGAGCCTCTTTGACTCGGCCTCCACATTTGTTCTTGAGTATGAATCCGAGAAAGTGGGGAGGCTGCCGGAAGATATCATCATCCAGCTGCGGTCGTCACCTCGGTCGGATAGGCTCCTTGCCTTTATTTTGCTTAACTGGGGGTGCTAAGTGGCTACTCCCTCGTGCATTTTCGATCCGTTCCCCCTCCAAGAGAGTCCGCAAGCGGTCGTTTTCCTGCTGCAGATGGTCAGCACGGCTCTGAAATTCGGCCATCTGTTTGGCCTGTTCCTCTGCTTTACTTGCATATATCTGGCACCCAGAAGAATTGATCTTGAGGATTGATTCGTGGACTACTAGCCATGATGACCAAAATCAGTCCGATGGGTTGATTGGGAACCTACAAGCTTGCCGGGGACAGTCACTTGACGGATGCGACCAAGCCAACAAATCGCCGATGAGATTTTTTGCTTGGTCGTTCCCATAGATGGCGCCAATTTTAGTCTGAATTTTACGAGCCCTTTGGATGTTCGGAGCATCAACGTCGGCGAATGCCTACAAAACAATCAAAGCGATGATCTCCGCCTCTCTAATGCTAAGTCGGATCGAAGTCTACGAAGAGAGAAGAATCAGGATTTTTTTTAGTCAAGTATGTCATATCTTCTTTGGTGTCACTCCCTCCTCTTTTATGGAGGAGGGAGGTTGTCCGCTTTTCATGGGAAGTAGATGATTTCTTTCGAAGCTTGAAAGGGAAGGTGGTGCATGCTCGCGATGCCAGACTATTTTCACTTAGATACGAAGTAGCCCATCTTACGCCCCAAGAAGTGTTTGATAGCTCTCAGGGTGGTTACGTGTGTGACACTCGTGGGTCGATACTCGTTCAAGCTGAGGTGGGTCAGCCGGCTGCCTTCTTAAAGATAATAGCCGGCCAGGAGAGATTGTACCAGGCATTATATCTCCTGCCCGGCTGAGGAAGTATGTTTGGGCCTAGCTTGTAAATGGAGATGATTGGGCCCGTAGACTGGGCCATTATACTGTGGGCTTCAGTCAGCCGAGACTGTTGGTTGGAGGGGTTGGGCCAAAGCCCATGGTACCCACAATAATGGGATGCTTGTCATCAAAGTATGTTGAATGATTGATACACAATTATCTATTCAATTCACTTACAGGAGCAGCCCATATGGATTAGTTTTGAAATGTTGGAAAAATTATTCTATATGAGGAATTTGGCTATGTAATTAGTTAATTTCTCACAAATGAGTTTCACACTTTGATATATATAGTTGGAAATGCATTTAAATTTAACTTCATGCATGTTGGGAGGTTTGTAATTGAATATCAAGGTTATTTCAAAGTTATTGATAATATTACCATTACACTTTCCTAACAACAAACTACATATTTATAAGAAGTGTGTATTATAAAGGTACTGAACTTACTCTAAATTAGAAAAATATTAGGTTATTTTTGTAGACTCTTTTTGGAAGTTGCATCTACAATTTACTTTATATTGAACTATTGACAAGTTGTTTTCAAAATAAACTTGAAGAGATTTAGTCAATCTAGATTTGTTCTATAATATCACATTTAGTTTGAACTTAATAGATATCAAGTTGATTTTATATAAACTCATATGAAGTTATGTCTACATGATATATTGTCACCTGAGCCTAATTATTATCAAGTTGTTTCTACAAACTTGAAAGTAATTAATTACACACAATTCACATAATAGACATAACTTTGCTTTAAAATATGTCCTATCAGCTGCAACCACATACCTTATTGATGTGTAAAACCCAACAAGTGGTGCACCAATGAATATAAAAGAGTACTTGAATTGATTATCACAATCAATGACTATATCAATAATGGTATTGTGACCTTTTTGCTCTAAAGCATAGTACGCAATAGAACAATAAAGCACTATAAGATTCCTCAAGTGACCCCTTGTTAAAGGTTGCAGAACATAGCATAGCAGAGAAAACTTCTGGAGAAACTCTCAAAACTTTATTGAAGAAGGATCAGTATTTAAACACATAATAGAAGAATCTAGAAGAAGTTTGTTACAAAGATTAGTTACATGAAGTCCATAAGAGTTAGTTGTCTATCCCCATCGTGGCTTGGAGAAGACTCTTGATCTGAATGAGCCTTGTTTGTTTAGACTATCGGCATCTTCAGCAGAGACCCCATAAGCTGGACATGGAACTAACCATGGCAGAAGCATTTACCTAAATGCTGAAATCGTGCTAGAGGTAAGGCCTTTTGTGAGTAGATCTCTGATTAGGACTCTGTGGGACATATCTTACTTGAAGCACGATCGACAACTAAACTACGAACAAAGTGCACATCCAACTCAATGTGTTTTGTTCTGGCATGAAAAATTGGATTGCCAAGGCTCTAACTCCTAAGTTATCACTCCAAAGAATAGGTGGTTGAGCAGGAAGGTTAATATCAATTTCAGCTAGCAAATTCTAAATCTAAACCAAATCTGTTGCCACACTGGCAAGCTCTATACTTTGCTTCAATACTTGATCAAGCAGCCACTTTTTGTTTTTTTGAACTCCATGTAATTAGATTACCTCTTAGAAAAACACAGATACCGTTGACTGATTTACTATCATCTAAATTACTTGCCCAGTCAACATCACAAAATCCTTCTAAATTCAAGAGTCGAGCTGGTTTTAAGAGCAAACTATAGTTCAAAGTACCTTTAATGTAGCGAAGAATACGTTTACATGCTCCCCAATGTGCAATAATAGGAGCTTGAAGGCGACTCAACTGTTAATAGGAAGCTATACGGTCTAGTAAGTGTTAAGCAACGGGGAAGAGAGAGAGAGAAGACACTATTGTGCTTCAATGCATGGAGGATAAGCAAACAACTCACACTATCATTTAAGGATAACTTGTTACTTAAGCACATAGAGTTGAACAGCTTAGCGTATCCATGTTCATTTTGTGTAACAAATCTCTAGCATATTTTGACTGATTTAAATGCAACTCGGAAGAGGAACGAGTTACCTCAAATCCTAGGAAATAGTTGACTGAACTGAGAGTTTTGAGAGCAAATTTAGCATGAAGATCCTTGATTACCTTCTGTAAATCAGCTTGACTCTCTCTAGTTTTGAGTATATCATCAACATAAATATTTGTTATCATCAACATAAATTTAGCATGGAGAAGACTCTTGATACGAGTGAGCCTTATTTGTTTGAACAATATCAGCATCTTCAACACCCCTTGGAGCAAGGCTTTCTTGTTTTCCTTGCTTTATTTGCTCTTTGTTGCAATTGGAAGTTCCATATTGCTTTCAAATATTTGCTACAATGTCTTTTTGATACGGGAACATACCATGATAGATAATCTAAGGGGTTTAGATAAGTAAAGGAATTAGTTTGTGGTATTTTAGGGTTATCATGTATAACTTTGATGGGTAAGGGATAGTGTAACACCCTAAATTATACCCTAGTAGTTATTACAATTTAGAGGTATAATAAAAGAAAATTTTGTATTTTTCGAAAAAATTAATTGCTAAATGTGAAAAATGACATAACATGGATTTTTAAAGAAGTAAAGGTGATAATGGTAAAATGTCAAATTAGGGACTTAAGAGTCATTAAGCTAAAAGATTATGTGTTATTATAGAATTTGAATAAGTTGACTTGCAAATTAATGGGAATTGGAGGACTAAAATTCAAGGGCCAAAATATGAGTTAAAAGAGGTAAAGCCAAACATGGCCTCATAACAAATGAGATAAGACCAAAAACTTGTCTTTGAATGAGGGAGGATTTGTAATTTTTTTTTTTTGTTATAGTGAAACTTGTATTGATACAAGTAACTTTTTTGAGACTCAAGCATATGTACAAGACTTTTTAAACACCACTATGGTGGTAGTTTTACTTGGTTATATTTTGTAGTCTTAAATTTTTATAATTCATACTTTTGAAGTAAGATTATGTCATTTTATACTTTTTGCTTGAGTTGTTCTCAATTATTTGCCAAATGTCGGTTTACAGGTCTCAACTCTATGTAGCTTCCCCTCACTTGCCATAGTTATGGGGTAGAGGCGTTACAATTTAGTAGTGCAGCAGTGATTGGTGGAAGTTAGTCTTAAGAAATCCACTGCTTCCAGACCCAATTTCATGGGACTTCTTTGCCCAAGAGTTTCAGACAAAGTATGTCACCGATGACCATAAAGAGACCAAATTAGAGCAATTTACAGATATGAAACGGGAATCTGATAGTGGCGAAGTATGAGAAAGAATTTAGCCGCCTTAGTAAGTATGCACCAGAACCAGTTCTTACTGAAACTTTTCGATGTAGACAGTTTGAGGATGACCTAAAGGAGTCCATAAAAATGTACCTCACGGCTGTTACATCGTTGCAAGTGGCGAATTTTTATCAGTTGGTGCAAGCGGCTATGAAAATTGAGAAATCCAAAATGAAGAATCAGGAAAGAAATTGAGAGAGTTCTTTAGAGGTAGTTCATCTTCAAGTAAAAGGACTAAAGATTCTTAAGTGGAATCAGTACATGGTTTTGCTACTACAGGTAGGAGACAAGGACTTACAATGACATAGGGTTACGTAGGGGCACTTCCAGCCGGATAAGAGGAGCCTTAGATACTCGCACTGTCACAAACATCATCCTGAATTGCCGAGCTAAGCGGGTTTATGTCCAGATGTAGACACGGACCATCTGATAGTAAATTGTTCGTGAGGATTTGGAAGTTCTAGAAATCCTCAAGGAAGTAGTAGAGGAGGGTCATATGTTCCTCCATCGACTTGTGATAGAGGTAGAGGGCGAGGTAGTTCGGGGCAGCAAAGAAGAAGTATTGAATCATAAATAGTAAATCGCCCTACTACTACAGTCCCAGCTCGAGCCTATGCAATAAGAGCTTATGAAGATCAGGACGCACCAAGGGTTATTGCAGGTAATTTCACTCTTTATAACAATGAAATGCATGCTTTGGTAGATCCAGGTTCTACACATTCTTATATATGCATTGAACAATTGAGTGAAAAATTGCCATTAGTAGGGCATAGCATATTTCTTAATATTTGCAATCCTGCGGAGCATAGTGTTAGAGTCAGCCAGAAGGTGTATAGGCGTCTCTAAAGGTCCATGATAGAGAGTTTTCGGTTGATTTGATTGCTTTGTCTTTTCATGAGTTTGATTTGATTTTGGGGATCGTTTGGTTATACAAACATTAGGCTATAGTTGATTGCGATAAGAAAACATTAGTGCTTAAATGTTCTGAATAATCAAAGGTAATTGTACATGGTATCCGATCTGAATCAGAGTCACATGTAATCTCTGCTATGCAAGCCCGACGTTTTCTTAGAAAAGGTTGTGAAACCTTTTTGGCTTTAGTACTTGACTCCAAGAGAGGACAGGCAAATCTAGAAAATATTCTGGTGATAAAGGAACTCCCTGATGTGTTTCCCAATGAATTACCAGGTTTACCACCATTGAGAGAAGTAGATTTGTTTATTGAAGTTCTACCTGGAACAGTTATGATTTCTAGGGCACCCTACAGTATGGCCCCAACTGAATTAAAAGAGTTGAAGACTCAACTACAAGAGCTATTGGACAAGGGATTCGTTCGACCTAATGTTTCGCCTTAGGGTGCGTCGGTTTTGTTTGTCAAGAAGAAAGATGGCACTCTCCGGATGTGCATTGATTATCGGAAAATAAATAATGTAACAGTGAAAAATAAATATCCATTGTCGAGAATAGAAGATCTTTTTGATTAGTTGAAAGGGGTAAGTGTCTTTTCTAAGATAGACTTGCAATCGGGATATTATCAACTTCGGGTGAAAGATGTTAATGTCGAAAATATGCTAGAACTTAGATATGGTCATTATGAGTTTTTAGTAATGCCATTTGGGTTGACTAATGCACCGGTCACATTCATGGACTTGATGAATAGGGTATTCCACCCTTATTTGGATCAGTTCGTAGTGGTATTCATAGATGATATTTTGGTGTATTCTAAGGATGCACAAGAACGTGAACAACATTTGAAGATAATGTTGCAGATTCTAAGAGAAAAACAGTTGTTTGAAAGTTAAGTAAATCAGATTTTGGCTTAAAGTGACATTCTACGACCATATTGTGTATCTGTAAAGAATTGTCGCACTTACCTGCGAATTGAAACAATTATGAATTGGAAAGCGACCTCGATAACGGATGTGAGATTTTCTTAGGTTTAGCTAGGTATTACCGGCGGTTTGAAAGTTCCGTCATAGCATCTACACTTACTAGTTACTCGATGGGTGGGTGAATGGGATGACAAGTGTCAGTCAAGTTTTGTCTGATTAGTTGAAGCACCGGTGTTATTTCGACCTCTCAGGAATTAGAATATGCTTTGTATAGTGATGCTTCAAAGATAGGTTTGGGATGTGTATTGATGCAAGATGTAAAATTAGTAGCATATGCCTCTAGACAGATGACACCGCATGAGCAAAATTATCCCACACATGATCTGGAGTTGACAGCAGTAGTGTTCGCTTTGAAAATATGGTGACATTATTTATATGGTGAAAAATGTAGAATATTTATCGATCATAAGAATCTTAAGTATATGTTAACTCATAATGAATTGAACTTGAGGCAACGTCGGTGGCTAGAATTGTTCAAGGACTATGATTGCATAATTGATTACCACCCCGAAAAAGCTAATGCGATGGAAGACGCTTTAAGTAGAAGAACAATTTATGTTTTGTCCTTGAAACACTGTGCATGGAGATTTGCATATGATGGAGCTTTGTTAACTCAATTGAGAGTTATGCCTGATTTGAAACAAATGATAATAGATGCTCAAAAAAATGAAGTCAAGTTGCAATAAAGGGTACAATTAGTCATAAATGGAGACAAAACCGACTATTCTATAAAAGATGATGGAGGTTATATTACAAGAAACTGATTATGTATCTGAATGTCGGGAATTGAAAAGAAGTTGATGTAAGCCACAATGCCATATTCACCAGCCATCTTGGAGGTAACAAGATGCAGGAGTTGAAGCGATTACTATTGGTTGAGAATGAAAAGGATATAGTAGAGTATGTATCGAATGTTTGAATTGTCGACAAATAAAGTTCGAACATCAAGAATATTGATGCAGTGCATTAAATCCGTCTCAATTCCTGATGGAAGTGGGACAATATTACTATGGATTTTATGTCTGGTTTTCCCCTCACCCAAAAAAAAACATGATTCAGTTTGAGTAATCGTAGACAAGCTTACAAAGTCTGCTCACTTCTTACCAGTCCGGCTTGACTATTCCATGGATCGATTAGTAGAGTTGTATGTGAATGAGATAGTTCGGTTGCATGGGATTCCACTATCAATAGTGTCTGACCGCGATCCACGGTTTACATCAAGGTTCTAGAAGGGATTACAGTTAGCCTTGGGAACTCGGCTTAATTTCAATATAGCATTCCACCCGCAGACATATAGACAGTCCGAGAGGTTGATTCGAGTGCTCGAAGATATGCTTCGGGCATATGTAATGGAATTTCCTGGAAGTTGGGATAGGTATATTTCATTGATGGAATTTTCTTTACTCTTGATAGTTATCGACAAGTATTGCTATAGTACTTAGTATAAAGCCTTATATGGCTAGAGATGTAGAATTCCCGTATGTTGGACGAAGTTGAATGAGGATAAAGTGATTGGTCTAGACATAGTGAAAGATACAGAGGATAAAGTTCGGGTTATTTAGCAAAGGTTAAAAGCTGCAAGTGACCGACATAAGTCTTATGCTGATTTGAAAAGAAAATATATTGTATATGAAGTCGGTGACAAAGTATTCTTGAAAGTATCACCGTGGAGGAAGATACTCAGATTTGGAAAGATAGGGAAGCTGAGTCCAAGATTCATTGGCCCATATGAGATTTTAGAAAGAATTAGACCAGTGGCCTATCGGTTGGCACTTCCTTTAGAGTTAGCTAAGTTGCATGATGTGTTCCATGTGTCTATGATTCGGAAATACCTTTAAGATGAATCGCATATCCTGCCAGTACAAGAAGTACAAGTGCAACAGGATTTCTCGTATGATGAAGAGCCAAAGGCTATTACGAGCGTGGGGGAAGTGGCGGTGCGGAATAAGCAATCTGGATTAGTGAGAATGCTTTGGCAAGCAATACTATGGCATTGAGGAAGCTACTTGGGAGCCAGAAGCGACTATGAGGGCATAGTACCCGTAACTTTTTTATTCATGTATGAATTTCGAGGATGAAATTCTTTTAAAGGGGAGAGAATTGTAACACCCTGAATTATACCCTAATAGTTATTACAATTTAGAGGTATAACAAAAGTAAAATTTGTATTTTTAGAAAAAATTTAAGTGCTAAATGCGAAAAATGACATAACAGGGATTTTTAAAGAAGTAAAGGTGATAATGGTAAAATGTCAAATTGGGGAATTAAGAGTCATTAAGCTAAAAGATTATGCATTATTATAGAATTTGAATAAGTTGACTTTCAAATTAATGGGAATTGGAGGACCTAAATCTGAGGGCCAAAATATGAGTTAAAAGAGGTAAATTCAAACATGGTCTTATAACAAATGAGATAAGACCAAAAACTTGTCTTTGAATGAGGGAGGATTTCATTTTGGGCAAAGCGAGAGCTAGGGCATCCGTTGGAGGAGAAGAAGGCCATTTTTTTTTCTTTTTTTTGTGTTGTTCTCCATTTCAAGGTTCCACTTGTTCAAGTAAAGTGAAGAAGAAAGGAAGAAGAAGTGAAGAAGAAGAATCAATGTTAGGAAAAACCCTAACTCTCCACATCTTTGATTTTTGGTTGGTTTGAGGTTGTTTTGGAAGTGTTTATGGTTAAAGACCAAGAAGTGTAAAACGAGATGCATAGGTTTTAAGGGATTTGTTGTCCAAAGTCTTCCTAAAACCCCTATTTTATGTTTTAGCCATGGCCTACAGATCTCTAAATTGGATGATTCCAATTGGAGATGGTGCGTAAGACTCATGGATGAAAATGTCTAGAGGAAACAGAGACCTAAATCAGTCCAGAAAGAGCAATAATTTTGGTGTTTCAGAGATGGACCAAAAAGAGTCGAAAACAGGAAATTTCTAGGTTGTGTCGTGTTTTGTGTTTTGGCCATAACTTGGCCCTTAGACCTCTAAATTGAGTTATTCAAATTTTTGTGTAATCTAGACTTCTGGGAGAGCAACTTTCATGAAGAAAGTATTACAAGAGTATGTTAGAAGTGTCAGCACTAGGACCATTTTGTGTAAAATGGATATGATAGAATTATAAGGGAAGTGATGTCAAAATTTCCCTAGAACCCGTTTTCTTGTACTAGCCATAACTTGGCCTCCCGACCTCCAAAAATATAGAAGGTACCGATAAGCAATTCTGACCCTAAGTCCCCTGTTTTTTAAACTAAAGTGAAGATATGGGTTTTGATTTATTAACATGGGTCGGTTTTGTATTTTGGCCATAAGTTAAGTTATAATGTTCCAAATTAGATGATTCTAATTTCTACTGAAAATAGACTCACAGAATTACATCTTTCATGAAAGAAGTTTGGGTAAAATATGTCTCGTTTGTTCCCAAAAAATTGTGCAAGTAAAGGTGAAAAATATGTTTCTAGGTGGGAAGAACATTTCCCATAATTTGACCTCTTTGGCTAAAATGCATTGTTAATGCATGATAGTTATGACTTAAACATGCTGATATGTATGAAGAAATAATTTGGCCTCTTTGGCAATATACGTTGTTAATGCATGATAGTAATATGACTTGAACATGTTGATATACTTTGAAAGTACGGTCATAAATTGACAAAATAATATGAATGAGGTTAGACCTCTTAAAATGCTCTGAATTACATATAATTGTATGTCTGCTTAAGATTGGATCGTGAATAAATAAGGACTAGTGCTATGACACTCTTGATTAGTGCTACAACTCTCCTGATTAGTGCTACGGCACTCCTGTTTAGTGCTTTGGCACTCCTGTTTAGTGCTTCGGCACTTCTGATTAGTGCTATGACACTCCTGATTAATGCTATGGCACTCTTGTTCAGTGCTTGACCTCATGTATTCGATTACTTCGACGCACTCCACGCTGCCCCTTTTCGGGTATCTATTACCGTGTACCTGTATTCATTCTTATTGGTCTATGTAAGCAAACATTTATATGAAAGTACATGAATAGGTCAATATGCTTATGAAAATAAAATTTATGATGCATCGGCATATACGGCATACCGTACTATAATGTACCCTCGGGTATATAGTTTAGTGTATGATATGTACTCCTACGGGAGAGATGAAAATGATGACCCGCAAAGGATACATACATGTGTGTGTGTGTGTGTGTGTATATATATATATATATATATATATATATATATATATATATATATATATATATATATATCTCTCTTTCTTTCTCATATATATATGAACACGATAAGCATGAAAATGGTTAGAGTAATTACGAGGAAATATGTTGTATGTTTTGTTTATTGTATTTGAGAATAGTTATAAGGGGTTTTGTTTGTATGTATTTTCCTCACTAAGCTATAAGCTTAGCATAGATGTTTAATCATGTAGGTGCTAAAGAAGTTGTCAAGGACACCCCACGTTCGTCAAGGCCAACACAGCCTTAGGAGTCTCCCTTTGTAGGACCCTATTCTTTTTGTAATAGAAGTGGTTGTGTAATATTTTTTTTTGTTATAGTGAAACTTGTATTGATACACGTAATTTTTTTTAGACTTAAGCATATGTACATGACTTTTTAAACACCACTATGGTGTTAGTTTTACTTGGTTATATTTTGTAGTCTTGAATTTTTATAATTCAAACTTTTGAAGTAAGATTATGTCATTTTTTACTTTTTGCTTGAGTTGTTTGTTGGATACATAAAAGTGCAACATTTATATAGGGTTTTAATTACCTCAGCTCATGTTTACTCATTTTATTGTGTAGAATGGTGACCGTTTCTAGCGTTTTTATGCATGTGCAGGTTTTTCGAGCCCCGTGCACATTTTCGTAGTGGTTTGGTTCCAGAGAACAAATGTAGATCATCGTTGTCGATTCTGATATTGTGTAGAAGGCCCCAGATGTAGTCTTTACGATGAAGAGGAGGAAGCGATTGCGGAGAGCGTGAATGCCGGGTACCACACTTCTTAGTGCATTACCCATGCGGTGAAGTAATGGTACGGTGCCGATATATGGTACCAATACCCCAAGGTTGTGGAGTACCAGTGCACTTTTGTCTGGGGTACCAGCATGCGTGCGGTACCAACATGTGATCTGCGAGACTTGGGCAAAATTTAGGCCTTGGTGCGAAGGCCACGCTAAGATCTTCGACCACCACTTCGAGATCACTAATGAGGATTGTATTTCGCCCTTGGGGAAGGATGAAGGATTCTATGGTTTGAACTTTGAAATGGATTTGGAGTGTTTTTCTCTAGTTTTTGCTGAGTTCGTAGAGTAGAGTATAGTTTTCTTAAAGTTACGAGTTTTTAATCACTTGTAATCTTTCAGTTGGTTTCTATAATTCGGTATTCTTTACGGGATTCTGTACTTTTGATATCCCAACCTTGCAATTGAAGTGTTATTTCTCAAGTCACATTTATGAGTAGTGTTTTATTAATCATGAATCGACTCTCGGTTTTAATGGAGTTCTAAACCCCCATGATAGGGTTCTAACGGTGGAAACTCACCTCCTTCAAGGTAACAACCCTCAATTCCTCTTTTGTGCTTTAATGGGATTGTACGATGCTAAACACTAGCGGAAAATCTTATAAAACCTTAGTTTGGCATCTTCTTGACAACGTGTGAGCGAGGGCTCATTACGTTGTGCTTGATAACAAATGCGAAATTTAGAGTCCAAGCAAAATCGTATGAACAAATGTTTGTTGTCGCTCAATCGTTCTTTGTCTTAAAAAGGCCTTTAATGTTACATCTTAGTGAAGACCATTCATGTCAAGCCTAAGACAAGGATTATTGAATGAGTGGAAATTATTACACGGTCGGCGGTGAGTGGATCATCATTCGCCCATGCTTGTTTTAAAATAGTTAAGTTAATCGATTACTCAGTGATATTACAGCCCCAGATTTTACTTTAGCAGCACATTCATTGGAGAGCAATCCCTAAGGATCACCCACAAAAACCACTCACATGGAAATGACATGGACTCCCACAGTAGTATAATGCTTGACGACTTTAGTTCCTACGCTTGGGTATAATTTCAGCATACGAAATAGACGAAGCATTGTTCTCAAGTATTTGCCAAAGGCCGGTTTACAAGTCTCAGCTCTATGTGGCATCCCCTCACTTGCCATAATTATGGGTTAGGGGCGTTACAAATAGATTTGGTTTCAAAGATTCTAGAGCAAATTTAGGATTGGATATGATGAAATTAGGACTTTAGGTTTGAGAATGTTGGGGTTGATTTGATGCAAAACAACCTTGTTTAAAGCTAGTTTGTGGTTTTAAAGTCTTCTAAGGTAAATCAGGGTTTTACACGAATTTAGGGTTTTCTAAGTTAGGGATGATATTTAGGGTTTTTAGGATGAAACAAAGTATTCGAGATGGTTTTAAAAGTACGAAACCATATTTGGAATGAGTTGGGTTGAAGGTTAAATAAAGGGTTATGGACTGATTAAGATTGGCAGGATGGAGTAGGCTGAGGTTGTAGAATGATAGGGACACACTTCGCCACCAAATGAATTAAGAGATAAGAAACCGTGAACTCGCTACTCAAGGGAATCTACCAAAGAGATAAGAGAACTCTTAAAGAGAACTATAAATATGAAAATTTCTATTAAACTTCGATTGCATAAAAGAATACATTTGGATTGGGAGTAAATATATAGGACCCTTATTCCTCTAATAAAGAAACAATTAAATAAAGTAATTCCTACTTTGACTAGGAAAACAGAGTTTTGGACGGAAATAATGTGTTTGAAAAAAAAAATTATTAAATTAGTTTGATGAAATATTTCATAAAGTAATCGCAGTAGCTCACATTGTCAGACGTGACATTAAAACAAATTCACGGGCATAAAAGGTTCAAATGTCGTTGTCATGGACAGCGGTAATTGGATATGAAATTCTTAATTGACGCTGTTCATGACTCATGACAGCAGCAATTGGATATGAAATTCTCAATTGACGATGTTCGTGACAGAGGCAATTTGGCATAATTCTAAATTGTCGTTGTCCATTCAAATGTCGTTGTCATGGACAACGGCAATTTAGAGCCTTCGTCTCAATTGACGTTGATTCAATGCGGCGGCAGTGGGCTAGTGGGCTTAAATTGTTCATTGGTTATATTTGACACCATTCTTCATACTTTGATTTAATAACCTGTATAAATTCTCTTACATATTTTGAATACTAAATATAATAAGTTAGGTATAATTTTCTCAACTTGTATAAATTAATTCATTTATGAACTTTCAAATTTTTGATAAATATAATATACAGTCTTTAAATTTTTTACTTTCATTAATTTTTTCGCAAAATGTTAAAAAAGTTTAGTCGATAAGGAGTACATGATTCAGTTTAAACCATACCATAATGACAAAACTATTATTTGATAAATAACGCTGGTTAGTTGATGATTGATGATAATTAGGCAATGCGAAATAGCCGATAACTAATTATAATTATTACTTTTTAAAGTAGGTGAGAGTTTAGTTCCTATTGATTTATATAGTTTATATATTACATGATTGTAAATGAACTAGCCAGTAAGTGATAGAGTAAATAATATGTGCCACAGACCCCAGCGCATAGCGCAGTATGGCCCGACCTGGCTTGAGCCTCCACCTTATGATGGGAGTTAGGGCACAGACTCAACCAAGAAGATCGGCCCACAGTGAGATCCTACCCATACCAAAGTATATGGGTCCAGGCCTAGAGTTGAAACCACCACACCGGAGTAATCAAGCGATATAGGTATTTGAAACTCATGCAAAGGGAAACGCCAGTCTCCGTGATTAGCGCCCCGTAGATTAGAAATAGAATTTTACATGATAAAACCTCCATTATCCTAAGCAGTGTCGGTCCAAGATAAGAAGCTGAAACTCCTCTTGATAGGAGATACAGTATCAACGTCTAACAAGGAAAGTAATCACAATTTCTCCTTATAAATACCGACCCATTCTACCACAAAAAGGTACACAATCATAACGCCATTGATAGTTGATTTCTTCCCTTTCAATAAGAAAGAAGCTGACTTAGGCATCGGAGAGCCGACAGGCGCACCCCCGCCGGTCCATCCCATCAGTTTCATGTTGCAGGTTGCACAAGGATTTGGCCTATGAGGCCAGGCCCAGCGACTCGAGAAGATCGACCGAAATCGATGAAAAAGCACCATCATTTGGCGTAGTGCAGTAGAATGACTATTCCTCTACAAATAAAGCCCCGAATTCTGTTAATTTGGTGGTATCGACCCAAAACATGAAAGTCACGCCAGCCCCACAGGGCGCGCAAGACCGGTAGGGCGACCTGGTGCCCGACCACGAGACGCCCTCGAAACTTGACAGAAGCGTGCGGTGGGAGCACTCGTCTCAGCAACCCGGCATTTGGCGAGAGACTTGGAGGAACTCACCAGACCAATGCAATGGCCGCAGGAGGAACAACAACACCACGACGCTCCTCGAGACGCTAACGGAGAAGGAGAAACTAGCCAAGCCAAGGAGCACAATCCTTATAAACCCCTTGGAAGGACATGATAAGGGGATTCACAGTACTAGGAACAACGGAGGCAATGGACCTATCCTTTGTCGGTCGAATGGGGCGGTCGTGGGACGGCGCTTTCGAGACATCAACAAGAGCTCGGCCACATGAAGGAAGCGCCAGAGAAAGCGAGGCTCGATCTCCATGGATGCCTTGGTCACGACAAGCGGAGTCCGCTTTCACGCGGTCGGTGCTACGCCCTCCCTCTCGATCAAAGTTTAAAATGCCTTATATCGAAACGCTCGATGAAACGAAAGATCCTATAGATAACCTCAATACCTACAAGAATTAGATGGAGCTACATGGATACCAGGACCCCGTTAGATGCAGAGCCTTTACCATCACGCTCAAAGGCCCGACTTTAGCCTAGTTCAACAAACTCCCGCCATTGTCAATCTCATCCTTCAGAGAGGTGTCCATCACGTTTGTCTCCCGCTCCTTCGGGCTTTCGGACATACGAGGAAGCCGAGTTATCGCATTGTCGCATAAGCAGGCCCACAAGGGCACGAAGTCACCTCTCTTCCCGAGAGGTTTATCTGAGTCGTTAGGGTAGACATCCATATGAAAAGTTTGCACCGCTTTCGTGGCTGAGTTTGGCGATGCGGTCGAAAGACCTGATGTTTTCCATCTCAAAGAACCCTCGAAGAGAAATGACGAAGGTGCTCACCAAGCGAAATACATGGCAACCAATGAAACCTTATCTAAGTGAAAACTCTTACTGCTTGAAAGAAGAAGCGAGTGAAAAAGCAGAGCGAAGCCCGAGACGAGGAGACAAGGATAGATCACACGAAGGGACGAAGAACGGCGATCTCCAAGAGACAAAGCAAGCGTTAGGACCGCAGGGCTCAACGATAAGTGAAAGGCGTGGTGTGTATAAATATACGCCTATGTGCGCAAGTGCACGCGTCGCCCCAAGTAATGTAGTGTACCTATAGATGCGGATGCTCGATCCACGAGGGATAGGTGTGTTGAATACGAGAGATTGGCTTTTGAATATTATCGGATTACATAAATGTTGTGTGAAAATCTTAGCGTCTGAATTTAACTAAATAAGCCGATGCGAATGAATTACTATGTAATGGGGACTAGGGCTCTGTCTCCCCCTGCCACTTCTGATGGATTATTTGGGATATATTATTCGATTTATTATGATTTATTGATGGCTAGGTGATCTTGCTTTACAAAATACCCTCTCTCGAGGTGTATCAGCCACTATCTCGCTAGTAGAGTTGAGTTTATCTCTTATCGGCTTCATTTTCAAAGTGCAATGTTCTAACCTTAATTGCCACGCCGGGATCGGAATATCTCTATTTTACCGAATCAACTTGAAGGCTGCTCTCTCAATCTAGGTATCTACTCATCTCTCGAATCTCGGATCTCCCAGTATAGTCACGCTAATGTTGGCAGGAACATCACCATATAAATGATTCACCCAGATATAAGCGAGATGCTAACAAATTATAAACAAGTGAATAATATAAAATACTAATCTTTAATCCATGAAAAGTAAACAAAGTTGACAACACCCTAGGGATAAATCTAGAACATACTGAACAAGAAAACACAAATAGTTAATCTATAAAACATTAGTCTTTCTGTCCGAAAAGAAGAAGATAAAAAAATGTTGGCTCTTCTCCAAAGTCAAGGTCCTGCTGCTGTGATTTTCGTGCCCTAGTTCATACGTTCCTCGATCTTCCTCTCCTCCGTTGAATTCTGGTCCCCCTTTTGCTTTTAATGATTGAGAGGAATAACTCGCGCTGACGTCGCGACATTGGCGTCGCGGCGTTCTTGCGACTTGTTGGCTTTTATATTAGTTAAGCCGGCGTGGCGAGTTGGGGGCGTCAAACGTGGGCCGTCGCGGCGTTGGAACATTACAACGTTCAACCATCTTTATGCACTTTCATCCTACGCTCAGTGCTTCCAGCGCCTTTTTCACCAATTGCACTGCGCATTCACACGATTGAACTAATCGGATAATCGAGCTATAAATCGTATTTAAATGTAAATAACACAAAATGTAAAATGACGCGGAGTATAACTTTGAGTGTTTAGGCACTCATCACACCCCCCAAACTTAGCTTCTTGCTTGTCCCCGAGCAAAAACGGACTCTAAGCTGGACTACTTTACATACTATAGTCTAACACTAATATAGTGATGCACATGTGATAAGTAGAAGATCAAATTGGACCCAGAGCTCACCTTGCTTTGTTTTGTTTCGAGTTCCACCGGGATGCACACGGGTGTTCGACTTTCTAAAGAACTTAGGTTGAACTCGGTGAGGGTGACTAGTGCCTCGGCTTAGAAGTGTTATTAACCTTTCCTAAGGACCCTATGTGCGTTAAATAAATGACCTCTAGTGTACACTTAGGTTCCGACGCCCCCAAACTTGAGTTCAACTCGCCTAATTGGGAAAATCTAACTACAAAATGATCGGAACGCACCGTTTGCAATTTCTAATATACCTACTCACAACATAGAACAAAACTAGTGCCCTTAAGTTTATGTTAAGTGTTCATGTAGCGGGGATTAGTAGGTGACTCCCCACCAGTTGGTTAAGGGCACCGGGCATTCAGTTCCCCTCGAACGTCACCCCGAACACTCAACTAAACCTAAGGGCCCTAAGCTGTGGGAAACTTTCATCTTTTGTCCCACTATGTAGGCGATGAAGTCAATGACTCCGGCGGGTTGGCTCGGGGCATTAGGCTTTGAAAGGCCCCTCGGGTATGCGGGTTCGATTGGAAGATCCCTTATTCTATCTATATTTTTTCTTTTTCTTTTTTTTTCTTTTTTATTATTATTATTTTTTTGGGGCTGAAGGCAATCCTCTTTTATTCACGATTGGTCCCATCTTTGGTGTTAGAGACTCCCAGGTTTGTTGAACCTTCGTAATACGGATTAGCACACAGAGCATACCTAGAGATCATTGTGTGAGTGTGATGGCTCCTTGAGAAATAGTTTCTTGAATAACCGGAGGTGATTCACTATGCCTCCCCACCTATTCAACCTAATTCCTGATCATTCAAACATCCGATGAATCCTTTCTTCCATGACAATAGTGGATTCGGCTCAAAAGTGACCCCCTACTCTCAAGCATGGCATCACACACACAACTACCTAAACACGACACCACTACACATGTATATGAGTCTACACAAAACACAAACATGACTAAGCCACAAAACTCAACATCCTAAGATGAGCAAGCGTAAATGAAACTAAGCGAGAAATGTAAACTAACATCGTAAATGAAAAATAAACTTCTGACACAGTAAACCTGAAACAAATCTAAGAAAAACCAGGCACCACCCACACCCCAAATAAAAATAGAGGCGGTGTCCATTTGGAAATGAAAATAACAAAAGAAGGTGGAGGGAACTCCTGAGTGATGGGCAGTCTTTGTGGTGGCGATGGCGGTAGTGGTGAGCGAAGAGTGGCCAATTTGGGCTAGGCTATTCTTGAAGAATAATAGTGGCACGGTTGGCCAGCACGAATGCATATGCGGCGCGGAGTGCCTCCATATCTGTGAGGGAGGACTCGGTGCTCTGGGTCTCATCCCGGAGATGCATCAAAGCGCTCGATGGGCGAGCAGGATCCTCCTAAATCGGGGAGTGGGGCCCCGGAGGGGCGCCTCCAGGGTGTGGTGGTGGTGGAGTGGGTGGAGTAGAGGGCGCGATGTCCTCTGGGGGTCGTGAGTCAGCGGGCTTGATAGTCCGCGGCTCGTCCTCGTCAGGGGCTCATGACTGAGTCGTAGGTCCCCTCGGGTCGTGGTACACTGGGTTGTCCTCTTGGCGTCTTGCCTTGATGGGTTGTAACCACGCCTCATTATCATCAAGGGGCACCCCAGCTCGTTTGCATAAGCCATAAATAAGAAAGAGAGATTGCCCCCAGGTTCATCTTAAGCGTCCGGTTTGGAGGATGGCGTCCTCTATAACCTGCCAAACATCAAAAGGGATATCCTGAATTATGGCATAATTGAAGGCGGGGCACGCAGCGTGCTTCACACACATTCGTCGTCGAGAAATGAGGCGTGACGTGATGAAGTGATGCAAATGCTTGGCCTTAAAATGGGCAGTGTGGCCCTCATTGTTGAGTTTCCACTCACCGAATCCGTTTATGAAGACCACCCAACTGACGGGGTAGTGGTCGCTCGTAAAGTCGATCAAAAGGCTCCGGAGGGACATGATCAAGATTATAAAAGTGGTTGATAGACTCCGTATTTGAAGTCTGCTTACACCCCGTACCGGACCTTCTTGACGGCGAGTGGGAGGCGAGGTTGGCGTAAATTCGCACCACGCTCATCGCGCGGTGGATGAGGTGGTTAGTGAAGTCTTTCCTTGATCCCTTGGCCATAATCGTCTTTGCCGAAAAAATCATCGAGTGGTGAAACCCTTTTCCTTAATAAAGAGCGGTTCTTGCGGATGGTGTAGAGCCGTCGGTGGCACCTCGTTAACGAACGCGTGACGCGCCAGTGGGGGTCGGATCCTCGACGAAATTAGGCCGCTGTAAGCGACTTTTGCCTCTTGCGGTTGTTGGTGTAGTAAGGACAATTGAGACAGATTGAAGAGGAACTACGTGGGCAAGGTAGCCAAGTAGCACCAACGGGGAGCACACTGCACAATGGGCTAGGCAATGTGTCAAACACAGAGTGTAATCGGGAAAAGGAGGCCAAAGGGGCGATAGGAAGTAGACCTGAGCCCTAGGGCCTTTCAGCTTGACTAGCCCGGCCCAATAGACCTAATCTTGGGGCCCTGAGACCTGGAGGGAGGACGAGACCTATGGAAGGACACCTACGTGTAGTGTGGAAGATGCTAAACAGGGACAGTGGATTGGGACGAGACCTAAGGTGGCAGTGTCATAGAGGGCGTCGGAGAAAGCCCAACGATAAGCCCTCGCACGTAGTGCGAGTGGAGATCCGACAGGGTTTGTGCGGTGCTAACCGCACGGGGCACTAGGGTTCGGGCAAGGAGGGAAAGGTAGGAGCAAAAATGGAAGTGTTTGGCCTTCGCGAGTCAGCGTCACGCGGCGTTCGGGTCTGGCGTCGCGGCGTTCGGAGTGGTAAAAATCAGCGTGCGTTGATATCAGCATCGCTGGCGTTCAGAGAGGTGCAAAACTAACGTCGCGATGTTGATATCCAACGTCGCGACGTTCTAGAGAGGTTCAAAACCAACATCGCGACGTTGAGATCTCACGTCGCGACGATTCGGATCACAATCAGCGTATTGGCGTTGAAATCAACGTCGACGTGCGAGAGAAGATCAGCCCAGCGTTGAGGCGTTCGGCGTTGCAACGTGCGTGACCCGGCGTCGCGGCGTTAAGAGCCTAAAATGTACATTATCGAAACAATGGTTGAGATAAAAGCCATGATATGATAGCGACGCTCGGAACTTTTGTAGTGCTCTGCATGAACGGATCCTCCCCAATCTTTGCTCGTCAGCAGGTCGACGGGATTTAAGGAGTTGAGATTCTGAACAGAGCGACAAACAATATAACCAAGCGGTGTAAAAAATTAGAATATACGAAGGAAAATTCTGAAAAACTTAGGTTGCCTCGGCGCTATGTTTAATATCATTAGCTTTCGGCGGCTGATCTCAATGTGCTGGGAACCCACGGCTCTAATGGCCAGCTTCTTGTGCTTCTTCGGATCAGGTCGATGGAATGACCATCCGCATAGAGTCGCCCAGAAAATACGACTTCAACCGTTGTGTGTTCAGCTGGCAGACGTTCATTTCTCGGGATGTTCATTGTAACCTCTACCCTCCATGTGAAAGACCTTGATCCTTTGTGAAAAGTCCTGACATCTGGAGCTTCAATTTCCCGGGGAAAAAAGTTTTAGGCGGGAATTAAACAGAGGGACCTGTTGCCATATCAGAATTCACTTGAGTAATGTTTTATCATGCCGAGGCCTTTGTCTTTTCTTGTAAATGGAAACATTTAAACAGCTAACTCTGGAATTCGTCTAGTTCTTGAGCTGTAGGTAAGCTTCTCAAGGCTGAAATCTTGTCCATGTTCAGCTATTAGATTACCTATTGATAGTCGCCAATTCAACGTGGTGATCTTTCCTGTATTGGTGACATCTGAGGTGTTTAAATGTTGTTGGTACACCGAGTGCATCATCAATGATCTTTTAAACTGGTCTTCACAGGCTGATGGCTATTTTCTCCTGTAATGGACCCAATTTCTCTGATTTGATACCTCTTCTTGCCCATTTTGATTAGTGAGTAATAATACAAAGGGAGGTGCGATGGCGCTGTCTTTTTCAAAACCATGTGATCATCTTGTACAATGAAGTGCGGTCTCTGTGTTCGGTGCTCGAGGAGTTCAGTCGCCAAAGAATGTGGCTGCGGAGAAATTTAGCCACTACCTTGGCATCATTAAGTATGGTCAAGGTGCTTCAAGCCCACTTGAGACATAATCTACGCGTGAATGTCAGGGTTGTTATAGATGGAAATGGTCCCATGAAATCATCCCCCATAAATCAAACATTCAACTACGAATAAGGATATGGCGGTTCCATCCTTTCTTGAAATATTTGACGATTGCTGTTTGTCACATGTGGATACAAAATGATGAGCATCCTTAAACCAAAGTGAAGCCGGTAAAAGCCGGATTGAAGCACAGCAGCTTAGTGGTAGCAGCTCTTAGAGTGTCCACCACATGGTAGCGATGTGGCGTTGGTGCAGATCTTTGTGTGCATTTCATCTTCGGGCACACATCTCAGGATCACCTGGTCAGGCGCAATGTACATGAGTGGCTCCTCGAATATTAATAGTGTTTCAAGTGTCTGAAAAACCGCACACGTGATTCAAATTCGGAGGGACTACATGGCTACCAAAATAATTCACATAATCTATGAGCCATGGGGCTCTCTTGTCTTCAATAGCTAGAAATTCGCTCATACGGAAAATCGTCATTCACTTGAACGTCATCACTTGCCCCTTCCAATCGTGAAAGATGATCTGCCACTAGGTTCTCAGTGCCTTTCTTGTCTTTAATCTCAACGTCGAATTTTGCAGCAAAAGAACCCACCGAATTAGTTGGGGTTTGGCGTCTTTTTTAGTCATTAAGATTTTATGGCAGAATGATCAGTGTGAACTACTACCTTGTTACCAATCAAATAAGGCCTGAATTTGTCAAAGCAAGACAATAGCCTGATAGTTCTTTTCTGTGATGGCGTAATTCAGCGAAATGTTCAGGGATCTAGCTGCGTAGTAGATTACAGAGAAATTTCTCTCGTTTCTACCTAACAACATCAATCCTTAAAATCATGCGTCACATAAGCTCAAATGGGAAGGACCAATCTGGAGCTACTACAATGAGACTGATACCAACTTATCTTAACAACGAAAATGCATCACGAAACACTGAATCGAACTCAGATAGGGTCCTTGGACCGGAGGATTAGACAAACGGTTTGTAATCACGAGAGAGTCTTTGATGAATCGCCTATAGAATCCAGTGTGGCCTAAAAAACTTCTTATCCCTTTTACTGATGAGGGTGGAGGTAATTTTTCAATTGCTTCAATCTTTGCTTTGTCTACCTCTATTCCTCTTGCCGAAATCCGATGTCCGAGTACAATACCCTCTTGTACCATAAAATGGCACTTCTCCCAATTGAGTACTAAGTTGGTCTCCTCACATCTTATCAATACTGATCTCAAATTTTCCAGACAGTTGTCAAATGAATTACCCAATACCGAAAAATCGTCCATGAAGATCTACGATTATCTTCTCGGCCATGTCGGGAGAATATGGCCATCATACATCGTTGGAAAGTGCGGCGCATTGCACGGTCAAAGGGCATCGCTGAATCTCACGAATGTCCCGCAGGGACATGTGAATGCGTCTTCTCCCTGATCTTGGGGGCTACTCTTAAATTTGATTGTAAGCGGGTATCCATCCAAAAAGCAATAATATTCATGAGTAGCTAATGATCAGCATGATCCCGAGGAAAGCGGCAATGGGAAATGAGTCTTTTGAGTGGCTTTGTTAGTTTCCGATAATCGGCTACAAATCATAGCGGTGACTGTTGAGAAAGCGAGTAATATATTGTTTCGGTTCTTATGGCTGATTGTTCCTCCTTCTTAGGCTTTTCGCAGGCTGAGACTTACCCATGCAGCATGCGAGATAGGATAAAAATTACCCTGATATCCAGCCCGTTTTAATACTTCCTTTGGACTCCTTTCATTGTTGGATTCAACGCCTCCTCATGCTTCACGAGGTTTATGCCCATCTTCGACAAATAAGATGCATGCACATGGAAGGGCGAATCCCTTTTAAATCGACTGAGACCACCCGGCGCACATGGTCTCTAAGGACCCTCAATAACTTCTCCTCCTCTAGTTCAATCAAGGATCTTTGAGATGATCAGTAAGGTAGATCTTTATCATAAGATATGCATACTTCAAATGGCTAGGTAAAGGTTTTTGTTCCATCTTGGATGGTTGTTCAATCGATGGTACTGGTGGTTTAGTGCTTTCACCTAGAGATTAGAAGTATTTCATATTGAATTCGAAAGAATCCATCCATTCCCATACTCCTCTGCCTCTTCGCTCATATTCTCTGAGATCATTCACATGCTAGGCAGCCACTATAGATCTCTCGAGACCACTTCGCTGTGACATAGCCCCTTACCATCTCTCGCCATGAAACAAAGCATCACTTTCCGCCTGGGATGTCCCACAAATTTCAACACGTTTGAACTTGACTTCATCCTCCCGCACCCTCACTCCGCCCTCAACATCAATCATTGCTCGCAACAAGAAGAAACGGCCTACCCAAGATTACGGGTATTTCCTTGTCCTCTTCCATATCTAATACAATGAAATCATTGATTCCATAAACTTGTCAACCTTTTACTAAGACATCTTCTATTACTCCCTCTTTGATGTTTCAAGGATCTCTGTTTGCTGAAGTGCGGATCAGAAGCTAAACGAGCTTCACCGATCCCAAACGCTTAAAAATTGACAAGGGCATGAGATTACCGCCGGCACCCAAATCACACAAAGGCCTCTCAAAGACAAGATTACCAATGGTGCATTTTGATAGTGAAACTCGCTCGGTCTTTAAATTTTTTGCAGGCCTTCCTCGAATTATGGCACTACATTCCTGGGCTGTTAACTGCTTCTGGAATCAGCCAATCTTCTTCTAAGACAAGATGTCCTTCTCATAAATTTTACATAACTAGGCATCTCTGCTCCGCAGCACAAAGAAACTTGATATCGATGTGTAACTTTTCGGAACACTTCCATGAATTTGGTGGAACTCGCTTATCAACTTATGCTTCTTTAGACGTTGCAGATATGGAACTCGTGGGCTGGTCTGTCGTGAAAGGCTTCCTTCCAACTCGCTTTCTCCCAGGTTGTTCCCTTATCCGCATCATCATTCCCGGACTGGCTAGATGACCTTCATTCTCTACCTCCTATAACCTGGTCGCTTCCCGTGCCTCCAATTCTTTACCACTTCTCAGCATGACTGCTTTAAACATGTTCATTCCCATCTCTTCTCGTCTCACTGAGTCAGCTGGTAAGGAACCCGGTTGCCTTTCTGTCAATAGATTAGCCATTTGACCCATTTGTACCTCCAAGTTTCTCAACTGTGTGGCTTGATTGTTCAATTAGGTGGCATAAGGCGCATATTCATTGTCTCTACTTCTATAAAAGGCAGTGTGTGAGGTGAGCATCTGTGCAAGGGCTTATTCTAAGTCCACTTTTTTCTCAGGAGGTGGTTCGCTCACTCGGGGTGATCGTATGTTGTTCTGATTGTTCCTCCATCCATACTTTGATCGTTTCTCATTGTTCGATTTCGATTACATGCCACCTTTCGCCTTGATTTCGTTCGAGTAGCGTTATTTCCATACCGTCCTTTGCTGTCAGGGCTGGTTCCTTCGAATCTTGACATAATCGGGCCTTCGTCTACGGTTTGGTTTCCCGATCGACATTCTGTATATTAGCCAGTTCTCCACTGTATCTACTACAACTCCATGTGTTAGTTCAGATGGCATTCGCCATAGCTCGCTCCAGTTAATCGCTTAGTCACCGTGCAACATGATTAACCGGGACAAGGAGAACCCCATTATCCGCCAACATGGCTTTACTTGCGTAGTCTTCCTAGGCCATCGATTTGTATTGGTCACAAAGATCTTCCGCACTTCATAAGCTTGGTCTCAGGTCATTAGCCTTCAGCCGGTGTGCATCAATCACCGTTTAGCTGCATTCCTCGCACCATTATGTAACTTATGGACCGCACTATCCGTCACCGTGATGTGGGCACTTCCTCAATAGTTCGCGGAATATATCCCAGCGCCTCCTATGTTCTCCATCTAGTCATTCAGTATTGATCTCTTGCACAAAGTTGTGCAATTTTCGAGCGGAAATCCTCAGTCAGAATTTCGCACCTAAATCGTTCCATGAAGTAATGGAATCCGGTGGCTGACTTGTTAACCAATGCTTGGCTCTATCACCTAGTGAGAGTGGGAACAACCTAAACCTAAGTGCCTCTTCGTGAATCCCATTGTACTCTTGATCGCGTCGCGACTTCGAGGGAAGTCAGTCGACGCATATTTGATTCTCATGTGGCAGTCCATGAAATAAGATGTTCCAAGCATCCGTAATGCATTGACTCCCCATCCCTAAGTTGTTTCGCCCGAATAGGTAGTCTTCTGATAATCGTCAGCACAACCTGGTAAGCGGTAAGGCAAACTCTAATAACATGAATGGACTATCCGTCGTATAACTGCCCGGTGCTTGATTCCTTCCATTATTCCCATTTCGACCCCTATGTGGCTCGTTTTGCTCTATGCTAAGATCCTGCTCTTCATTGTTATCCATGATTGCTAGATTTCTAGTCTGTTCTGTTCTCTGTTCTCGGCGTGTTCTGTGTAAAGTCCTTTCTAGCTCAGGATCAAATGAAGGTAGATCAACTAGATCTCGTCGTCGCATGCTCTCACTGAAACCTTGACTGCAATCACACACGAAACAAGAAGACCAACTTATCAGCACTTGTAAAAAAAAACAAATGAAAACAAAAACTAGCAGTAATATCTAGACGGCTTTAACTTCTATATCATTCTAAACCTATCTCCCAAGAATCTGCCAAAACTCGATAGCCTGTCGCCGGTGTAACATACGCCTATGTGCGCAAGTGCACGCTGTCGCCTAAGTAATATATAGTGTACCTATGGTACTGGACATCGATCCACTGTGGGATAGGTGTGTTGAATACGCAGATTTGGCCTTTGAATATTATCCGTTATGTCAAGGGTGAAAGAGTACTAGCCGTCCTCGAATTTAACTAAACTAACTGGATCCAATGAATTACTATGTAACGGACTGTGGCTATGTCTCCCCGCCACTTTCGATGGATTATTTCAAAGATGATATTATTTTAGTTTATTTGGCGATTTATTGACATAAAGATCTTGCTTACAAAATACCCTCCTCTCGAGGTGTATCCGCCTTATCTCGCTTAGTAGAGTCGAGTGTATCTCTACCCCAACCATACTCCAAAACGCTTTAAATGTTCTAACCTTTAATCGCACCTTCAGATCGGAATATCTCTATTTACCGAATCAACCAAGGTCGTGCTCTACTCGGGATCCCTAGGTATCCTCATCTCTCGACCCTGATCTCCGGTGATAGTCACGCCACTGTGTTGGCCGACGCCATGTAAATGATTCATTATATAAAGCGATGCTAACAAATTATAAACAACTAACAATATAAATACACCTTTAATCCATGAAAATGGACAAGAACCAATAACACCCTGTGATAAATCTAGAACATACCGGGGGCTAAGAAAACACAAATAGTTAATCTATAAAACATCGGGCCTTTCGTCTCAAAAGAAGAAGATACAAAATGGTCGGGCTCTTTCTCTCCAAAGTCAAGGTCCTCGCTGTGATTTTCGCGGCCCTAGTTCTCAGACGTTTCCGATCTTCCTCTCCTCCATCACTCGTCCCCTTTTGCTTAATGATCGAGAGGAATAATCACAATACGTCATGACGTTGAGACGTCAGCGACGCCGAGGCGTCGCACGCTGTCAGCTTGTCAATTTTTATATATCGACCCAACGTCAGCGACGTTAGCTGCCACGGACGTGGGGATCGCCGGCGACGCTGGAACGTCGCAACGTTCCAACCATCTTTATGCACTTTCATCCTCTCGCTTCCACGCTTCCAAAACTCATTGCCACACCAATTGCACCTGCATTCACACCAATTGAACTAATCAGATATCGAGCTATAAAAAATACGTATTTAAATGTAAAATAACGCTAAAAATGTAAGACAGACGCGGGTATAACCTGAGTGTTTTAGGCACTCATCACCCACTCGTACTCTGAATGCAAAGAAGAATATCCACCTCGACAATTCACCCTTGACGCTGTCACGTGCCCCACGTGAGACTAAAGCCTTCAAAGTTTTAAGGTGGTCAGTTTCATATGAAGACATTGCACTCACAAGAGGGACTCAACTAAGCATTGTGAATCATAAGAATAATGGACAAATCGTAAATGCATTTATCGCATCTTAGCTGGTGAAGGAAATCAATAATTGATCCGATATGGACATCTTCGCCACTTTGTGGCCTCAGAAGGTCGGGATCGCACCACCTCACACTCGTCAAATTTCAACTCAACACCAAAGACCCTCGAGAAATCCATGTGATCTCCGGGGATTTTCGTCGGGAGGCAGTCCGGGGCTTTAGCCCATAAGGCCTCACCTATGCAAAGATCAGATCAGGGGCACTCAAATATACCCTAGTCATTTTCGACATGTTTAGGGTATTTTGTAGAAGATAAATTGAATTTTTCAGAAATTAAATGCGAAATGAAATTGAGAGTCCAAATGTAGGCCAATACTTATGAACAAAATTGTAATTTGTAAAAAGGGGCCTAAAAGCCTGTTGATAAGACAGAGGCCAAAGTGGAAATAACATAAAGTATAGTAAATTAATAGAAAGAGGGAGGACTAAAGGTAATTAGAGAGACTTAACCTAAAAAATGGCTTTTGGGAGGCCAAACATGGCCTTAAGTCAAAAAATCTGGATAAGAGGTTTTGGTCTCACTGAGGGACCAAAACCGTAGAGAGTAAGAGAGCAGAAGAAAAAGAAGAGGAAGAGGAAGAGAAGAAGATAAGAGAAGAGGAAGGGAAGAACAAAAAGGTGGAACTATGAATTTTTGTATGGAATTCCAAAGTTTTGTATGAATTTCCATGCAATTAGATGGTTAGTAGCTTTCGTTCTCAAATCCTGTGGTTTGCCAGATTTCATCCTAACTAAAGATTTCTTGAAAGTGGCTGTAAAAACCCAATGGTACAAGATGAGTATGAAATCCTCCCTGAGGTCGATTCATGGTTAATTACAGCACTGAGTTAGGTTTGTGGAACAAACCCTAACTAATCTTATGTTTGACCATGTACATGGGTTATGACCCATATTAGAGTGGTTTTGGGAGTAATTCATGAAAAGTTTTTGAAGAAAGTAAAGTATCAATTACGATTTAGTAGAAAAGAGATTATAAAGATAATACGGAGTGGTTTCGATGTAAGCATAGAGTATTGAGTTGATTTGGGTAGCAACATATGGAAAAATGGGAGAAAAACCACCTTTCTAAACAATTTTCGAAGGGTGGTACCGGTACCGAATAGAGTGGTACAGGTACCACTTTGGTTTTACTAATCGGCACGCATTCCATTGTCTATTTTGACCAAGGTTCGTGGTGTTGGCCATAACTTGCTCATTTCATCCGATTTGGAGTGATTCAAGTTTCTGGTTAAACTATACTCCAAGGGAGAACCAAACATCATGAAATAGGTAATCCCCAAATTCCTCGACTCATGTGTCAAAATCACTCAAAGAGGGGCTATGTTCAAGCAAAATTTCTGCTTCAGTTTTGAACATAGAATAGTCCGGGTTGTTTAGGACATAACTCGAGTTTCGATGCTCTGATTTGGGTGATTCCAGTTGGAGAAGAACCCTTAGCACCTTAACTTCAAATGAATACAAAGAACCAGTGTCAAGTATGGAGTTGAGACCCCAGAAAAATGAGTATTACAAATTGTCCCTAGTGTACATCGGTAAATTGACTAGTTTGGCATGAAAATGCCATAACTGCTTCAACGATCCAATTGGAATGATTCCAATTTCTAAGTAAAATAGATTCAGAGGTACAAGAATACATGAATGATGTGTGAATACATAGGCATCATACTCGTACAAGATATGAAATGCCATATGTGTAATAGTAAATGTGAAAAATATAGGAAATGCATTATGTATAGCTGTGTTCATGAAACATGAATATGATATGAAATATGAAAACAAACTTAAACATGAACATGAACATGAAAAGCAATAAGGCATGAACACAGAACGTGATAAAGATAGGTTATGAGTTCTAAAAGACATATGATAGTATGACTACCTAGGACCGAAAAATGAATGAGTGGACGTTTGACGGCAGGCTTCTAAGACTCTCGCGAGTGCTATGGCACTCCCGCTACGTGCAGCACGTCTCGCTAAGCACTCTACATTCCCGATTGCCATGACACTCGTTCAAGACTCAGACTTAATTAGTGCTACGGCACTCCTGCTCAGTACTTCGGTACTCTTATTAAAAGCACAAATTCGCTAGTGTTTCTGACTCTTACTTTGTGCTACTCAAGAGACCAAGATCGTATTGTACCTTCTGGTACTTATTGTGTCACATCTCACCATTCTTTATGTTAGTCGTGCTATATGATAAGACTCGAATAAAGAAAAAGAGTAAAGAATGAATATGGTAAAGATCTTAGAATGCACCTACGGGCACCTCTCAGATTGCCTCCGTAGTACCCCATGGGCACAGGCAAGTAAAATCATACCTACGCACTTATTGGTAAAATAAGTATAGTTCTCGGTGAATATAAGTAAAGTTCGCGAGGGCCTACCGGTACCTCCAAGATAATGAATCTCCGTGAAGACTCCACATGTACCTCAAAGATGAGTATAAGTTAACAGTACCTACGGGTACTATTAAATAAACATAAGTTGATACAAGCACAAGTATGTGTCTTTTTGGGAGAGTTGAACAAGTAGCACTTACGGTACTTCTCGTATAAGAATAAGTTCAAATACTAGTATGAGTTTCTATAATACAAGTATAAGATCCAAATTACCAGCATTAAGTCCCAGAACTCCTACGGGAGAGATCTGAACAAGCATAAAGTTGCTATAAGTATGTCTAGTCCTACTGAACCAATAAGCACATGCCCTGCTATAAGCATAAGAAATGTATAAGTCTAAAGATGATTCTAATATAAACCGACAACTCTGTTTGTTTTGGGATATGTTCTGAATCTGTATGAACCTGGTATATGTATTTGATGTGATCTGTACCTACTACGGACTAATGTCTGTATCTGCATAAGTCTGATCTAACCTTGTATGTGATATGATTCTCATCTGTTCCACTTATCGTACCTACGGGTACCTTCACACAAGAATAAGATCCGAAATACAAGAATCAGCTCTGTAACACAAGTATAAGATCCGTAAGACAAGTATATGCTCGTATTATCGCTATAAGATCCAAATACAAGTATAAGTTCAGAATAGAAGTATAAGATCTAAAATACAAGAATAAGTTCAAGAATAAGTATAGCTTCGTAAGACCGTGGATAGTGCTTTTATAGTATAAGTATAAGATACTATACCAAGATAGTTTAGTGTACCTTACGGGTACCCGTATAAGGATAAGTTCCGCAATACAAGATAATGCCCATAATATCTCTCAGAAAGGTCTATTGCACCCTCCCAAACAAGTGTAATCTCCGTAGTATAAGTATAAGCCCTATGGTATAAGTATAAACCTTGTAGTACCTAAGGGTACCTCTATATAAGATAAGCTCAGAATCTATGGAGATAGTATAAGAGAGATAGTAATATGAATATGTGGATAAGTACTCCGCCTAAGTATATGTATAAGTTCAAGACGATACAAGAGATCCGACAAGCATGTTTGTTACAAGGATAATTATGTCCTAGAATGTGTTATATGAATTCATGAAATTTTGATATCTGTTTCTGTTATATGTTTATTATGATTCAGTATAAATGCATGTGTATCAGTATAAGTTATAAGATATGTTTCCCACTAAGCATAAAGCTTAGCACGGGTTTTTAATCTATGTAGGTACAGGAGAAGACGTCCGAAAACTTCCGCATACCGGCCACAAGACACTATAGTGGGCTCACTACATGTAGATTCCGCGCCCGATTTGTAAATGTAAAAGTACGCTTGTATTTGTAAATGGGACTCTAATATACGCTAAGATGATTGACGGATCACTCCAGGGTATTTTCTGATATGTATATGATATTTCTGATTCGTTATAAAAATAAAAAAACTGCAAAGAGTCCCAAGATATAGTCTTGCGCTCCCGAACCCGGCGTCTGATCCGCCAATCTGGGTCGAACTGTGAACGGGGTGTGACAAGGGGTGTTAATTAAATACAAGCAAAGATCCAAACTCCCTTGGCTAGACACCACCATAACTTTTTCGGACTCCGACATGGAAGGCTGCTAGCATCCTCATGACAATCCCCTGGTAATAAGGGTCGTCATAGCCAACAAAACAGTACACAAGGTCCTGGTCAACAACGGAAGCTCAGCCGACATCATCTTCGCATCAGCTCGATGTACCTGGGGCATCTAAGAAAGAAACAACCCACTCAACGCCCACCTACAAGGGATTCTCCGAGAAAGCGGGTGCCGCCACTCCTGTGGTCACAACTAGTGCTCACTCTCTGGGAGATCCCCCGTGCCGTGCCACAACAAATGTGAGGTTCCTCATAGTGACGCCTGGGTCACCTCTATAACATTCCATTGGCAGTTCTTTCTCTCAAAGCCGAAGGGTCATCCTTCCGCCATCAGAGAGAAAGACAAATTCTACCACGTATCAAGAAGGGAGTCTGGTGAAATCCACAGATAATGTGGAGTACTAACATCAATGAAGCAGTACAGAGCAGCATCTGCTAATGATCGAGCTCGACATAAGAGATGAGGTAGGCATCCGACCTACGCCCTCAGAAGAACTAGAACCGATACAACTCGACGACCAGGCGAAACATCTCGTCTACATCGGATCCAGATTGGCCAAAGACGTCAGGGACCTCCTTGTCCACTTCTTAAAACAAAATATAGATGTATTCGCCTAGAAGTAGGAGGATATGGGAGGAATTGACCCCGCAGTAATCACACATAAGCTTAACATCAGCCCCTCCTTCAAACCTATCAAACAAAAAAGGAGTTTCGCCTTAAAAAGGCAGAAGGCTATCAATGAAGAGGTTAACAAACTCCTCCAATCCAAAGCTATCCGGCAAGCAGGTAGAATGCTCAACTGCTAAATAACAGAGTCCGCCAAAAGGTAAATGGAAAGTGGCACTCCTGATTGACTTCTCACCGATGTTAACAGAGCTCTGTCCAGTACGCCTCTCACCCTGATCGACCTTATAGTGGACGCCACAGCTAGCCACGAGCTTCTCAGCTTCATGGACGCTTTCTCGGGATATAATCATATCAAAATGGACCCTAGTGATCAAGAGAAGACCTCATTTGTGACAAGGCAGGGTACTTACTGTTACTAGGTGATGCCTTTCGAGTTGAAGAACGTTGGGGCCACTTACCAGAGGCTAGTGAACAAAATGTTTCAGAAGCAGATTAGAGCGTCTATGGAGTTATATATAGATGACATGCTAGTGAAGTCAGTTAAGGCCGAGCTCCACGTAACCCACCTAAACAGGTCATTCCAGTCCCAAGAACAAACATGAAGCTAACCAACCAATGTGCCTTTGGAGTCTCAAATGAAAATTGGTTTTTATAATCAACAAATCGAGGAATATATGTCACGGCCCCCGATTCCCGGCCCACCAACAGACTGATCCAACTGAAGTCCTGGACACAGACCAAGATATATATCGACCTTTAATTGGAATAATTACATGCACTGTATATCCAAGTCTTATAATATATCCAAATCATATACAAAAGTCCAAAATAAAACTACCACTCGTAGTGGTGCTTTATGTTGTCGATATACAAGACAAGTCCCATTTACATATTCAAAAACTATACAATTACAATACATCACTGAGTGAACCTACAAGTGATGAACCCTACCGTGTTGGCCTCAAGAATGCCAGTTCTCTGACGTTTTCTATACCTACACGATTGAACCCGCATGTTTTACGCTTAGTGAAACATATACAACATGTGTAAAATTCGCTATAATAAGACATATCATTAATGTAATTAATTTCATGCATTCGGGATAATGGACTTATACAAGTAATATGCTTATCACTGACTTATGCCTACGACGGACTTAGTTACAACAATTTTTATGTTTATTCTTCTATAAAAAGTACCTGTAGGTGTCACACAGTTCATTATAATGGAAAATTCGTAGGGTACTACCTGATATATTATATTACAGACTTATATGTTTATTCAGTTCCCCCGTAGGAGTTACGTAGCTTTTACTCTTATTTGTAGAATTACCCGTATCGTATTACATAACGTAACGATACACCATAATTTCCTCTTGTTTATTCTTCGGGATATTATTACAATTACTCGGGATACCCGCATCAGCACTAATAAACGTAAGACACATCATAATAAATATCCAAAGATATTACACAAATGCAAAGGTGGATTTTACAGAACTGAGCGCCATAGCACAATTCGCCAGACAGAGTGCCGTGAGCACTTGTTCAGACAGAGCAACGGCATTCAATCAAAGAGCTGAGCACTACCAGGAGTACCGGCACTAATCGGGAGCCGAGTACAACAGAGGTCAAGTACTAATCAGACAGAAGTGCTATGTCACCTAATAGCTGATCTCGTGTATTTTTATAATTATATGAGTCAAGAATACTCATAGAATATGGCATTTTAGCTATACATTATGTGTTCAATACAGATCGTATTTCATATACGGTATATATGATGCGCGCAATCGTTAATCCTTAATCATGGTTTTATTCTTCTCTGAATCTACTTTATCCAGGAATTGGAATCAATCCAATCGGATCATTCAAACTAAAGTTATGGCATTTTCATGCCAACTAGTCGGTTTACCGATTTTACCAAGGTACAGATTGAAATATTTATTTTCCAGTGCCTTGTCTCGATATTTGGCACTGGATATTTGTACTATTTTAAATTTAAGGTGCTAAGGGTTCTATTCCAACTGGAATCACCCCATTCGGAGCACCGAAACTCAAGTTACGTCCGAAACAACTCGGACTACTCTATGATCAACTGATGCAGGAAATGGGCTTGCACATGGCCCCACTTTCAGTGAATTTTTGAGCTATCTAGAATCAGAATTTGGAGATACCTAAAATATATTTGTTCCTCCCCTTGAAGTCTATTTTACATAGCCACTTGAATCACTCAAATCGAGAAGAAATGAGCAAGCGTGCCAAAATACGAAAACTGGTCAAAACTGGGAACAGAGTAGCAGTCCTACCGGTAGGACTTTAAGTTCTACCTAGACTCGCCAAAATGACTAACGATATTCTACCGGTAGGACTTCAATCCTACGGTAGAACTCTCCGAAAAGTGCCCAAATTGGGTGGTTTCTCCCATTTTTCATGCCTTATCATCCTTAGATCACTCCTAATGCATCCTTCATCAAAAACTAACATGGAATCCCTCCCAAGAACTCCACAAACACTTTTAATTTGCAAAGGAATACTAGGATTCATACCAATTTTCACCCAATTCTACAAATCCTTGGAATTTTGGAGGATTCCATATCTACTCATTATGAACTAGGCTTTTCAACCAAACTTCCTTAAATCTAGAGTTATAATGTTTGCCTAGCAAAACCCTAGAGATGGGGAATCAATTTAATGTTCAATGGAAACCCTAGCAATACATACTCAAGTAATTCTTATACCAAAACATGCTAAAAATCATAGTTTCCATACCAAGGTCAAGTATCCATACCTTGGATTTGCTCCCCTCCTTCCTCTTCTTCTTCTTTCCTTCTTCTCCTTCCTTCTCCTCCTCCGTAGCTTGCCTAAGAGACCAAAATGCATTTTTGGTCTCCACCCTTTTATAATAAGGGCTTTAAATTATTTAGCATTCTAGCCATTAACTTTCCTTAATTACATTACAATTCTCATTATTTAGTACTTGGCCTCTAATTATATAACCCATGTCTTTGATGTCCTCTTGGACAAATTACGGTTTTGCTCCTTATAATATGTACAACTTCCGAAGCTTTAAGTTTCTATATTCATAGCTAATTTTACTTAAAATTTTAATTTATGTCTACAAAATACCCTAAACATGTTGAAAACAACCAGGGTGTGTTTCGGGGTGTTACAATATAAGCAAATCCAGATAAGATAAAAGCCATGCTAGACATGCAACCACCTTCGAACACCAAAGAAATTTAGCTTAATGGTGGAGAATAATTCGTTTAAGTCGCGATATCTAGATCCAGTGACAAGTGTCGGCCATTCTTTCAGGTTTTGAAAAAGGCTTTCCACTGGGAGGCCCAATGCGAAGAGGCATTCTCTACGCTAAAGGCTTACCTGAGCTTCCCTCCTGTCCTAGTGAGCCCCACCGAGGGAGAACTCCTTACCTTTATTCGCCGCTTTCTGCATTTCAACTACGCCACCCCGGTCGAGTAAGATGTAATACAACAGTTTGGCCTATTATCGCACCAGCCTGAGGAGCGGGAGGAAAGGTGACCAAAGATGGAGAAATGACCATGGTAACCACGCGTGGCTTCGACCATATTTCCAAGCTCACACCATTGAAATCCCAATAGAACACCAAATGAAACAGATATTTCACAAGCCAGAAACCTCGGGAAGACTGATAAAATAGGTCATAGAGCTCAGTGAGTTCGACATCATATACAAGCCGAGGACAACGGTCAAAAGGCGTGTTTTAAGATGACCGTGAATTCACTCCTTCAAATGCCCCGCACACCCTACCAAACCACTTCCTTCAATCGGGCGCCGACCTACCCAGGAGGCATAGAGGTTGTCCGCACGGGGCTACCACCCCAAGGAAGCGGTGCAGGTCTGATTCTAACCTCCCGGATGGAAATTGAAGTGGAATACGCACTAAGATTCGAATTTTAGGCCTCCAATAACGAGGCCGAGTACGAGCTATCATAGTCGGGCTTAATCTTTCCCTCTCTATGGAAGCTTATCAATTGGAGATTTGCGCGATTCACCGGTGGTGTGAAATGTATAGAGGACTCCACGCCATGGGTGAAAAAATGATCCTTTACCTCAAAAGGTAATGGTGAACCGTTTAAAAGTTTATACGTGTTCGCGTCGCATGTCCCAAGGGCAGAGAATACACAGGCAGATGCCCTGGAAAAGCTAGCAACAGCACCGCAGGGGGATCTAGACAGACTGATACCGGTCGAGCACCTCTCAAAACCCTCGGTAAACATCGACGAAGAAGAAGTGTCCCTGGTAATGTCCGAGCCAAGCTGGATTGACCCCATCTGGGACTACTTGGTGGCTGGAACATTGCCAAGTGATCCAAAGGAGGCCTCCAAGCTCAGAGGTCGGCTAGGTTCACCATTCATCAGGGGACCCTTTATAAACGAGGCTTCTCTACACCCATCCTTAAATGCGTAGGAAAGGAAGACGCTAACTATGTGCTTAGAGAGGTGCATAAAGGTATTTGTGGCAACCATATTGGAGCCATAACCTTGGTAGCAAAGACCCTAAGACAGGGATATTACTGACCTACGATACTCAAAGACACCACAGAGCTGGTTAAAAAATGCAAGACCTATCAAGAGCATGCCTAGATCTGTCACCTCCCTTCCGAGCCGCTGACCTCAATCACAAGCCCTTCGCCTTTTCAACAGTGGGGGCTTGACATACTGGGGCCCCTACCCATTGGGAAGGGCCAGTGCAAGTTTATTGTTGTAGGAGTGGATTACTTCACCAAGTGAGTCGAGGCCGAGCCTTTAGCTACGATCACTGAGCAAAAGGTACATAACTTTTTTTGGTGTTCCATAATTTGCAGGTTCGAAATCCCTAGAGCCCTAGTGTCTGATAATGGGAAACAATTCAACAATCCCAAGTTCAGAGATTTATGCGTCGAGCTCGGTATCAAGAATTACTACTCATCCCTAGCTCATCTGCAATCCAACAAACAAGCATAAGTCACTATAAGGACTCTCAAGGCAGCATTAAAGACTAAAGTGGAAAATCTGAAGGGAAAATGGGTAGAATACCTCCCCGAGGTATAATGGGCATACAAGAATTTGTGAAAATCAGCAACTCAAGAAACTACTCGCTTCAGCATTCTACTGCTGAAGCTACGCCTCCCGTCGAGGTCAAGCAGTCAAGAGCTCGAGTTCCGCAAATGCCGAACGCAATGAGGAGATTCTTCGCCTGAACCTTGATCTCCTAGAAGAAAAATGTGAGCAGGTTCTGAGGCGCGCCGAGGACTATCGCAGAAAGACGGTAAAATATTACAACCGAAGGGTCCAACCCAGGAGTTTCAAGCCCAGCGACCTAGTTCAAAAGAAACTCCTGCCAGCAAGGAAAGACCCCACACATGGGAAGCTAGGACCAAATCAAATAACTATGATATCAATGCAATAGTCTGACCTGACAACTACGAACTTCAATCGAAAGAGGGAAAAACCGCCACATTCGAACGAACACCAGCGCATTCTACCAATGTAATTTCTGGACATAGCTTTTAATAAGAAATTCACAGTTTTACTATAATAACATCCTTTGAGTTCATTTTCAACCTGAATAATATTCTTGCAGATCGTAAAAAAAACAAACATTAGACCAGTACACACGCTTCCAAAAGACTGTATTTTTATTTCAGATATCTCAAAAAATTACAATCAGCAAAGCCTTTCTCTACATCAACCATTCTTTATATCTCAGAAGATCACGATCAGCCAAACCTAGTCAAGGCAAAAACCATAAGAAAGGGAAAGAGAAAAGGAAGGAGAAAGAGAAAAGGAAAAGGAAGGAGAAAGAGAAAAGGAAGGAGAAGGAGAAAAGAGGGGAGGAAAGGTATAATGGAGGAAGCGGGACTTATAAAAAATTCCCTTTAAGCGTACCGTCCCCTCCGAATATGTTCCCCAGTCCAGTTCCATCAATGGGCAAGACTAGGGAACACCACAACTTCAACAAGGGAGGAACTAGGGAAAAACACAACTCCTACGAATGGCAGAACGTTGAAACCAAACGTCGGCCTGCAATCACCAAACGGACTCCGTGCGGTGACGATCAAACATTGAGGCTTCATCATGTACGAACTCCAACGTCGAAGAGAGGTAGAAGGATGGGAGCGGAGTATGACACAGACTGTCAAAGAGAGGTAGTTATTTATAAAGAAACATGGACGCTTGAAAAGCCACGCAATATGTTCCGATTCTCCATAGATCTGCTTTAAAACCGCACACACCTTCCCTAAGGGAGGAAGACGAAAGAGTCGCGTAGCTCAGATCAGGAGCCAAGGAGCTCATATACAAAAGAGTCATGTAGCTCTGCTTCAAAAGAGCCTTGTAGCTCATATCAGGAGTGAGGAGCTTGGATACAAAAGAGCCATGCAGCTCTGTTCCAAAAGAGCCTTGTAGCTTAGTTTCGGGTCACAAAACTCTCGCCTAAAGAACCCACAAACCCAAGGCCCAAGAGCTTATGAGCCATGTAGCCTGGGCCTCAAAAGAGCTCAGCTTAGCTCGCGAGCCACGCAGCCTCGCTTCAAAAGAGCCTTGTAGCTCATATCAGGAGTCAAGGAGCTCAGATACAAAAGAGTCACGCAAATCTGTTCTAAAAGAGCCTTGTAGCTCAATTTCAAGGAGCCATGAAATTGGGTCAAAAGAGCCTTGTAGCTCATATCGAGCTACAGAGCTCTGATACAAAGAGCCACGCAAATTGCTCCAAAAGCCTTGTAGCTCAGCCTGGGCAATATACAGCCTTGCCTGAAGAACTTAATGTACCAGAAGACCAAGTAGCCAAGGAGCCATGTAGCTCAGTGAGCCATGTAGCTCCGCTTCAAAAGAGCCTTGTAGCTCAATTTCGAAGGAGCCACGTAGCTCAGTTTCAAAAGAGTCTTGTAGCTCAGTTTCGAAGGAGCCACGTAGCTCAATTTCAAAAGAGCCTTGTAGCTCAGCTTCTAATGAGCCACGTAGCTCAGCCTCAAAAGAGCCATGTAGCTCGGGACTCAGAGTCAAGAGATTGGATGAAAAGAGCCACGCAGCCGCTCCAAAAAGAGCCTCAGAGCTCGCCTGGCCATACAAACGGCTCTTAAAGAACTGACAAATTCTTAAAAAGCCCACAGCTAAGGGAGCCATGTAGCCTGGCCAAAGGCACACGAGCCTGACTTCGGCAATACACTTCGCGTTTAGGAACCTCACTGTGGCGCCTAGTAGCCAAGGAGCCAAGGTACCACATGGAAAGTGCAGTAGTTCAGCCAATCAAGGGCCGCATAGCCCAGTAAGAACCCGACCATTTAAAGATTGGATAACCAGGAAACCTCTCAACACATGTCAAAAAAAAAAAAAAAAAAAAACGGAAAGCCGAGGTAGAAAGACGGATATCCATAGAACAATAAAACCGATGTCGCTGCTACAGATGTCCAGTAGCTTCTGAGTACCTCAAAATTAGCCATAATGAGCAAAAGATTATACAAAGGCCTTAACATTAGTAGAGCTACGAAAGCAATTTCGCAGCAAGTCAAGTCAGCGAATTAGAAGGTGAAGCTCTATCAGCGAGGGTGAGCCAAACAGAGGAATCTCACTTCTCACGGAGAGGAACCGAGTTTCTGGAGTATCAAAACACCTTCGATCCGGGTCTCAACTTTAAACGGATTCTTCTGCCTCCTCTTCATCAAGAACTTGAAGATTGAAGTCCAAACCCGGGAAAGCCTTGGCAGCTCTGCGTCGGAAAGCAAGCCATCCAGAGGCCCATAAGGTGCAGGCCTCGTTCCTTAACTCCGCTATTACTCCATCCATTTGGCTGATCATAGCCTCTTGCCTCTTGAGGTCCTCGCGTAAGGCGTTGCACTCCTCTACCAAGCACTCCACGGAGCTCTTAGCTTTAGAAGCCTCTCGGCGAGTCCAATCCAACGCCACTACTTTGGTGCATAATTCTTCCCTGGCAGTTTGGACCTCTTCCTTAACCACCCGCAGCTCATCCTCAACAAACCTTAGGACCTCTATGGCCTTCTTTTCTCTGTCTTCAGCTCTTGCCCTTGCGGTCGAGGTGTGCTTCAGATCGGATTTATACCCCAAAACATCATTAGTCAAGCTTTGTATCCGAGCTGCGCCGGCCCCCTCCCCCAAGTCATGAGGACCTTAGCTTCAGATGCTCTCGCCGCCTTAGTAGAGCCTCTCTACTAAACTGGTCTCCAAGTCCTTTATATAAGTAAATATTCAATGTGGAGCAAGATGGAGTTAGCAGATAAACATTAACATAACAATAAGATGAATAAAAGAAGGCGGTCAGACATATAGAGACGATCCCTGAGGGATAAAATAGCCTCCTAATCGCACAAAAGCTCCCACTTTCTCGAGGTCGAGTCTCGAAGGATTGCACGAAATGTACTTCCTACGGCTTCGTATCGCGCAGCAAGAGTCTCACCCTCCTCGCCAAAGCGATCATCCCCCACATCCCCGTGCCTGAGGGGGGAGGCAAGGCGCTTATGACTAAGGGCTCCAAACAAGATAGGAAGGACTTTCGCAGGAGGGGCCTGGCAGCCTTTCTTCTCGAAGAACCCTTGACTCCCGCACGAAGATGAGTGGACGATGTGCACCCGCTCAACTCGACACCCCGGGGCCTGAAGAGGACAATGCCCGCCCTCACCCGAACTTAAGGCGAAGGCGAGATCAGGATACTCCCAAACTGAATCTACTCCCGAGCCGGAGGCCGTCAGAGGATCTTAAGCTCATACTGACGCTCCTCCTCTTCTTCACTAGTAACTCGACACGGGCCCGAAGTTCTCCTCGAGTTGGCTTCATAACAAGAGGCCCCCAAGGAGAAGTTTCCATGGCAGGGGGTGGAGGAGATGTCAAACAAGAAGGGCTCACACCGAAGAGTCAAACGTCCGACCTGATCGTGATTAAATAGGCCCAAGGGCGCACACTCGCTTCAACTGACGCTTTACTTCTCGTCCTCGTGAGTAAGGTCGACTCGACACTGAAGCAACGCAACCAAAGCAAAGTCAGGAGCATGACATGACCTCTAAAAAAGTTAACCCCCACTAGCATATACTGAAAACTCATGCAGGTTCTTAAGGGCAGTCCATACTGTCGGAATCCCCAACGTATCGTCTTGATCGCCAGGTTGTACCCCAATGCCGACCCCGACAAAGAATTGCTCTTCCAATGCTTTTCTAAGGAAGATGAGGCCTGGAAATGATAGGTCTATAGAGGGCCCTTGAAATATTCAAGAGCCTTCCATATTCTCTTCACATCAAGAAATCCAAGAAGATCTATATACTAGATCCCAGGCCTTATCCCCTCGAAAAACTGGGCTCACCAAGACGCCCAAAAATTGGGGGAGAGAGCCAGGACGGACATACATTGAATGCTATAAGACGTTTGCATGTAAGGAAGCGACACAGCCAAAGGCCGCTCAAAGAAGCGGGACCATCTTGGGAACAGAACAACATAGCATGTAAGAAGATCGCATTTAGATCGCACTGAAGGAGGTCCATAACAGGTAGCGAAAGTTTTAGCAAACGAAGGCTCAACCCGGCTAGGGCCCACGGCATCCGCGTACCTCACAGCAACCCTCAGATATTCAGAGCCACAAGGATAACCCACTGGAAGGACCCCAAAGAACTACGCAGCAGCCAGGATCTACTAAGCCCGCCGTCGCACCGACTCGTAATCTTCTTCAACCGACCTTCCTCTATATCGCAAGCCTACACATTCAATCTAAAAGTCGCATGATTGCTTACCTGAGAGAAAGAACGAACAAAACGACGAGAGAGGCGGGACCCCAACCCAACACGCCTTAAATTCAAAACAAGGAAAGAAAAATGAGTGAAGAAGAAGAAAGGCGCACCGAACTAAGAAGGAAAGAGAGGAAAACGGCCCCTAGGGAGACAGGGCAACAGAAAGCACCACAAGCAGTTCTGAGAGTTGATCAAAGACACTTCCAAACTCGTAGAAGAAGTGGAAAAGGGTGATACAAGGAATGTTTCTAAAGATATGAGAAGCAACAGTCGAAACGGGCGCGAAAACCAAAAGAGCGCCATCATTATCACAAGACGTTTGATGGCGACAAAGCCCAGATCAAACCATCCCCGGATAGCCACGTGGGAGCCGCAACTAATCCAAGAAACAAGCCAGCCCTCGCCTATGCTTCAGGCTTCAAGAAGGCCAGGAGCCACTGATGGGTAGAAAATAATAGAAAATAAACAAGCGCAGCCTAGAGCGCAGTTTCTCCGCATCTCCCTTATGAAGGAGTCAGTACTGCACTAACCAAGAAGCTCGGCCCACAGTGAAATCCTACCCATGCCAAAGTATACGGGCCCAGGCCTAGAGTTGAAACCACCCTGCTAGGTAATCAAGCGATAAAGGCGGCCTAGAAACTCATGCAAAAGGGAAAACGCCCAATCTCCATGATCCGCACCCCACGGATTAGGAAAGAAGAATCTTACATGATCACGACTCCTCCATTATCCCTTAAACAGTTGGTCCATGATAAGGAAAAGGAAACTCCTCACCCAATGGGAGAGATACCGTATCACCGTCTAACAAGGAAAGTAACCATAATTTCTCCTTATAAATACCGACCCATTCTACCACAAAAAGATACGCAATCATAACACTATCGATAGTTGATTTCTTCCCTTTCAATAAGAAAGAAGCCGACTTAGGCATCGAGAGCCGGGAAGGCGACCTCGCCGACCCATCCCATCGCCGTTGCAGGTTGCAATAAACGATCGCCCAAGAGGACCGCCCAAATGACCCGAGAAGATCCATACCTCTGCACCCGTAGAAAAACATCTATCATTAAGAATATTTATTGCATGAATAAATATTTAGACTTGATATTTACATAAATATTGAATTTATTAAAATAATAGTTATTTTATTTCATCCATCCATATAAAATAAAATAAAAATCAATAAAATAAAATTACTTGTATTAGGATATTTTTTAAAAGATAAAATTTTATTGATTTAAATTAACAATACATTCCATAGAAACATAGAATCAAATTCGTTAAAAACTTTATAAAATAATGCAGCATCCATATTAATAGCATAAATAATCGACTCAAAGCCTACATATTTGATAATCTTATAATGACTAAAATACATATAATTCAAGTTCTACAGCATATTGACAACCATGATTTGACGTCTCTATCTAATGGAATATGTTTTGTTATCTCCATCGCCCATCATCGTATCAAGAAGACACAATCATACGCCACAATAAATCGACAATAAAACCATACACCGCAACAAATCGACGGCAAAATCACAAGAAAAAAACAAAGTAAAAACTTATATATATATATATATATATATATATATATATATATATATGTGTGTGTGTGTGTGTAGTGTGTGTGTGTGTGTGTGTGTGTGTGTGTGTGTGTGTGTGTGTGTGTGTGAAATAAGGCCAAAATGGCCAAAAAAATGGCCCCTCTTTGCTTAAGGAAAAAGGGTTTGTAAAGAAAAATACGAGAAAAGAAGAAAACTTGCTTTAGGATTTTAAATAATAATAAAATTAACAAATTATAATTACTATAATAAAGTCTAAAATATTCTATAATCTTTAATATTCCTTAAATTCAAATTTTAAATAAAAAATATCATGAGAAAGGATTATAATATTACTCATGTAAAATTTACATTTATAGTTTATCATAATAAAAGTCTTATTAAAAAAATAGTAATAAAAGTCATTAACTATTGAAAATAATTAAAATATTATTTTCTTTAATTTTTCAAGACTGATGATGCTTTTTTCAACCGGAACTAGGATGGAGCGTGTGGGGGTCGCTGGGCTGGACCCGGATTGTTTATGGCCGGGATGCGTGCTCTGACATCTCGCCGAGGTAGATCGCTACACCAAGTGATCCAGCCCCGATGAAGTAATTTCTCCGCAAAAATCGAGGAAAAAGTGGGGTCGGCGAGGGCCGCCCGCAGCTCGCTCCGACGCCAAAGCCTGATTCTTCCTCGAGAGAAAAGAGACTACTTAGGCAATGTGTTGTATACAGTATGCGCTCAAGAGCGCGTACCTTTCACCGGGTTTACCTTCGTGATTTATAAGTATATTATTCCCAATTTGAGTGGGTAGTAAGGATTCTTCCTATCGATGGGATATTTATTGCCTTTTATCGGATTTGTGAAAGAGATATTGAAGGAATAGTTTATTGAGAATTATCCTCCTTCCTTTTTAGTGAGATTTGATTGGATTTGGTGTGATAATATATTATCGAGAATTATCTTGTTTCCCTTATTGTGATTTAGTCCGGATGGTGTGGATGTGAGCCTTCCCACTATCCGTATCACTCCGCCTTGGGGTGAGTGGACCGGGGTTTCTGCTTTTGGGCCGACGCTAGGGGCTTGGGTGTTTTATAGGGCTTGCCTCTCCTTTGGGCCTAGTGAGTAGGCCTGCGCGCCTATTTTTCAAACCCCATCAAAGACCATAACCGATTTTTACACAAATATGGAGGGAATGATAAAAGATATATAATTTTAATATTTTAATAAGAGCATTTTCGAAAAAAGTTAGGAGTTGTTTAGCCCGAGTCCTTATCATCTAGCATAAGAGCTGGCTGAGGGAATTAGCTATCAGCTATCCCAATAAGCTTAATGGCCAAAGACTAAAGAGTAGAAAGTTGTAAACACAGGGGAATAAATAATTCAATTAAACATGAAATTTTATAGTAAAATGTAGAAGAACATTTATATATTATTATTATTATTATTATATAAGGAATATTTACCATACATATATTATTTATTTATTAAAGATATTTTTTTAAGTAGATATATTGTTATATTATTTATTATATCGTTATAAAAATATGATAAAAAAATACTAAAATATGATTGAATTATGTTATAACGATAATATAAACTAAAACGAAGGAAAGAAAAAAATACAACTATTAAAGAAAGAAAGATTAAATTGAGTCTTATGCAACCACGATCTCTTTAAAGTATAAACACGCCTTCTTCATTGGTGCCTTGAGACTTTGACAACGTCTGCTTCCTAGGAAATACTTGATGAATTGGCTATGTTCATATCTCTATTACAAATAGAAATTTACCAAAAAGAAAAATCTTCTAATTGAAGATAAGATAACAAAACCCATAAATAAAATTGAAAGGATTTAATTCCATAACTTCAAATGTTTTGAAAAAACAACTGTTTCAAAAGTTAAATTCATTCAAACGTAAAAGGAAAATTCCAACATTATGATCATTTAACATAATTAACATGTAACTATTGTTTGATACCATTCTTCATACTTTGATTTAATAACGTGTATAAATTTTATTACATATTTTGAGTACTAAATATAATAAGTTGGGTATAATTTTCTCAACTAGACAACTAGAAGTATTTGATGTACTATTAACTTATTGAACAAGTATATAACAACCTGAAGATGATGAGGTCATAGGAAAGACGCTTCATTATCAAAGGAATCATAATGTACAACCACACTAGCTGATTAGTATTCCTATGCATAAACCAAATCATATAAATATATAAAAACATTGTATACAACATCAATATATAAATATCAACATATATCAATGAGTCTCCACAAGATGGCGCTTTATATTTCTTAGACGGTGCCTAGAATACACAAATTACTTGATCTATAAGGTCCCGCAATCTCAAATGAAATGATGAGCCGATGGAGCCGAGGAGTTGAGGAGCTTGATGGAGCCGAGAGCCGAGGAGCCGGGCGGAGCTACGACAGAACCTGACATCGTGGAGCACCAGTTGCTTAGGCCGGGAAGTGCACCCAACTCGACATATGGTTAAGGATGAAGTCAAATTGATGGAGGCAATATAGGGGTGGATAAAGGGTGGGATGGATAAGGTGATATCTACCGGGTATGGAGGTTGACCTCTAAAGGACAACTGATAAGGTAAAGATGTGTAAGCACCCAGGAACGGAAGATATGTAAGTCCGGGGCATAAAACTCAGCGATTGTAAATATGAGGGGTATCAAGAAGTAATGTCGGCTCAGTGTACCACGCACCAATTCTCACTATCTCAACCATGACCTCGATCAACTCTCCATCTCCCCCACTCGAACGGCCATACGACCGAGTTGGATTACATCTGAGGCTCCACGCACGGTCCATGTGATAAATGCCCATGATCGTAGTCGGTGATGCTGATGCCTTTCTCCATCCGTGCAACACCGATCTAGCAATATAGAAGTAAGTCGCATATCAAACCGTGGTAGCATAAAGATGAAATAATTAGCTATGCCACAAGTGGTGATCGAATGAACCAACCAAAGAATTATAAATACATAATCTATTGATTGAAATTTGGCAAAATACTTTAAACACAGACTCTAACTTACCAAAACCTCGAGTAGTACCGGGGAATCGTAGTATGGAACTCCTCATATCATCCTATGCAATGGTGGTGTCATAAACATCATGTATCACTACAGATACCACGCATACGACCATGGAAGTCCATCATACCCACCATAGGGGGTGTAGTAATGATCCTACCCGTTCGCGTATCCCATAAGGCAATGTATGGAGCATGATACGTTGCCTAATCTCTCTGGTGTCATCCACGTGCATCCAGTCTATGTAGCTATTGATCATAAAAGCAAGATGGAGGTATCTCCTGGTGTAGCCCAAACTAGCGCAAGACTCACTCTGGAATGCCACTCAACAGTCTCGAACATATAAGCAATGACATCATCCGCCAGATCTTCTGATCAGCTAAGCAGATATCTCGAAGTTGGTAAACCAACTCTCTCTAACGTATGGCTACCATAAGACCTACACATTTACACTCGACAAAACTCCACATGAATATGACGAAATTGTTGATAGAACCATATACTTTGACATATATCATAATACATTCAAGAGTCGGTTCATCCAAATTCGATCTCTGATATAGGAGGAGCAACTTGATGGGTTACATGCAACCCGTGTCAAAAAGGTAAATTTCCAATCTACAATCCCACTTTGGAAGATAGCCGGCTCGCTCGCTCAACTAAGAAGTCTAACTAGCAATCCATCATCGAGGGTCACTTAGCTCCAGCGACATGATCGGCATCTTCATCACAAGGCATGAAAATCAAAAGTAGATATGTCAAGAAAACCCAAAATCGGTCGCCTTCCATGTGTAGTCTCAAGACCATAGCCGAATATAAATGAACATAAAGTAAGCAACCTAATGATGTGTCATAGAGATGAAATGTGTATGTAATAAAAAAAAATTTACATACCTGTATCAGTGTAATACAACCGCTAATACTGCATCTACGATCCAAGCTGGCTCTGCATAACTCGCGATATGTATGTGCTAGTACTGCACCACCCCATAACTATAAGTCGCAAGATGCCAAATCTGTGAGTCAGGAGCACGTATGAATCGCACCCCCTTTCTTGTCCGGTGAAATGCAAAGGATCCCATCAGCACTAAGATGAAACCACGCGCACTTCGCTCTAAAGTGACCTCATCTGCATCAGGTGCTAGGGTGGATAACTAGTCACATAACCACCTCATGGAGATGCGCGGATCCTCTCGAGAGCACAAGGTGTGTGGTGACACCGAGCAGCTACTTGCACAACTCCGCCACATCAAGCACATATGTCCTAGTGACAGCTGGTCCGTCGATACGGAGGCTAAGGATGATAGCAACATCCGGTAATGTGATCATCATCTCTCCGACGGGCACATGAAACGTGTGTGTCTCAGGTCACCATCTCTCGACGAGACAAGTGATAAGTGGCCAATCGATCATGATGTGCATTTGCCGGCGCAATAGAATCCCCTGGGCAACCACGTACGGACGACACGTGATCCATCCTCCACATACACCGAGAAGGCTTTCACCACAAGCGAGGGGTGGAGTACTTCGAACTACAAGTAACGAAGAAACCAAGTTTATAATCGGGACATATATAAATTACATGGTACAACCGAAATATTAATTGATAAGTAATAAAATACATACCCGCTCAGATCTACTAAATGGGACCCGTAATCATCTCGTATCGCTCAAGACGTATGGATCCGATGGATCTGCATCATGAAGCCCTCTGAATGACATATCTATAACCTGGATTTCTGAAAGGCAATATAAATATTAATAAAACACATTGGAGAGACTGTATCAACATAATTAAAGAAAGTACTAATGACAGTGACAATAAATTAAAATAGACGCATACATGACCGATGTCTCATTTACTTAAATAAGGTACACTACAATTTCAAAATCCAAGAAATACACATCAGACATACAGTGTTATATTAGCAACTACATTCGTACATCAGACGTTATTTAGCCGTTTAAACTTGGAATTTCATTCTTTCAAGACTGCCGATAGACCCTATTTGTTTGCAATAACCCAGCATGTATGTTGTTTTCCCTCCTAACGCCCATTTCTTAGTTATGCACTAAGCGATTTAGGACGCTCCACGCCTATAATGCTTTCATTGACTCGTGGTATAACTTAGGACCATCATAAGAGGTCACTCATCTTCATTGAATATTGGATGAAACAAGCTTCTGCCCATGTATCATAGTACTGATCACAGAGTGTGTAATAGCCTTGCACAAAAAACCAAAAATCAACACATCGACGCCGACATGTCAAGCATGATATGCTGCTATTGAACTATATATATCAAAGAGTTCTTCACATGTGCAATTTTGTTCTGTGTTGAGTCGATGCGCTCGACTCACTTCTGACTTGACATGAAATCTACCGAACGTGATCATAGAGAACACCCATCGAACGTAGCCTTAACAACACGACCCCGACCGGCATCGTCATACGGGGCGAATCGCTTCATCGATGTCAATCTATTAAGATCAGTTCCTCTCGCAACAGTAACTGCGGGCGCGTAAGAAGGTCAAAATGTGCTAATGCGCGTAATGGTGTTACGCCTTAAGAACACTGTTAAATGCCTCCGACATGTTGGTTGTCATTATCCCATATCTTCGACCTTCATCATGTGAGCCCATAATCGAAAGGGATTGCCTCTAACCATTTGCGGCTTCTCGTAATTCACTCTCCAATCGTAGTCATATGCTTATTAAATTTGTGTTCGCATCGCTAAAGTCGCTCCAGATACTAAATTCTTCAAGAGTTTATCTTCGTAACCGGTCAAAAATTGCTTGCAAGATGACGCAGCAAATCCCGTAGTGATGATGCAACCCACCAAGATGGGGACTACCATGTCGCCATAATACTGGATGTTCGGTCTGGACATAATACAAATCCCCGTTCGTTGAGTTACTTTATTTCTGATACATGCCAAGAACCATCCCCAACTATCAGTATTCTCGCCTTCTGTAATAGAAAATGTCAATGGAAACAACTGATTATCTCCTTCACACCCCATAGCAATCAATAACGTGCCTTTATACTTCCCATACAAATGTGTACCATCAATACTCATTACAGGATGACAATGTGCGAACCCTTCAACAGATGGCTTGAATGACCGTAACACTGAACATTTCAAAGAGCCTGGGTATATTAGTCATATGTTTTCCAAATTACAACACATCCAGGATTATCTTGCTCTATGGCTAAGAACAAACGTGGCAGCTGTGTATATGATTGAGAAAAGTCACCAACGCCTTTCTGTATGATATTTCATATCCCCATTTCTCCATCACACTTGCTTGAATAGAAGTCGTAGTAAATGTGAATTGTGCTTTAAGTAATGCCTTTTTATGGGCAGCAACCACATTTGAGTCCAATTGATGATGGTCTCGGTTCAAGCAAGGATTGACACAAGTATGCGGCCCTTTATATTTGTTGATAACAAATAAGCAAGTATCTTTCACAGCCATGGCACGAAGCTTCCATAGACATTGACATTCTTCATTTTACATTTTAAAACGAGCAATTTTTCTGAGACAAACAACGACAAATTCTCTTAAAAGTTTAATTGAGTAAACTTATGAAATTCCTCTTGTAAATCAGATTTAGAATTAAAACCCATAATTACAAATTTCAATTTGGAATAACCTAAGACTATAAGTTGCACCCATGAGTTCACGTGACTTGAAATAAGATACCCAAGTTTTCAACATATTCAAATTCGTGTGTTGGGTGGTAAGTGATAATGAACAGAGCATCTACCTAATGTCTCAAAGATTCTGGTTATTTTATACATCAAGGATGGTGCATGTGTAGAGACATATATCCCTTTGCTCACTTTCAAAAACTTGGTTAAAAGTACTAAGATGATACATGTCCATCGCCTTGAACATCATGAACCATCAGATTCATCATCAATATCTTCATCAGATTCATCATTAGCTTCTTCATAAGCGTTGTCTTCATCATATCCATATACTCCAGTATCTGGTACTGGACCGCTACTAGGCCCACAACCATAGTCAACTTCTACAACATTATAATTGTCACGAACCAATAAATCTATATGGCCACCCACAGATTGATTCACCTAGATTGATCAATAAACTTCAATATACACCCACTTCCTCAATGCTAGTTGTGTTAACCATGTTCAACATTCGGTACACACTATCAGTTATCCCATATTGGAAAAGTTGGAACCTATTTCCATTTTTGTGGGATACTTACACTGAGGACTAATTTGAACCTTTGTTTGTCGTTGTTGTCCTTGAAAGTATATCATATATCAATCAATTGTTCAAACGCATTCAACCGTACATCCAAAGGCAATACAATGTACCTTTGTTCTTATTTGACATTTGTTTCAACTCGTTCGCCAATATTTCCATTGTAATAACATATCAATGAATAGTTGAACGCATACTAACCCGTACAAAATTCAGCACTTCAAAATTTCATAAAGGTAAAATTGTAAATTATAAATTAATTAATTAGTTAATTTAATTTAATTAAGGGTAAAAGTATTTTTACAATTTAAAACCTAAGTATAAATAGAGATTTTTCTTATTTTCTCATTCTGAAAAACCTTAGAAGTCAAATTAGAGAATCGGGAGAACGAAGGAAGGCTTGAGAATCCAGAGTTTGAAGTTCGACTTTTGCTGCAAAATCCAACTTTAGATTAACATTTTATATTTGTGCTAGTCAATTCTGAATACATTAGATATTTTTAATAAAAATCTTCATTCAGATTAGAGTTAGTTTATTAAAATTTAGATTAAAATTTTAAGAATTCGACAGTTAGATTAATTTATTTTTATTGTTTTTGGGTTAAACTATTGAAATTATAAGTTTAGATTGTTCAATAGATGAAAATATAAAATTTGAGATTTTTAGAAGAATATATCTAAGTTGAGAAAAATAATAAGTTGGTTATGTCATAGGTGCATTGGGTTAGAAAATTAAGTTTAATTTGAATACCTAAAAATTTTAGGCTCTCAAATCTATTAGTTAAAGTAATAATAATATATTTATTTTTGTGTTATGTTAGGTGAATAGTAGGCCTTCCGAATTATTTTTCTCCTGCTGCTTTAAGGACTTCTATCAGAGTGTAAGTGGACATAATACAAATTTTCAAAACAAAAAAAAAAAGAAATAATTTTCTTATTAATTATAATTTGTAAGGGAAATTAAGATGCATTGTGTAAAAGGAAAAATTATTTGCTTTATATGTTATTTTGAATTACGAAAAGGTTATTTATATTTAGTGCATGGGTCAAATGTGCATGTTTTTCATGAAAAGTATGTTTGATAATTTGGCTTGCTTGTGAAAAGGAAAATTTTAGAGATATAATATTTTGTTTGGATAAATTGGAATTGATGTGAAAAACTGGTTTTTTTTTTGTCCTTGTCAACGGATATAATAGCTTACCTCCTTACATTTTCTTGTGGGGAATGTAATTGACGGAACCCTGTACCCTCTGTGGGTTTTGTTGTATGCTACTAAGCATTCGCAGCCGCTTGGCACGCCCACCTTAAAAATGAACAATTGAGGCTAGCCACCCATTTGCAAAGTCCAAACTGGCACCATTTGTTATTTGATAATCCAGAAATATGTTTGGAATGTTTTGATTTGGAATTCAGGAAATGCTTGTTTTTGTATTAGAATGTTTAAACCCAATATTTTATAAGAAAATTATGATTCCCTATATCTCCTAATAATATATTAACTTGCCTATGAAATTGTATTAGTGTACCTTATTGGGCTTTGAGCTCACCCTTTATTCTTTTTAAAAATTTTCAGGTACCCTTAGTTCGGGTGAGGAGTGACGATTAGGACGGGAAAATAGTTTTATTAGAATACTTGCTTTAATCTCGTATTGTTTAGATGTTAAAGTTTAGTTTCTATTTGGAATATTGAGTTTGAAGTTATTCGATAAGTATACTGGGGCTGGGATGCATTGGTTTCTGTGCCATATTTGGTGATCAGAATTTGCCCCACTACTCTGAACATGATATTTGGTAATCGTAAATTCATCACACAACGTAATGTTTAGGCTGTTTCCACTTTTAACCTCGAGCTTATTGTGAAATGATCACACAAGCCTCTGAAGTGGGTTTTCGTGGGGCGTGCACAAAATGGTCCCAAATGAATTAAATAATATGACATGTCATTATCCTTATCACATCAACTTTATCATAAAGAAAACAATCAGCTTTCTAAAAATAAAATATGACACCAAATTGTCCTCACTTCAAATAAATTTATGCTTAGGTTTGTGGTTTGTGGTTTTAAGGGTTTAGAGTGTTTAGGTTTGTTGATTTAGGGTTTAGGTTTTAGGTTTGGTGGTTTTAAGGTTTGAGGGTTTCTTGTGGTTTGGGCTCGGGCTTGGGGCTTAGCTTAGGTTTAGGTTTAGGGGTTTTGTGGTTAAGGGGTTTAGGGTTTAGTGGCTTGTGGCTTGCGCGATTTGTGATTTTTGCTTAGGTTTTAGGGTTTGGGGCTCGGTTTAGGGTTTGTGGTTTAGGCTTAGGGTTTAGGCTTGAGGATTTGGGATTTTAGGTTTACGAACTTAGGTTAGGGATTGTGGTTTTGGGTTTTCAGTTTAGGTTTTAGGTTTAGGCTGCTTGCTGGGAGTTTAAGGTTTTAGGTTTGTGGTCAGGTCATGCTTTGGGTTTTAGTTTTGGGGTTTGAGGGTTAGTCTAGGCTTTAGTGTTTTATGGTTTAGGTTTGCCTAAATAGGGCTCAGTTTAGGCCAGTTTAGGTTTGTGTTAAGAGTTTAGGTTTAGAGTGTTTTAGGGTTTGTTGATTTAGTAAGCTTGTGGTTTTAAGGTTTGGGGCTCGGGTCTGGGGTTTTTGGTTTTCGGGGGTTTTAGGTTTTTAGGGTTTTAGGATTGCTTAGTGGTTGTAGGTTTAAGGTCAGAGGGTTTATGGTTTAGGATTTAGGGTTTAGGTTTTAGGTTGTGGTTTAGGTTTTTATACTTAGATTTGTGGTTTAGGGTTTTAAGTGGTTGTGTTTAGGTTTAGGGTTTAAGTGGTTTTCGTTTATGGTTTTGGGCTTAGGTTTTAGGTTTAGTGTTTTGTTTAGTTTAGGGTTTAGGTTTTTGTGGTTGTGGGTTTAGGTCAGAGGGGCTTGTGGTTTCTATGGTTTAGAGTCAGTTTGTGGCTCTTAGGTTAGAGTGTTCGGGGGTTTAGGTATGGGGTTTTAGGGCTTAGGGTTTAGGTTTAGGTTTTGTGTTATGTTTAAGGTTTAGGGCTCAAAGACTCAGGTTAGGGTTTAGGGTTTTAGGGTTAGGGTTAGGGGTTGCACTTTAGGGCTTAGGTTTTAGGATTAAGGGTTAGGGTTTAGAGTTTTAGGTTTAGGTTTAAGGTTTATGGTCGAATACACCACTCAAAAATCAATAAACATTGAGAAAAGACATAACCAATTCAAGGAAAATAGAATTATGAATGATGTGTGTGTTTGTGTATCTACCATATATCTATATATATAGAGCATGTACAGTAATTCTTTGTAAGCCTTTATTTCTCATTGCTACTAACTTGAAATCATAATTAAGTATAAGTCTACTCTCAAGATATATGAAGAAACCAATTAAATGTCATTATATACACAGATTATTATATTATTTACAAGGATCTTGTAAATAATGGCATGTTAGAGGCATAAAGAAGGATATTTACAGACCAAATAATAATGTTAGGAAAACAAACAAAATATATTTTTGTTTGGAAATAGAAAACTATTTTAAAAAATGCTTAATGGTATTTCGAATATTTTTTTTCATTTTTATGCAAAGCATTTTTATAAGTGTCTCATAATATTCTTATATTTCCTCGTATATATTGTTATTTCATTTTTTATAGTTTCGATAGGCATTCAAGAACCAATAAATAAAACTAAAATAAAACAATTTCATTATACATTAAGTAAAAACTGAAAACAGATTAGAGATTTATGTGAATCCTAATCCATTTAAATGGATAAAAGACAAATGGTCTTTTATAAATTGAATGGAAACACTATGGAAGTACTGTAAATATTTTTTAGTTTCTCTCTTGCTAAATGATTTGAAACAAGTAACAAAAAGACAAAAGAAACAAAAAGGTGAGAAATGACATCATTTTTGTTGATTCCTAGGTCATTTATTCCCTTTTTCCAAATATGTTTGTTTCCTAGAAAGTTGATCCCACCACCAAGAAAGATGATGAGAAGATAGAAAACGCATAAAATGTCTAAGTAAATTTAATCAATGTAAGATATAGCTCTATTCTTCTAATGCCAGGAAATTCTATAGGTTGCAAATAACACCCTTGTTGTATGGATTTCTGAATCTTCTTCCATCATAGCTTATCCATTAACAAGAAGAATACTTATTGACAACCAAATTTGGAAACAAGATTATCATCTAGAAATCAACGAAGATAACATAGTAGTAATGTGAACTAATTTCTATATGAGTCAGCGGAAAAATAATTTGAACTCGATACTTCTTCCTGATTTGAACCCAATTATTTTGATCGGAATCCTACTTGGGGTTATTGGCTCTTGCTTTTGTTTTTTTATATTTTAGTTTTTTTGATTCGGGCTTCGTGTGTTTTATTTTTCAACTTCGACATGTCACATATTAATATAATATTCATTACTTATATCATTCTTTCGCTATGTTCTCATCTCCCTTTTTTTCCTCAATTCTTTCTTAACTGTAAACATAACCTTAGAGATCTAAGACTCATTTTGTGTGAACCTTAACTACTAAGACAAGAAAAAAACCATGCTATGCAACTTATAATCTAAATAAGAAACTTTCATTGTTTCATTTTCCATTTAAAAAATTAATCAAGCTAAACAGCACATCAAAGAAAACAAAACGCTAAATTATGTCCATATTCTTCACTCTCGGATCACTAAATCTACTAGGCATTTCAAAGACTAAATAATGTAATTCCTCAAAGACTCATGCTAGTCACCAACATTTAGCGCCATTCCCCTAATCATTTACACCCCATCCAAGTTTAAAATATCCAGTAAACACTAAACCACAAACTATCGACCATTGGACTACAACCATGAATTACAACATCAATTACAAATCACAACATGAAACTCCAAATTCCACCACAAAAAAAATCAAAAATAGAAAACACCAGACCACAAACCACAAACAAAGAACTACTTCAAAAAGAATCATAGCCGGCTATGATCAGAATAAACCTGATTGAAACAGCATAAACCAAATATGTTGATGAAGAATCCAATAAGAATGAATACGTAGCCAAGCTGCATGACGAGCTAAGCCATGACGGAGCTAAGCGACGGAGTGCAGTACGAGCAAAGGGAGTGCTCGGCTGAGGTAGCGACCGCGCAAAGAATGCACAAGTGGTGGGGCGAAGGCGAGCGAGCGCAGCGTAGGAGCGGAGCCGAGCAAATGGAGCAAATGGAGCAATGAGCGAGCAATGAGCGACGCAGCCCGAGCGACGCACAGCGGCACACGGAGCAAAGACGGGCAACCAAGCTACTCCTCTGTGGGGAGAAGAAAAATAGGAAAAAGAAGAAAAACCTAACGAGGTGATTATAAAGGGCAATTGTCGCTGTCCATGACAACGGTATTTGGCAATTTTTAACGACACCATCTATGGTCAACGGCTTCGTGGCAATTTTATATTTCCAAACATCACGCCGCGACGCCGCATCGCGAACTACTTATTGGCTATTTTAACTTCCAAACTAATTTAATACTTTTTTAAACACATTATTTTGCCTAAAACCAGAAATAAATATTCTAAATTAAAAACAAAACAACTCCATTGACTAGGGAAACAAACATTTCTAGATCCAACTCCAATAAAAGTTGAACAACAATCCAAATACTAGGATTTAAAAAATATATTTGCAATTCTTGAGTATTACAACGCCAAATTTTTATTCAATAAGATTAAATATTGCAACTCTTGACTATTTTTAACAATAAAAAAACTCTGTACTTACTAAAAGACTGGTTATGTTATTCATATAATGCTAATGGTAATTAACTTGAGTTAATTAAAAATAATAATTAATAATATAATATTACATAAATTATTATATCCAAATTTAACTTACTTCAAATTTACTTAACATCGGTAAAGTTTTGATATGAGACTAAAAAGGATACTTATATATCATGTCAAAAGCTTATTACCACATAGTCACGTCTAAATAAAAGACAAAAATGCAAACAATATTAAAACCATAATAAAATTTTATAGCTTTTATTACTTACTATCATTTTATTTTTTTCCATATTGGACAAATATTCCTCCACATCTTAAGTTGGTCATTTCCTTCTTGCTTCTCCTTTTATAGTTGTAAATGATATTGAAAATTATAAATTTTAGAACTTATTTAAAATTCTAATACATCTCATTAAATAAAAAAATATATAAAATGAAAAAATAAATTAAAGTACATTATTTATGTAACCACATTTGTTGCGGACTTTAAGCTGAATATTTTTTTAAAAAAGAATCAGATCATAGAATTTAAGGAAAGTAGTGAAAGAAAGAAGTCAAAATAATTAACCAAAATGGAAAAATAAAGAAAGTATAAAAGGGCGGTGGTCTATAGCGGAAGGCTAGTCTTAAAAAATTAAATAGATTTTGAAAATAATATTTGCAGTCTACATACCTACAAATACATTGTATACTAACGGTTAAAAACAGACATAAGAAGGGAGGGGTTCGTCTAGCGGTTGCCTCTCGACTCTCGCAGTTTCCTGATCGTCGTAAGATTAACCTAATAAAGAAGGGACTTGCAAAACAAACAAGGCATCGATAGTGGTGTGTCGACCGCCTCTCCGATACTTAAGTCAGACAGAGAAAATAGAGAGAGTAAATACGTCCGTTTTTCAGTAGGGTATCACCCCTTCTATTGCGATTCCTCCCTTATTTATGAAGGAGGAGGGTGGTCCACTTTTTATGGAAAATAGGTGATGGTTTCCAAATGGAATCAAAGGGGGAGAATTTCATTCATACTGGCTCGCTTTTTCCTTTTGGATAGCCAAGTTATCCGAATCTTCCACCTCAAGAATCGCTTGATCATCCTAAGGGTGGTTACCTACGTGATTCGTGGGATGATGTGTTTTCAAGCTATGAGGGATCACCGAAATTATTACTAACCATCTTTACAGAACCGACTAGAGAGACGCTATTCCGACAATAAATCGCGCAGGCCTTCACTATGATCGAATAGTCTACAAGCCGGGATTCGGGCCGTGGTTCGGATCCGTGTTCGTGTGAGGATACTTGGCCCTGGCCTGTGGGCTTTGATTTGTCTGGGCCTTCTAAATAGAGGTACTGGGCCAACAACCATGGTACCCACAGGTAAAGACAATTTACTATATTATAAAAGTGATTAAGGTTTCAAAAAAAATATCTTTAAGAAAAAACATTAAGTATGGAGATTAAATAAAAACCACATATTTAAAACCCCCTTAATATGAAAATCCACTACATGGGATCCAGTCAACAAAATCATCTAATTACTTACTCTCAAAATTTATGATGCAATAATTAGCTTCACTGAGGGGATATGGGTCCTCTAATTACCTAAGGGCTTGTTTGGTTCTTATTTTTAAAAATTATTCATAAGAATACTTTTTGAAAACACGTCATTTTTGTATTATTTTAAAATTGTTCTTCTTTATCTAAATTTAGTAATTTTTGTGTTTTTTGGCATAACAAAAAAAAACTGGCAAAACAAACGCATTCTCTTTGTTTTCCTTGTTGTCATTATTTTTTAAAATAGAAAACAGTTTTCAATAATAGAAACCAAAATATTCCAATCTTAAATCATTTTGGAGAAAAATGGGAAAAGAAAAAAAAATCATAATGAAAAGTGTTCATTGTCTAATGAATAGGACAAAGGTCTTCTAAAGTGACTTAATAGCCTAGTCGTCCCTCTCTATGTTCTCTCTTTCAAACCCTTGTTCGATAGAGAGGATGAGTGATTTTTTTGCCATTCTTGGCCTAAAATCACTCCTTCCATCGTTTTCTTCCCCAGATCTAGTTTTCTTTTCCAATAAAGTGGTTTCTTCCACATCGATCTGGATTTGCCTTTATTTTTCCTTTGTTTTTTTTTTTGTGTTTTTGTCACCGACTTGTTGCGGCGTATTTTTTCATCGACCTGTTACAACGTGTTTTGTCGCAATTTGCTGTACGCTAGTTGTGTCATCAACGCTTGCTTTTATGGGCTTACAGAAGTTCAAATGAAAAATTTCGATATGACAAAGTCATCATATCAAATCGTATTCGTCAATATGTTGCAAATCTAAAATCTTAGGTATTCTAGGCATTTTTTTTATTATCAAATATGTAGGCCTTGAGCCGATCATTTTTTCTATTAACCTGGATGTTATGTCATCCTCTAAAGTTTTTAAGACAAAAGTTTACACCTTTGGTATTTGTTCAAATCCTTTTGCTGCAACTCATTTCATATATTCTTACTTTTTTTATCAGTAAAGAAATTTGAAATGATTTAAATCAGAGACTTTTTATTATTGATTTAATTGTTTTAATGTAATACAAGGAAATTAAAAAAAAATGGCAACACCTCGAAGGACTAATAAGTAATAACTGTCATCCATCCTATTTGGGAAAAGCCATGAACCAACGCTCTTATCGACCTTTATCAATATGTTTTTTTCATTCTAAGTTGATAAATTGCACCTTTTTCTTAATCATATTCGATTACTACTTTATCATATATAATCATATGGTAAATGTGACATTGTTGTGTATTTCCATTCAAAAGGCAATTAAAAGAAAGGAAGTTGAAGAAAACTTTGTAGATCCACTTTTTGTTTTACATCTATTCACACTCTTATAAAGTTGTAGTAGCTTGTTCCTATAGAAACTCTCGAACCTAAGTTCTTCCCTTGCTCACTCTGTTGGGACTTTTGATCGTCGGATCCTCGAACATCAAATCAGAAGGCCTTCGATCATCAGATTCCCTAAAGACGCTAGCCGCAAATGTGAACTTGCAAAAAGGGCATTCCAGTTGTAGTGGGTTGACCGTCTCTCCTATGATTAAGTCAACAAAAGGTGCGGAGAGGAAGAAGAGAATAGAAACAGTTAGAATTGCTTACCTTCCCCAATGGGGGATCTTTTCGACTTATAAGGTTCGGTTCATGAAATCTCTTTCTTCCTTCTTAGGGTAGGATTTTATCTCCTTCTAGTTTAAGGGAGGAAATCTTCTTTTCCTTATCGATGACTAGTTTTTCCTTATCGAGGATTATTTTTCCATTTTTCAGGATTATATCTCCGATGAGTAAGGGATTGGGAAGTTAGAAAATCCCTAATAATATCGCCTTTGCAGATTTTTTGCTTCTAGGTGCTTATTTGAAACATACTTCCCATACGATAACGGTCAAGCTACGGACTTGAAGCCCCAGACAGCCATCCAAACAAACGCTGAAGAGTTTGTCCTTACTTTCCCAAGCGGCCTCTATAGATTCTCCCGTCTGAGAAATATCCGTCTGGTCGTGATGAGGCGAATGGGGGCCTCGGGCATTTCGAGTATCAGATCCCATAGATCATGGTATGCCCATCCCAACTTGTTATAAAGCCTTTTCTAGATCCACTTAATTCATTTTTAAAGGATAAAAATAAATAAAGCATAAAACATCCGCTAATAAAAAATCACGCTACAAAAGATATAGCTAAATGAAGCAATGAACGATCTATTTAGAGTAATTTTTTAAAATATATTTTTAAGGAAAAAGGTTTGATTCAGAGGATTAAGAAAAGAAAAACAAGGAAAATTTTATTTAAAATGATTAACCACATAATCTAAATATAAATTACCTTTAAGTACAAAATTTAAGTTGTTTTTATTGTGTTTTTTGAACATTTTTTGAAGAATAATTGACAAAACAAATGTTTTTTTATTTACATTGTACATAAACATGGACTACTTTATTTAAAAATAAACCAAGAAAATTATTTTTCAAACAATTAAAAACTGTTTTGCCCATTTGTGAAAGGGTCATCGTTAAAATAGGTATAGGGGCTCCATGGTTCTGTGATAATGCGACGCTTATTATCTCAAATTATAATAGAGCTAAAGAAAAAACAATTAAAACTGTTTTTAAACACTGCAAAATTTATTTCAGTTCCTTTCTTTATTCTACATTCTTTTACCTCATTGTTTACCGCCTATCATCCTTCTTGTAGACCCCACATTAACAAACCTGTTTTGGATCTAATTGACAATCAAAACAATTTTTTTCTTGAAAACATAGCACAAGGATACCAAGGAATGATTTATTATCATCAGGAATCTTAAATTCTGTGTATATCAAAATTAAAATAAGATAAAATAATTAAAATAAAAATATAGAGTCTGTTTAATTACTGTTTTTAAAAACTGTTTTTTTTTTTTTTTGTTCCGGAAAATAAAGAGAACGAAAAAATACGTTTAGTTCCCTTTTTTTTTTAATTCTGAAAAATAAGGAGAAACAGAAAACACTAAATTAAAAAAATAAGGAAAATTTTAGAGAATACTAAAATAGCAATTTGTGTTTTCAAAAATTATTCTAAAGAACGGTTTTCATAAACAGGAACCAAACATGCAAGTATCCTTCCCCGGTTCTTAATAGAAGAGACCCTATGTCACATCCCACATCGAATATGGGAAAAAGTTTCTGACACGTATGCAGCTCATCTAACCAAGAGACGCCGCTTAAAGCCGCATGAAGATAGTGATCGAAACCTGATCCTGACCGTCGTGAGGATCCGCTCGTTTGGCCCTCGTGAAAATGTCTATATCCGTTCTGGCCAAGAATCCCATTAACACAACAGCACTCACATTGTACTGGGCGCTGCGATCACATTCCACAACACACGGAAGAAAATTTTCAACACTATATAGCACGGGTTTATCTCAACCCAATAAACACACTAAAGCCGCTCAGTCCCCGCCTAAATTCCGGGTCCATCATATGATCAATCCCAATTCGTGACTTTCTGTTTATAATAACACTCATTTATTGTTTCAAGGCTTATTGTGGAGACTCAAACATATCAATTATAACAGGGTTTCAAGGCTTGTTGAACCGTCATTTTCCAAGAGACATTATAGAAGATCCAACAACCTCCTCAAACATGATGTAGCGTTGTCTTCTATGGCAACTGTCTAATAAAGCCCAAATGATCAAAAGGAAAACTAGCTGAAAAGAAATGGTATCAATAGAATAAGAATACAATTCAACTATACAAATACTAGCATATGTATGTATATAAACAAGATGGTTGCATTTATTGTGTGATACTGTCATTTTACAATCAATGACTGCAAAAGAATTAGTATCCGTAAATCACACAAGCTAAGTACCAATATAATTCGTGATTAATGAGCATAAAAAGGTTCAGTAAAAACTCAAGGTCGTTCTGGAAAACTTTCTCCAAGAATGATAAACGTCTGAGTACAGCTGGGTTCAACAACAGATATTGTAGAGGATTGAATTTCATGATTTGTAAGCATGCTCAGCTTTCGGACATTATACACCGCAATATGTCAATTATGCCAAGATATAGAACAACATCATAGACCCCAAAAGCTCTACTTCTTTGAATTTGCCTCGTCCTGCAGAACTATGATTAATATAGGCATGTTCAATCTCAGCTGCACCAGAACCTGACCTAAAAGCACGGTTGTCATCTATATAGATATGTTGGAACATCCAACAGTTCGCCTTGGAATCTTTGAAAGCATGAAAGTTCTTGGAATGCAAATCCATATTAAGGGGATCAACTAAATGTTTTAAGTCCATAAGAAATCTATGGTTTTTGAAGTTGAGAAATTGAGAGAGCAAATACTTTGTCCAATAAATGACTTGAAAAAAGTCTTGAGATCTGAATTATTGAAGCAACACTTATCAGATCTATGAATATAACCTATGCGAATGCTTCTTGAATTTCTACTAATTTCTTGGGCCAATCAGTTCTACCGCATCTAACATGAACTCAACATATGCTTCACCTTAACAAGATAGCAAAATTTCAGTCCAGAAGGCAAAATCAATAAGAAAGAAGCTACCTTCCAGTACCAGGCAGGAAAAGATCAACTTCTTTGTCACCTGCGATGCTCTAATGGGATTTCTCTCATATGAGGACCCGCAGTGCTGTCATTGGCCTCGGTTACCAGGATCAGACCTGCTGTAAACCAAGTTTTCCCACCAGCGCAAGGTCCTAATAAAAAACATGTCGAGGTTGAAGGCAGACTCTGGGGCCATTAGCTGCAAAAATTAAAAGGAAAATGAATGGAGCATTTCAAAATTTCCAAGTTAATACTGTGGAGACATAAGAACCCACACATGCACAATTTATTTCAAATCATACATCATTTACTTTCATGGGTATATTTTGGAAAATTTTGAGATTACATATTGTTATGTACCAGAATATTCATAACGTCTCTTTGACATGCATAAGCAGCCGTAATGTTTGGGAAAACTCAACTGCTTCAGGATAGATAAGAACCAGCCTTCACATTAACATATTTAATCAATGCAACAGTATGAAATTCTCATCCTTTCACGCTTCCAGGCATTTGTATGCCCACAAATAGTCTATTCTGAATGACCTTGATAATAAAAGCTTTATTGTAAGATGTACTATAAGTAAGATATATGGTTTGACGGTTGGGATTAAGTGCCACATTATATTTCATGAGTATCAAACACACTATGGTATGCAGATCACCGAAAGGTATTTATATATCGTGGTCAAGATCCTACAGAGCTTCAACTGCAAATTAGAAAGCTTTGTTCTTTTTTTTTTCAATTTTTTTTTTTAAATCGGAGATATTGAGACCAGTATCTATCTTGTATTAACTCCAGCCATCGCCCAAGTTATGATATTAACATCTGTGTAGTTATCGAACTTTTCAAGCTGGAAGTTCTGTGTTAAGGGCCTGACTAAATACTAAAAACAGTCATTTATTCTCATCCAACAACAACATAAGAAACAAAAAATAGCAACAACGATAAATCCACAAGCATAACAAGAGATGATAAAACAATGTTATAAAAACATTTGTATTTATATCAGAAAAGAAAATAACAAAAAGCATAAAAGATCTATATACTTGAGTGAAAAGAAAAAAGGAGGAAAATACAAAACAAAAAGCTACAAGAGAGAGAGAGAGGGGGGGACAGAGAGAGAGAGAGCAAAGCGTCGCACTACGCTGCACAGCACCAGAACAAACGATTGTAACACCTACACCTCATCAGACCGTTGTAAGATCCTCTTACTAACCTATAATGGAATTGATGAAAGTGTCTCAACCCTTTGTAAACAAGTTAAACTCTCTTTTAACCCAAATCCCTGGCGACTGCAATTCAAAATGGGCAGCATCACAATAGGAATGAGCTGAGGGGTGTTGATTACAGCCATTGTGTAATATTGACTTTTTGTTATTATTACTGATTGTTGTGCATTTTTATGTTTCTTACATTATAACAAGTCCAATCTGTTATTTTATTAGTTGATTCTAATCATGTGGTAATTACAGATACAAGGTTAAGTTTGAATATCCAGAACCAAGAATGCATCCAGCTTTACAGATGCAGATTGTGGCCCTAGATCACCTGTATAACTGAGTTTTGGATTTTATATACTTTTATTTCTACACCAGGATAAACAATAGCGTTTCATATGTTGGTAATATGGCATTATCCACACCTCAATTCACAGAAGAGAGAGAGAGAGAGAGAGAGAGAGAGAGAGAGATAAGAGGGGCAGGTAAGGACATTGCGAAAGTCTACTCACCTGAATGGTGTCTCATATATTCAGGCTAAGTGAAGGTGTTTTAAGTTTCCACATCTAGTCCATAAACACAATAGTGTTCTTTCTCCCCAAATAACTTCCTATGCAGGTGATAGGAAGTGTGTTATGGCCTTTTCCAGTTATGAGACATGTTAGTAGCTTTTTACTTGAAAACTGATACTTCTGACAAGTTTATTACAGGAAAAAGCAGTCCAGCCATCACTCCTTCTTATTTACTCTATCTTTTATCTTTGAGAGGTCCTCCTTGTCAGGAGCTCAATTAAATAGAGAGAGATAACACATGTATCTAAGGGACGAAGTTCTGCCTTATTTTGGTAGGAAATAGTAGAAAGACAAGATGTTTCTTGATTTTTTAGGGATAAATTTCAGCTTCCTTAGCAATATATAATTGCCAATATAACACAATTTCAAATAAATAATAAAGATTATGATGTTTTACAGAGTGGATGGCTTTATTCGCAGTTTTATCCATTTTTATAATCCATTTACTCCATAGCTTTCTTTTCTCACTATTTTATTATTAAAAATCATTCATTTGTCAACTTTTTCTATTAGTATCGCATACCATTAACAATGGCTAATGGTTTAATAATAATTGCTTACAGACCTATTTCAGTTATATCTCATAACCTACAAGACACAACCATTTGCAGGACAAAAAGAGAAAACTGAATCTCACAGATATTTTATTTTTTGATAGGCAAAATATCCTGAAGACATTATTGCACTGATACAATTAAAACAGCTACATGCAATCAACTAGCACTGAAAAATAAATAATTAAAACAGTTAAGGTCGAACCATATATCACAATTTAATGATGCTAACAGAAAAACGTCGTAAGTAGTTATAAAAAAATTGCAAAATTTACAGTTAAAGATGATCATATTGGAAAAGGGTGATTACCGTAACTACCATCACTAGTATGGCTGCTGCCATAGCTGTGAACTGTCTCTGGAAGTTCCAAGAGGGTCTTCAGATGCTCAGGAGCTCTAAAATGCAGTCCCAAGAGAAGGCTATAATCAATTATCTGTTGAGATTCCAAGAAACTGCAGTCTAGAGAAATTTGTCTGCGAAAGAGAAGAAAAAATTAACTCTACCAATAATTAAATAGTTGATGGAGCCATCCCATGGGATGATGACATGCAAAATGCAAATAGTATTCATACACATAATCAACTTCACTTGTTGAAAATAAATGCAGGAATTATCGCGCGAAAGTGTTGCTGACGACAAGCCAAGGAAACAACATGCTTCTCTCATTTCATGTTCATAAGGCTACCCCATCATGTAGCCTCTCTATAGGCATTCCGAGATGGCAAGCTCATGAGCAAGGATTCAGTAAAGTCTCCAAGATTTTGCACTTTAAAAATAGGAAATAAAAATGGATAGAACATCATCAGGGGCCTGTAATTCTCACATTGTACACGTTGAAGCAAAGCCCTAAAAGAAGCAATGCCCAGGTTCAAACTGTACTAAATTTTCCTTTCGATCTCTCTAATCTTAACTGGTTAGATGCACAAATCAGAGAATCCTAAATCACTCAGATTTTTAAACAAAGTAGCTGAAGAAAGCATTCAGAGCTTAGCTGAGAGTTGCTTTACAGTGGACCATCTCCACCCATAATTGGCTTTTTTCTTTCTTTTTCTTTTAACTTTCCTCCTCCCATCCCCCCACATTCTGTTTGTGTGTTAAGAATAAGAATTGGTTCTAAACCTGAATAGATGGATTGGGTGCCATGATGGAAACATGCTACCAAGAGGGAAGAATGAAGCAGAGAGGGAGACAATAGGTTTAGAGAAACAGGTAGCCTTCCTCTCTGAAATTCCTTTTCAAGAGGAGAACTCACCAAGGGGACCTTTGACCCCAGAGAAAAGAATGGGTTCCAACTCCCATCAGATGGTGACTCCTTGGCCTTATTCATAAATAAATCAAAGTTAGCTAAGGGATAGAGGAACAATAAAAATAGCACCACATGTACAGCTAGTGAACCCTTCGGCAGAAATATAGTGCTAGTGCCACATCTCATGAACTGGTTCCCTCCCTCTTGGTCTTGCAAAAATGAGTTCATCAATATATGCACGATCCCCACCTCAATCAATACACCCTCATTACATCATTCTGCGGAACACAATATACCATCTGTATCTGCTGAATTGTCAACCCTGGGAAGCTCCTCATGCCAATGCCATTCGTGGTACTGTACCAGAAGAAACACAATGATGTTTATACACGAAACTTTTCGATAAATGACTGGCCTATTCAATAGTGCATCATTACATTTATCTGCCACAGAAAAGAAACTCCACTACTGTCTGCAGTCTGAACTTGTATACCCGCGGTAATCCCCATCAAAATTGTACAGTCTATCAAACCCAAGAAGAAATCGCAATCATCATCCTCAAATGCATATCCTGAAATTTATAGCAAGAGGGAATTTTACATAATGCAATTAAATTTTTACTTTACAAAGATCGTGGATTGCAAGATCAGAAAATGAAGGACCAGTTTGTAGAGTAAGATTCTCCAAAGAAGTACAAAGACTTTCCATACAATCAGAGATATCATCTATCGGTGGTACCACGTCACGGGTCAGTTATTGTCAGGTTATCAAATGATCGCCAATATTCTGCCAACCCAAACTAACTCATGTCGCATATTCGTTAAGCAGGCAGCCATGATTATTTACCATTTAATTGATTATTTAAAATAATAAAGACTATAATTTATCATTCATACGTATAACACAAATAACCTATTAAATTTAATATGTTTATTAATTTTATTATTTAAATTAATAGGAATATAATTAATAAATCCATATTTAACACAACAACTCATTAAATAGGTTAATTTAATTAATATAATAATTAAACGGGTCAATTCGGATCAAATTCGTGTTAGGCAAGTCAATTCAAATATGACCCGTTTATTAAAAAGTAGCGAAAGCGGTCAACACGTGAATATAACTCCAAATACTCCATTATACTCAACTCAAACCAATAAAACTACATATACTAGTTCATTAGAGTTCATGTCATGTCACAAATTTTATTATCTATTAATATCCATCCAAAATCCACTAGAGGCTGGTAAGAAGCACTTTATATGGAAAGTACATACAGGATTTTGAGAGGGTTGGATTCATCAACTTGTTTTAGTTGCTCTTTGCTAAAGTTATGGCTCATCACTTTGATTTGATTAATAGTACTTGCACTCCTCAAGTCCTTTCATTATTTTTGCCAACATTTGATAGTTTTCAGCACCACGGAAAAGCTTTGGCTTTATGCCAGAGTATACGGTGAAATCAGCCACCATCTTCCTTTTTCATCAAACTTTCTTCCTCACAAGAAATTGTAGTTCACCTTATTTGATAGACTCCTTCCAATAAGTCATTAACTGCAGGACTTAAACCACATATGCTCATTTGTCTTGGTCATTTTCACAGTTCTTCATTTACTCTTATCAGGTTTCTAAAGAATACTGTAAAGGAAGAGGTTCCCCACCAAAGCACACTCCATGAACCTATGTGACTTCTATACTGAAACCTGCAAGAAACTAAACATCTTTCTTTCTCAAGCATCTTCTAAAACTAATATCAGAGCACAACTGCATTCAAGATTCAAAACTAGGCCTATGCCATAAACTTTTAAGATGCTATACATCTGTGGGATACACTTGATCTCCAAAGAACTTCCTTAAATCTTCACCCTAATCCTATTATACACCCCAGCTGTCAACCTGGGTAGATTTCACTCATAATGTCCATAATCTCTTTTGGTGAAGATATGAGTAAAAGATCGTCCAATCTCAAGTTCCAGAATTTCCAGCAATCCACATATATAATCATGTAGGCCAATTCATAATGTTCAACCCAAATCATTCTCTGATGGATCTGTATAAACTGTCAAAGAACTATCTCCACATTTTCTTGAGGAACAGTTTCATAGACTGAGACCATATTGATAGGAATTTTTTGGTCTATTCATCCAATATGAGGTGATCTGTAGGGAAGATTTGTGTCTAGAACTTTCATGCTGAACCATGATTGACTTCATGTGGCCTCTGAACTTATTGGCCCACCATCTCCTAACAAACCAAATCATCCCAATGGAAAAATAAATAGAGGGAAAGAATATTCTGCACTCATGGAAGAAAACCAGAATGTAAATAAGTCTGGTCCAGAGGAAAGAACCAACCTAATAACATGATTGTAGTTGAAGGCAGAAAGAAAATTTCTTATTATTAAAGAAAATGGAAAATACGATGCCTACTTATATACAAGGGTGCTTGGATGCAAGTGTTTATACTTCCTCAGATCTCCTCCACTGTGCTTTTGCCATCCGACATAGCACTTGCATTCTTCCCGTGTTAGTTTCTTAAACTAATCTCAAAGCACTAGTGGTAACCGGAGTAGAGGGACAACGCCTCAATTACTCCTATTGCAGCTAAGTCGGGCTACACTGCGGATCATTGTTAATGCTAGATGGACGGCTCAGACTCGCCCATCGTGGCCCACCATCTGACTCTGATTCCCACCGCCACCCAGCTCCTCCACCTCCTGGGTATTCCCCACCGACGCTGAGGTATGATGACCATCTTCATTATCGACACAACCGTCAGCTTCTCGTTGTTTCTCACTGTCGCACTTGTGGCACTGTCTCACTTTACTTCCTATACATCTTCAGCAGACCTCAGATCTAGACTGGTAAGGATCACATATCTAGTACAAAGATCTTTTCTTCATTAATACCTCGCCATTTAATGCTACACCTAATAACACGCTTTTAAATCGGCTAAAGGTATTGGTTCGCACATCCTTCCCCTTCCTACCTCACTTAAGTGTCCTATAATTTCGAGTGTCCTTTTAATCTTATTTCCATCAAGAAAATCACTGTGATTTTAATTGTTCCATGCCATTTTCTTTTCTCATAAATTTGTGACTTTGCAAGACCGGGAGTACGGAAAGAGCCACACCGGGTATAGGACGTGAGTCTCGCAGCCTTTATCACCCCACCTCAATTCATCTCCTCGCGCTTTGTGTTTCCACCGATGTTCTTCTCTCTCATCCACGTCTGGCCACCAGTCTTTCCAAAGATCTGTGGAGACACACCGTGCGACGATGTTATCATGCTGAACTCGCTAACTCGAGAAACATACTGCGGTCTCGCTCTCAAAGCGCTTTGGAATAATAATCGGCAGTCCTGGTTTTGAACTATTCACAATTAATGCGGGGTCCTCATTTAACCGAAGGCTGTACTTTGTGATTTCAAGATTTTGTCACTTTCATTGATGATCATTCTCGATGTACTGTTATAGTTATTAATAAGAATCAGCTAAGCATAGGATATTCTATTTAGTAAATTTTATAAAGCCGAAATCCAGACTCCGCATCACACATTCACTTCATGTGTTACGAGTTATTGGTCATGTAAATATTTTTCTGCACCCTTTATTTCATTTATAATCCCAACATAGGATCCTTCATCATTCTTTGCCGTACTTCCCAATATGATAGTTATAGAAGAATCATCATCTTATTATATTTAGCCAGACTCTCCTCCATTATCATGTTCTTTCGTTGGGGACGTTGTTCTTACAATTTTTGTTATTTGATTAATCGTATGCCCTCATATGTGTTACATGATCGGATTCCCTCATTCACTCTTTCCTGACCAATCACTTTATTCCTCCTCGTGTCTTGGTCAGACTTCGTTGTTCATTCTCACCCAGACAAGACAAGCTTTCCACGCCTAAATGCATCTTCTCGATACTCCACTTCAAAAGGGTTATTTGTTATTCCCCAGATCACTCATACTCTCTTCCTGATGTTTCTCACCTTTAAGGACTCACCCTTCTTCTCCCTTCCTCAGTCTCTTCAAAGGTCAAGTCTTACCCCTTCCCATCATCTCCCCACTATATTTATGTCGCGGCCTTCACCACTTTAGGTTTATCAACGCCGTCACTGCAAGCATTGTGCCTCCCTTCTCGCAAGGTCCTCGCACCTCACTTCCTATCCCTTCAATACCCACCCCGCCGCTCCCCATCGGCGGAACTCGCCTATCGCCGGGAAAGGTAATCGCCATAATTGCAATCACCTGAGCCAATTTTTGAGTTACCATCCATCATCTTCAATTTTTACCGATTGCCTCTACTATATCCGTTTTCCCAAGAACACCAATGAGCTCCTTTTCCCATTCATGTCAGCAGAACAGTGATGAAATGGTCAAGCTCCAAAATTCAACTCCGACACTGGATCTTCGTTGCTTACCTCGGAGCGTTTCCATTGGTCGTCATGGATTTTGCACAAGTAAGATCGGGTCCTCGATGGTCGTCGATCGGCACCAGCTTTACTGCTTAAAAGGATATACTCAAGTTTATGGTTCTGATTAAGGTGACAGTTTCTCCCATGTTGCCAAGATTGTTTATGTCCGTCTACTTCTCTCCATGGCTACTATGTGTTCTTGGCCTTTTTATCATATCGATATTAAAAATGTCTTCCTTCATGGTGATCTTGCCGAGGAAGTTTATATGGAGCAACCAATTCGGTTTTGTCGCTTCATGAGTCCGGTTTAAATATGCAAGTTACTTCGTTTTAGTGGTCAAACAATCTCCTCTAGCACGATTTGGTCGTTGAAGTTATGTTGTTCAAGAATTTGGCATGTCGCGAATACAACGCACTACTTCCAATTCTCTACCATCATAACTCTAGCAACGATGGTCTAGTTGTTTATGTGGACAACATCACATTACAGCAATGATCATGATGGTCTTAAACTAAAGCAACACCTTTCACCCACTTTCAGACTAAAAACCTGGGAAACTCAAGATTTCTCTAATCGAGATAACAACTAGTTCGTAGTCCTTTCCCAAATGAAGTAATGCTTTTGCATATCTTTAAGCAGACCAGATATTAACAGAACCCAGAGACACTCTAAGGATCCTAATGTCAAATCAGGTTGTGACGTTGGGAATCTTTGGGGAGATCCTGTGAGATATCGATGACTCAGAGATAAACTGAATCCATCTCACCATTTACCGCCGTACATTTCCTTTTCCTGAGTGTTGTTAAATAATTCCTACAATCACCATGTTGATGGCCATCGATGCTATAATCTGCATTCTTTGACATATCAAAAGTACACTAAAAGCCAAGGTGTGTAGGCTAAGAGTAGCAGGGCTATACCCAGTTGTTACGGCATGTATTGGGGTTTGGCTTCACCACGATAAGACATTCCACTTCAAGATACCGTTGTTTTCTATCAGCGGTAACCTAATATCCTGAAAGAGTAAGAAGCAACATGTAGTGGCCAGATCTAGTGCTAAAGCCAAGTATCGGGCAGCTATAGCTCAGAAGAAAGCGCAAATTACATATCAAAGCACTTAGAATTGAGATTTGAAAGGTGAATAGATTTATAAAGCTCACTGCGATAACCAGTCGCTTTCGCATATACGATCCCAAACCAGCTTTTCCATGAAAGGACCACACACATCGATGTCGGGACTGGTCACACTTCATTAGAGTGAGAAGATCAAGACGTGACAGTGCCATTAAATGCAAGTCAATGATCAACTATGCATATTTTTACTAAATCTCTGAGGTTTAATTAAATACATTTGTACAAGTCTGTGTGAAGGGGAGTGTTAGATGTTGTAAAGTTATATATAAGTCCAATATGTAATACAGTAGTTTTTTTTTTAAGATAATAAAAATTAGGGATTCTCCCTTTTCTCTCTTCACAAAAAGTAGAAATTATTGCATAACAAGCCAACAATGTAAATCGAGTCCAGTAAAGTTAAAACCCTAAAGCCCACTTTTTGAGCTTACATGTGAGCCAATAAAAAGGAAAATAACATTCTAAGGTGGGCCCTTATCACAGACATCGTGAGAAACAAATTGCCAAAACTTTAATTACATAAATAGACAAATAATTAGATGGGGGAAGGACTAGCATTCAAGAACTCCAGTTAACTAGAACTCCGATGCCGATCTATTTTCCTAAAAGTTTCATCTATTAGGATTGGGACCCACAATTCATATCATACCCAAACTTAGAATTTGTGTCAATCCTTTTTTTTTTTTTTTTTTTATCAGTAAAAAGTAATATATTGATCAAAAAAGAGCAAAGAAGCTCTCAAAGAGTACACTAGAGGTATACAAAAAGGGAACCCAACTAATAAACCCCCAAACTCACCTATACCCCAACCATGCTAAAAATCCACTGAAAGTTAATCAGCTACATTACTATACAAGCTCGCCAGTATGACCACAAAGTACATAAAAAGTAACTTCATTCTATGAGCAAGAGGCTACGCCCTCAAAAGTCGCCCTATTTCTTTCTCGCCATACAATCCAAAATAAGCAAAATGGTGTCACATCCAATTAGTTTTCTAAATTTAACATGAATACATTTGTTGCTGGAAGGATATTGGTGGATCAAGTCTCAGAAACCCAACTGAAATAATAACTAGAAAGCCTCATAACATCTTAGTTCGGGCAATGGATAAGAATGGTCTATTGATTTCGTCCACTTCGCTTATGCTGGTCAAGAGGCACCTTTACCCCAGACGCTTCCATGCAAAAACCCATTCGGGGAACAATAAGATTCCGGGATGGAGCCGGAAGGAAAGAAAGGAGAATGCACCACTTCAGACACCGGCCTAGCTAAAAACGGCATCCAGCCACTCTTCATCAACAATTGATCCTTCAAGGCTTGATTTTCTCTGTGAGAACAAAGAGCCTTTCCACTTCCATTCCCAATCATTAAAATTTAACAAACCGTGACCACCTCCGCCTGAAAAATCCTGCATAAGACCATACTGATAAATTCTCTTTATGAACCGCCATGGCAGCAGTTCAGATCGGTGCACAACAAAAGCTACCTCCCCACACCAAATATCTTTCCAAAACCGCACCCCACGCCTCCCAAGGAAAAAGACAAGATTTTTGGGGGTGGCATGTCGTTATTTTCTAATGTTTTTCCAGAAAGACCAAAGGCCATAACTAATTCTTATGTCACCTATGTTCCACCCCAACCAATTCTGTACTCGCTGTATCACCTCTTCTCCAAGAGGTTCCTCTCAAGAAGAAACCACAACCACTTAAAAAGTTGTTTTTGATTTAACTCGAAAGACTCATCACCCCTAAACCTCCGCTTTTCTTCTCACAACAAACTGTATTCCAATTGACAAGATGTGGCTTTCGCTCTAAATTTCCACCTCCCTAAAGGAAATCTCTCTAGATCTTCTCCAATCTAGCACAGACCAACTTTGGCATTCGAAACAGGGAGAGGAAATAAATAGGGAGACTGGACAAAGAGCTCCCAATCAACGCAAGTCTCCCTCCCTTAGAGATGAATTGCCTTCCAACATGAAATCTCTTCAACTTTCAATAGAGGTCCCAGCCCCATCACTGAGGAGCCCCAAGGGGAAGACTCAAGTATGTGGTGGGTAGAGAACCAACGCTGGCACCCAAGTCACAACGCAAAACAAGGTCTCCACATTACTAAACCCGCCCATCGGGATAATTCTACTCGCCGTTAACACTTTAGCCTAGAGGAAGGCTCTTCTGCAAACCACACTGTCTAAATTTTTAGATACATCAATTGCTCTAGATTTGCATCACAAATAATAAAGGTTACTGTGACACAAAGATGGGAGATTTATCAGCCCTCCACCTGTACCCACAAACCAGAACAGATAAATTTCCTCCGCTTCCACAACACGCTAACAGCCGCTCGTAGCTTCCATTCCACCACAAAAGATAGAGCAGTGGGATTCCTTGTTCGCTCAGGAGCTTCTAAGAAGCCCTAGGAGAGCCATTGAAATAACTGGCAGTACGTGGATAAATCAATTAATCCACCGACCCGCTTCCGTCGAAAAGCTCATTCTCAAGAATCCGGCAAACAGAAAGTTCGGCACGGGTCGTTCTTTTCGGGGCTCCAATTTTACAAAGTAGAACCGCTTTTTTTCCGGGCAGGTTCAGTCCATCGCCTCGCTAACTATTAAACCATCGCTTAAGGATCCGCCTCCTTCAAACGGTTGCGCATTCTCGAGCTCGGGAGATGATCAATCCCATTACCTTGATTCTATTGGCCAACACTTCGTTAAGATCTGCATAAAGACCTCCCAATTAAACTGATGGTCTTAAGTCCTTGAAATCTTCCAACATTACATTTGGGAATTAGAATCCAAGAAAGTAGTATCGAGACTTTTAACGACCATTGTGTTCAGAACTCCTCAAGAAGCCTAGAATCATCCTTCACAAAGTCCCAATCGAAGACCGATGGTCAAAGGGAACCCATCCTGACTAAGCTTTATCCCCACTAAATTTCTCAGACTGCTCTCAAGATTTCCTCCGTGAACATTTCTTCAAGTTTAGCAATGCCATCACCAATCACATTGAAATAAGATCATGAGAGGCTGGGCCAACTATTCGAGTGACATAGAGGTTTTGGAACACACCTACCAACCCTTCTTGGAACGCACCATTAATACTAATATTTAGAAAAGGTATCTTCCCGTATGAATCGGGTCATTCCGTGAAAAACCCTGAGCCATTCCCTTCTTTCAACCAAAGCCTTTAGATTTGTCCACGAGACCCTTCCATGTCAACCCACTCTTGCCCTCCTCGCCTTTACCTCCTGAACTCTCCTAAACAACTCCTTTCCTTTCAGCCATCCCAAAAGGCTACCCTCCGTTCTCCCTTTCATCGTCTCAACTCTACCAAAAACCTATTTTGTTTCGTGTGATCTTTGTAAAATCCTTGTGGCCTTTAACTGAAGCCAAGACAAACCAAGGACCTGTGAGAACTGTATGTTTTGCCACCAATCTGTCAAAAGGTCTTCGAAGCCTTCATACTTTAACCACATGATTTCAAACCGAAAAAGGCAAGGTCCCGATCTAATTTCACCGTCCAAGAAATAAAGTAATAGATCCGACATCACTGGAAGGGTACTTTGCACTGCTTTGCTAAACTTTCTCTCCCAATCTGCCGAGACCAAAAATCTATCAAGGTGTGATATTGAACGACCATTTAAACCACCCCTCCAAGTGAAACGGCCCACCTAAAGGGGCAAGTCTCTAAGCCCCCAATCATATGACTTTTGCAAACGCCCCATACAGGTGTCACCCCCTCTTTTCTCATTGGGAGAAAGTGGTCACACTGTCCCTCCTAAGCACCCAAAGGTCCCCCCACAAGCCTTGGACACCCAACCTTCCAAGATCTCCTCACTTTCTCAACCCAGCCAGGTATACACCTATAAAAGCCCACAACCCATCTTCCACATTTTTAAATTGTGCACGGGATGCAGCCACCTATCCTTTCCACTCAACCAGCTTTCTTTCATCCCAAAACATGGGATACCCCCGCTAAGCCCTCACCTCCACCGCCCGCCTTTCAGGTCAATGACTCATACACGCAATTGCTACTGTGTTCAACCGCACTCAAAAACCTCCTGAAAGATCAAGATTTGACACCATATTAAGCTAACAATTTGACCTATTAAGTTCTTAGGTAGTGAACCAATGATGTTATCAAGCCTATTTGTACTTAGTCCCCTTTTTAAAACATGATCATTATAAAATGTAGAAGAGAGATTGAAGGAATAAAAGGGTACAGAATTCTTTCCTCGTATTCTCTCGAATTCAGCCAGACAGCCACATACAAATACACACATATTCGAGCATCAAATCAGCAACCCACCCTCAAACTGCATCAAGAAAATTAATCCTCCACTCACAGATCGTTTAATCCACTCCCACCCATGATATCATATGAATAAAGTCACTATTATCACTAAATGAAGCTACACAACAGGATGTCATCAGAGGTTGAATAGGAATCTATGAAATATGATCAATTGGCGTTAATACAAATCGTAGATGAGATTGGCTAATAATGCATAAACAAAATATCTGAAAAATAAATAATGAAAGAACCTATATTATCATAATGATCAATTGTATTTAAGGAATGATATAGATTGACTCAATCGAGGCAGATGAGGCAAGAGAGATAGTATTTTACCAAAATCAAGAACACCAAGAGGGACTCTCCAAGAAAGATTTAATATCCATATGAAACTTATACAGGTTCAAGACTCTTCATGTTTGATTGAGTCAATCTACTTTTTAACAAGACTTTTGATATTGAACCTTCAACATAGAACTGAAGAATTTAACTGCAACATAATATTTCCTATGACTATAAAGCGCACTGAAAAATGAAACATATTAACATACCAATTCTTCCCAAACAAAAAAGGAACTAGGAAACGTTTTCCGGGAAACTGTGTAAATTCCTTCTTCCAATTCCTTAATAGTAAATCCGATGCAGCCCAAAAACTCATGTTATAAGAGTATTTTCATGCTCTGCTACATGATTGTAATAAGAAGCTAGGCAGATCTTGCGAGAACCTGTGTAGCAAAACTACTATGGCCAACATCCTTCCATATAACTGTCACTAGGACCAAGCTATGAATTTTTTTTTTTCTGTACTCACTTCTTCAAATGTTTAACTTTATGAAGATCAGATGCACAAGCACACACTCCACACACGCAAATGAAGAGAAAAACATGCACATAATCCAATACTAAACACACCGACATTGCATATATTTCCCAAGCTCATAAACAAGTAATCTAAAATAAATACATGGGGTATCATACAATATGTGAGTCAAAAAACAAGCCAATTTTTAAGGAGAAACTAAAAATAAAGGGAAAAAAAGATATTAGACACTCAAGTTTGTTCTCTTAATAGAGTCAATCCAATAAAATAGTTCCTAGAATCAGTTTAGTACCTCAGGGAGTGTTACTACCACTTCCAAAACTGGATGAGTTTCAGTTGCATCCATAGTAATTTACAGAGTTTGTTAACACACCAAGTGGCGCTATTTGAAACTCATACAGAATTAATCTGCCCTTGTTTGAAATATAAACTGATGTAACTCAGCTAGATTTCCTGCTTCACATCACACTTCAGGTATAAGGAAGAATCCAGGACCAACAAGTTGTAACATCAATGGAAAAGCCCCTGTCTAACTCAGAAAATTAGGTATTATAAGAACATGATCAAAGATTAGTTAACCGCAATACTAAGAGCCTACTCTGAACCTGTTCAAGTGGAAGTACTAGCAGTATTGATGTTCCATTGCAGTCTACAGTTATGTGTCTAATTAACCTTAATCTAGAGTAATAGAGATATAGATAAAACCAAGAAAAAAGATTTAACAGTAAACAAATCTGTGGATGACAAAGACCAAGCTCTTGAATCTGCATTGTACGGGAAGAGATGACAAAGCCAAGAGAAACATAAGTCTCTGAGGTGTTCAATTTTTATATCAGTGAGATTGCGCTGAAATTTAGGTTGAAAGTGGAATGAGGAAAAAGCAAGAACTGTGTTGAAATGGTCAAGTTTCTCATAGAAATTACTTTAAATTGTTGAGAATGACGAGGACAACATTGTACAGATAACCTTGATGCCTGGAAGCCCCATATAACTGGTCTATCTAAAAAATCTTTGTCAATCTTGATCACAGGGATTTCAGAATCAACACTGAAATCCATACCACTTTGCCTGATTATAACCTCATCAGCCACTTCATTAGCAACTAAACAGTGTCCAGAATTGCCTATTTTCAACAAAGTCTCCTGGGCCAGAACATTGTTCCATGATGCACCTGTATTTTTAGAGGAACCCACTCAATGGATCTGGAGGATCAACTGTGATTTATTATGACTATCCATGACATGGCATATTTTAATGCCTGTAGAACTATATCTCAACCAGGAAGTGTTCTTACATTAAATGAAGTTGGATGATTGGATCCACACATTCATATTTTTAACCGTGACAAAAGAAACATGAGCAAAAGGAAAAACATAAAATGCCCATTTCTAAAAGAAGTTTTCTTAAAAACTTTAAGGAATGTGATAAAAGATTTGCATAAAAATGGCAGAAGTCTCAAATTTGAAGGACATCGCTGAGAGCTGCATTTTAAGTGAATAGACAAGTTAGTTAACATGCTCAGAACTCCAACTAAAAATAATGATAGTTTCTATAGGCACAAACCTTTAGTTCGACTTTTAAAGTCTCAATATAAACTGTCATCATGAGAAAGATAGAAGAGACTGCCACTTTTCCCCTGAGAAGGAAGTTGAGACCATCATCGCCACAGATGGACATCATGTAATCAGCAGCATCCAATCCGTAGTCACCTCTCAAGTTCTGAAGATAAAATTCCCAGCTAAACAGGCAAATTAAGGTCACATGTTTAAGAGTGAATAAGGTGTCAATGAAACTAGTTATTATGAAGTTACAATCTGGATATACCAAACATTTCAGACTGTAATGTTGAACAAGAATACAAATGGTATAAAGTAAGTTAAATAAGATATTAGTATAAAAATAAATAGAAAATCATAATTACAAAATCCATGCCCTAAAAAAGGCATGATTATTCTCACAAAAAAAAGAGAATAAAGTGCTTCTCCCAGTGAAGAATACAAAACACAGGGTATAAAATGGATGTAGAATAAGAAAAAGTACATTTGTATAACTAATTCCATTTTGAATTAGGATTGTTGAATTATTTTGGTAGCTTGAATAAGCCAGGTTTGGCAAGTGTGGTTTGTTGATTTTATGTCATACTTATGCTTCCTGTATGTATTTTATGGTTTATTTTATCAGAAATTACAGAAAACATCTATTAATAGGAAAATAAAATACAAAGGAAGGAAGGAGATTTTCCGGTACCATAAAGCCATAAAATAAATGCTAAAGCAGAACACCAACCGTCATCCAATTAAGGTGTGTAAAAGTGAAAGAGGAACTCACTAACAAGTTATACAAGAGGCCTACTATGACGAATAAAAATATAATAAATCCCACATCTCTCTTTCAGATCTTCTTTATTTTAAAATTGTATTTTCTTTTCTACATTATTACGTCATTTGTTGGTGAATGGATCTAGTAAAGGACTGGTTCCTTTGGTAGACTAAGGAGAAGTTTACTCAACAAAGGGGATTTTTATTGTATTCTCTTCTTTCCGGAATGGAAGTAGGACTGCCCAGCACAACAGATGGAACTAGATCAGTTGACGAAGTTTTGTTAGCTGGAGGATTCCATGAAGTGATCAAAAGAAATCCTCGATCAACAAACTAATGAAAGCTGAAGGAGTTAGTTTATGAGCGACAGCAAATGAACCTTGAAATTGATTAAACTAGTAGAAAAATCATTGGCTCCAAAGGTTCCATGAAGCTAGTGTTTAATTCAACCCACTGGGAATCTTTGCTTATGGCAAGACCTTCCTCGTACACAAATCAAATTTTCTAAAATTGAAGCCCAATTTTTGAAGAGGGAAATTATGCAGGCTGAGTGTACAAGTGCGACAGGTTTTAAAATAGAAGGAAGTACTGATCTTGATAAAAAAAGAACCAAAGACAAAAAGAAGGGTCGAGATTGTCTCTATTCATTTGAGAGGATGAAAGACAACCTGTTGATGGTTGCCTACACTCAAGGTAGGTGGCCTCAGGTTTCATTTTTGTTTAAGAAAAAAATTACAAAAACTATTGAGAGAAAAGATATGAAGAGAAGATATAAAAACCTTCAAAGTCTCACTAAGGCCTTACGAGAAATCTCACCTAGAAGAAAATCAATGGAGTTTCACCATTGAGGGAAAAAGAACACATAGAAACCTTAGAATCTCACTAAGCCTTTTAAGAGTTTCACCTAATAGAAAATCAATCAAGTCTCACCATTGAAAATTGTATTTAAAGAAAATGAAATCTTTTAATCAATCAAATCTCTTTCTTTATTTACATCAATCAACTTTATTAACAAGTTCAACAAATCCAAAGTGTATTAAGATTCTAATAAACTTCTTTTCTGATAGGCAGAAAAGCATTCATTAACAAGAAGATTAAAAGGCACAACCCTGAAAGTATACAGGGAATAGGGAATATGCTACTATGGCCAAGACTGTATAAAAAGGAAGGTAAAACAAAATTCCTTCCCCAAACCAGACCTAGTCTCACTAATAGCAATGATAAAACATGTATAATCTAAATAACAAAAAGATCTATGTTTAGCACTCAACCCCAGCCCACGGGTCAAAACTGCTAAAAGAGAGCTTCAATCTGACAAAGAGAAAGGAACCCTTCAAAAACAAACTATTCCTCCTTCAAGTAGCCTTGTAAGAGTAAGGAGGCACAGCCTCCATGAGATCCTTAAGTTTTTTCTAACTGGGAAAACCACCCAAGTGTTCAGGAAGTCCTCACCACAAAAAGGTTCCTGCATACCAACAACATCAAAAGTAGGTAAGACAGACAGTCCAAAGGTCCCAAATCAAGGGGCAATGATCAAAATGTGTCTCCAAGTTTCCACATCCTTCCCACAAAAGGGTATTTACTAGCAAGTTGAAACATCTCTTCTGTTGTTCCATGGAAGACGTTTCCCCAATTGTGCTTCTCGCACAAAGAAACCAGCTTTTTTGTAGAGACATACTAATTCCATGCAGATTCTAATAACCTACAGACCCTAATTCTAATTCTAATTAGATTCCAACTACTAATCCAAATTTGATTCTGCACCGCCAATCTTCACTTGACTCACAACCACTTAATTTGACTTAATGCAATCAATTAATAAATTCTACTTCTTGATGTATACCATCCACATAAGTAAAGCATTAAAATGATTCGAGATCAGGAAGCCTTTGTTAAGGATTTAAATTGGAAGAAATTTGTTGCAAATATAATTATGCGATTTGGACTGGACATATATGACAATCCAATGGGCCAAATTACCAAATTGAGGAAAACCTCATTGATGCAAATTTATTAGTATAATTAAGCTATCACTGGGTATTGTGGGCTTCGTTAAGAGCGGTATGGTTGTCTCCGCCTTCAAAGCAGCCGCAGTGGGAAGTAACAAGGTTCTAACTGAGAAGGCCCAGAGGAGATTTCTGCATCCCAACGCATGTTATTTGTATACTGCATATAATAATTCATCACATCCTACTCCACTGCTTTGTTATCCGCCCTCTATGGGAGATCATTCTCTCCCTAGTTGGTGTTTCTTGGGTCTTCCCTATGGATGTCAAAGGATATGTTATTCAGTTGGAAGGGCTCCTTTGTGGGGAAAAAAAGGAGAAAGACCTGGAATTCACTCTCTGTATTTTAATTGTTTGAAAGGAAGCTAAACCACAGTAGCTTTTTAGAACGGGACTTTGTAGTCAGACAAAGGTTAAAGCATTCATTGTATCTAATTTGTGGAGCTAGAATAGTTTGTACATAAGTGAAGAGATCACTTCACTTGTAGGTTTCCTAGAGTACTACTGAGGGGGCGGTGAGGTCAGGAGGTTTTGGCTGTCCCTTGCTTCGGGGTCGCTTGCATATGTCTTGTATACTTTGTAGCTTGTCCGCATTGCTTATCTATCAAAAAAAAATGACCAAGATTAGGGCTTACCGGTAAGAAATTTTAAATGTAAATAAGGAAAAACAAGAGATACAATCAGAAATCAAAAATTAGATGTTTAACCTACTATTTGATTCAAGCTTACAAAGGTTGGCTTTAATATAAGAGAATACCATGGATAATGGATTGAAGAAGCTAAAGTCCCCTTTACAAATCACTACCAACCCCAGACCACGCATAAGAAGTGGGAGAACTCTCATCAAGCCCCAATCATAAAAATATTCTAGCTAAGATGCAAGACAAGAAAGAAGCTTTGTTACTATTGTAACAAATATAAAAACCAGGGCATAAAGTGTAAAAGAAGACATATTTATTTGCTAGAAAGGAGGAGGACAGAAATGATTGGTGGGAAGTGATGAACCGAAGAACAAAAGGGGGCCTCTAGTGTTAGTTCATGCTATTCTAGAGCAACCTCTCATCTGACTTGAAAATTATAGGTAATATCAAAAAATATATATTCTTGTCATTCTGATCGACTTTGAGAATACTCCACAATGCTTTAAACAGAAAGACAACCTCCAATGTTAGCAGTGGCAGACAGAACCAAGATTTTTAGTATAGCTACTTGCAAGTAATTAGCTTGGAGCATGAAAGTACGGCAGACTTGTGCGTGATATCAAGCTCTGATTCTTAAGGAGGTTATGACATGATATTAAGGATAATGATAGCTCACTTCCGGCAATCTTATTACACTAACTGTTACTGAGTCAATGACTTAGGTATAAAAGGACCATTTCCTTGGTATGATTATGAGAAGTTTATTGAATAACAAGTTTATTTTTAAGTCAATATTGTCTTTCTTCATGGCTTTTGTGTATTTTATAAGGAGTTGAAAATTTATTTTTTTCTGCCTCCCAAACAATAGCCACTGTGAATTAGGTCAGCCTCTCAATCCCAGCATCTCCACTCAGCTCATAACCCAAATGACATGTATTCACAAACCTTGACAGTTCACAAACGCTCTAGGAGAAATCCAATGAAGACTTCGTTAACCAACCAATCTTAATACATGAACAGTAACCAGAGTTAGTGGAGGATAACAGCCATCCTTCTACTGCCTAAATAATAAAATTTGTGCATGGTATAAATGATTTGAAAGACTTTCAAGTTATTAGTATTAAACTTGAGGTGGTAAATATAGATTTGGGGATGAAATAGGTAATAGAAAGGTGGTTGGAATATTGCTCTTTAAGAGGTGTAGTAAGAAGGACTTCAAGGTGAAAAGAACAGAAGGAGCAAGGTCCAAGATGCTGACAATGATGATGGTGAATTGTGAGATAGAGAGAGTGGGCAAACCTAATCCAGTTTTATAAGTGCACCTAAAGGAATTTGGGCTGGTTTGTAACTGAGCTTAAGAAAAAGGAGGTGAGTGAGTCGTTTATAAGCACCTCAAGAATTTTATGTACTTTAAAATCAGTTATGCATTCAATGAAGTCGCCAAAAGCAAATGTGTATCATCTGGATAGAAATAGGTCCAAGAAACACATTTGATGCAGCTAGGAACTGCTGTGATCTCTTTTGAAGCATGATTTAAACTGTTCACACAAGAAAATATGCCTGTACCCATTAAGACTCAATCCGTCGCAAAAAAATTAGGTCAATACCAAGATACAGACATCAAACCAGCAAGAGATTAACAAATACCTGAAGACCATAGGGCAATAGTCCTTCCAATAGAAATCGATAGAATAGTGTGGAGGTGTGAACTGGGAACCTTTTCTGGGAAAATACATTCTTATTCTAGCACGATCTCCAAAATCAGAAGACCGAACTTCACGCATTGGTACTGGTGTGATCTTGCCAACAGTGTACCTGTGAACTTCAAATTAGATATTCATTAGTTTACAGCGTTCAAATAAATATACAAACTAAATTAAGGACGGTTAACAATCCTAAAAGATTTGCAGTAAGTAGAGAGAATTAAGATATAGTGACATAAAATTACTTGACATTCAAACAATCCTAAAAGATTTGCAACAAGTGAAAATTAAGATATAGTAAAATAATATGCCAGTTTAGTCAAACTGCAATTATCAGTTGGCAAGAATTCATTCTAATTTGGATGATAAGATCACTAAATCTAAAGTGATAATTTAACTGTGAATTATTTTGATCAACTGAAGAAAGTATGTTTAATGTCCATATGAAATTCTCACGCAAGATGCCATTCACAACTGAGGCAAATCATGTAACAGTTAAACAAAGCCTGCCCTTTAAAACTTCCAATACTGCAGGTACCAATACCTATTGAACAGACAGACTTTAAGACCATACCGCTTCTACAATCACTAATATGATGATGCAACTACACATCACATGGTACTTATACTTGATAAAAATATAGTTAACAATTAGAAGTTCTTTGTTTTGGGCTGGGGTGTCTTAATAAAATTAAAGTATGTCATCATCCAACATACGGGAAGGTGTCAAATGGCAACAAGACGAACAGAGAGACAAGAAACACCTCTCCCCATCAAAGTGGCAGACACATTTAATCAAAATGAAAGTGAAAGTGACATACAGGCTCCATCTAAAGACTGTCTAGCTTAAAGCAAAGACAGCACCAAACATTTTTTTGGGAGTTTAATTGTTTGTTCTACGCTAATAAAGTTCTATGATTCCCTTCTTTCCAAGTTGTTTAAAATAAGTATAAAAGGGCAACCTCCACACTTTCATACACTTTTGCACAAAGGTCTCCTCTAACAACTTGATAAACTCTCTACCTGCTGGATGGCAAGCACCCAATTGACTTTAAACAATTAGATCATAAATGCCACAAAAGCTGGTTAGTTTAGCACAATGAAGAAAGGCCATGATCAACGATTCCTCCGCCACAAAAGATTACATTTATTCACCAAAGTCCATCCACTTCTTCTTCTTCTCGACATACAACCTACTAAGACTGATAACACTGCAAAACTATCAAAGAACATTGACTTCAGCAAAGTCATCAGGAAAACCAAGATTATACAATGACAGGCTAGAGAAACCTCAAGAGCTTGGATGGTGTAGTTGCTCCTCTTCAACATTTCTCTAATTTCATTGTTTCATATTGTTCATAAGAGGCAAAGAGGAGCTGTTTTTCAAACTGACCTTCTCTCGCTTACAAAGCTACCCTGATACAGTCCTTAACAAACTCAAACAGAAGTAAAAACTATATGGAAGATGAAAATAAAAGCACACCTAATACAAAAGTAGAGAAGAATAATTCTGTTAAACACTAAAAATTAGGTAAGAATATATAAATCCCATGTTAATAAGAAGAAACAAACTCATCAACCAGACACCAAAATAATAATAGAGAAAGAATAGAATTCAAACTATCACTACAATCACTCCCCTAAAATCTGCTTCAACTGTCCAAACTAATTCCATCAAATCTGGTAGTCAAATTAAACACCTGGTAAGATTCTCAAACACTCCTCAAGTTGTGGTTTTGTATCGTTATACAACCCCATCTTGCATACTAAAGATTCAAAATCCGTCTTGGCAAATCCTTGAGTGAAAATATCTGCCACTTGATCTTTAGATGGCACAGCAAAAATGCATAATGTGGTCCCATTTTCTAGCTTCTTTGATGAAATGTCAATCAATTTCAATATGTTCTTGTCTGACTATGCTGGATTAAGAAAGAAATGTTGATAGTTACTTCATATCACAATACAGCTTCATAGGACCTTTTATTAATCTTAACTCCCTAGCAATCTTTTTATAACATAATCACTCGTGATATTCTAGAGAAATTGTTTTATATCTTTTGTTTGAACACTTGTCATTAACTTGACTGTTTTATTGGTGATTTAAGTTCGCAAGGGAGCAAAGAAAATCAAAACTCTCAACGGTTATCAACACACATTGCAGCACCTAAAGAACACAGGATTGGGATGAGAAAACCAAGACTCTGGGAGAGTATACAATTGATGAGGAAGTGGTTGAGATATGGCTTCCTCCCAAAAAAATATCAGTCACTGGGATTGAAATATAAGGTACAGCTACCTAACAAAGCAATGATTTTTTCCTTTCAAATCCATACCATTTTACAGCATTAATACAGATGATGAATGATGCCATAGGTTAAAATGAAGACCTAAGATATGAGAAATACTTGATACCATTATTAGTACTAATTCATTTTAATCTTTGAATTGAATTGAGTTTAACTAATTAAATGAAATTGTTTTGAAATGAAAAATTTCAGATTTTTCTTTCATAAGATAGATCCAACACAACCTAGAGTGGTCATCAATGAAGGAGATAAACCAAGCGAGTATTAAATAAAATTGAATAGATTGACCCAAAAATTCATCACTGAAGACAAAGGCGTTTGACTTTTTAGCAGACAGTTTCCTAAAACAGAACGTTGGTGTTTAGCCAACTCGCACACTTCACAATTTTTTTTTTTTTTTTTGGCGAGTAATCATAATGTATATATTGGGCAAAAGGAGGCCAAAATACACTCCAGCACATACAGGTAGTATACATAGAAAAATTTTAAAAAACAAAGGGCACAAAGCAACAACAAACACAACCAGGCCCTTCAGGGGACCAGAGGAATGCACACAATTCATAAAAGAATAGTCCACATCATAATCAAACTATTTGCATTATCAATAACATAGACTCATTATGTTGTGAGCCAATCATCTTCTAAACAACTTTGCCTTCCTTCCAAATTGTCCACATTAGGCAAAGAAGCACCACCCTCCACAGCTTAGACTCCTTCTTCCCCCAAGGGAGACTAAATACCTTAAATGTATCTCATTTAAAAAGGGCAAACCCACTCTATCCCGCACATTAAAAGGGGTTGTCCACAAGCTCCAGTTCAAGAATGGCAATACCATTATCTCGCCTCAAAGGGGAACACCAACTAGCTGGGCTACTGCGTTTGAGCTGATCCACAAGCCAAAACTTTCACTCCCACCAACTTCTGAAAAACCCACTTTAGTGGAAATAACTCACACTTCACAATTAATGAGATAGGTTTACTTCAACAATGGCTGAAACTTATAGTGGAAAACAGATGTTCTCAAAGTCAATGCCATAGTCTTATTTCATCCGACACTAAAGAAACTTTTTTTGCCACTTGAACTTGTTCCTCTCTGGATAGCACCATCATCAAAATAATACAATCCTCGATTTCTAGCACCGCCAATCACTTCCAACCCAAAACTAACCGCAAGAGAAGTAAAACTTCCGAAGAACAAGAACGATTGCCTAGTGGAACTTGCCGACGTAGAAAAGATTAAAGAACTGTAACACAATAATTAACAGACTGCAAGTCATATGGAAACTCTTCTCCCTTCAAACAATCGAGAAAACAGATATCGCAATACGAACTTTATTTAGGCCTACAGGCAAATGAGCGAGGCAACGTGACATCTCGCCACATTAATCTAAGCACCGAGTCTATTATCCGCTGAGACAAATTAGCAGAGCTTAATCAGAATTCCAATATGATCGCGCACGAATGCCACATCACACCATAAATGGGTCTTCGATAGTCTTGCTTGGGATCCGACCACTGAAACGAATTGGTCGAATCGCATGAAAAATACACCAGATCAAAATTCAATGCAGTTTTTTAAAATAAAATAAAAAAGAATTGGCAGAGTACGAAGTTTTCTGGACACAATGAAGCCTGAAGAATGGGCTGAAAACAAGCTGGCAGCAATGAAGATTGCACAGAAATTCCTGATAAATGAAGGCTTATACAACAATGAAGGTTGCACAGAAATTCCCAGACAGGTTACAATATGTAATGTCCAAGAATGAAGGCTGGACGGAAAAGCTCAGGAAAAACCGCTGCTTTGATACCATAAAAGTTAACACCTAATACAAAAAGTGAAGAATAATTTGCTGTGTATTGATTTAAAATATAAAATAAATATATAGTTGACAAGTTGTACAAATAGTTGGAAATAAATCACCAAATCAGAATTAAAAACAATAGAGAAAGAATAGAATTCAAACTTACTTCACCACAAATCACTCTCAAATCTGCCTAATCAATCAAACTAATTTCTCAAATCTGGTTAATAAAATAGGTAAATATACCTAAAATATTTTAACAGAAAGTGTCATAAATCTCTAACTATCTCCACAGTGGATGAGAAGGCGTTCTTTCAAATTCTTCTACATCTTTTGCACATGCAACAAATACCACCAAAATCCATCCTCCCTTGCTGGTCCACATGTCAGGATCCAGCCCTAAGTCACCCTCATACATTTATCTTTGAGGGGAAAAGCCACTTCACCCTCCGCTTCGAACACATCATAGACAACCTCAGAACATTCTGCATAGCTTTCTAAAACCGTTTTATCCTCCCTCGAGCCTAAACCAACCAAACCTGCGAACTTTTTGAAAAAAATTGAACAGCATCCATCTCCCCAAACATGAAATTTTCTGAGAAGCAAGGATTCAACCCTCCTAACCACTTCCTTCAAATTACATGCCTCCTTAGAAACCACATGGTGAATAATAAAGGAAGGGAATCCTTTAAAGGTGCATATCATAACACTCATTACTCCATTAACCAAAATTCTGACTATCTTCACTGCCTACCCTAAATCATATATTTTTGGCTAAAAGCTCTTCATCCTTCCCTAATTGACTCACAAGCCAATTACAATACAATTTTCTTAAAGCCAGAAATAATAATTGATGCAAACAGGATTAAACATATGTTAAATAATAAATTTTCTGCAACCTTTGTAATGCCAATAATGATATTCTAAGCTTTTCATTTTCTCCTAGGTAAGACTTCTAAAACACCTTATTGACACTCAAAGTTTCCTTATACATCTTTATCTCTTTTTCCATTCTCATTTTCCTTCCTGATGGCATAATTTTATTCCAAGTTCGTCACCTTAAATCATAAAAATTCAAACCCTAGCCTACCTCAAATTGATTGTAAGTAGTGACCCTAGGGTCAGTAACCTTATATTCTATGGGAGTCAAGCATAAGGATTACAAGACCATCCACTATCGTGTAACTAGTTTCCTGTTAAAAAGTAATAATGCAGCTAAGACCTCAATAAACAAATACCTGAATGGAATTCAAGATCATTAATTCAATAAAAAGGTAATAATGCAGCTACAACCTCAATAAACAAATACCCGAATGGAATTCAAGATCATGAATTCAATATCATTGAAACAGATATGTTAAAAGTTTTGAACATGCAGAGACCCCTGTGGAACAAGATGTTAAGCTTGAAAATGAAGGCAATTTTATCTTTTTGGTAAGAGCTATAGATCCCTATTGAAGCACTAACATATTTGATAGTTACAAGGTCTGATATCAATTGTCCTATGAGTGTTATTATCTAATTTATATTGAGTTCCTTGGTCAAGTCTAGGAAGGTTGTGCGCAAATCTTAAGATAATTAAAAGGTACAACAGGTTGATGTCACAATTCACTAGCCTTTAAGATATTGTCCCAGTTTTTACCCCTTCGCTCACTGTTTTAAAATGCATTCACATATTCTAGAACAATACACTTTGTGTGTACAAAACTTCTTTCCCCAAGTTATGGATCTATCATATCCACCCTCCGGTACGCATTAATAAAGTCCTCATTTCCCATAGCTTACAAGCTGCCAAATGCAACATATTTTTGGGTAGTTTCTTTAATACCATCCATCATAACCTAGTAATCCTATGTGCATATTACCTGTTTTAGGTCCATTGATTATCATGGCTCTAAAATGTGTCTTCACATTCTAAAGAACTCATCCTTAATGAGTGCTAGGAATTTCCTCCCATGGGTGATAGGATATCTTGCTCATCCTCTCACACAAGCATGACGTTCAAATGAAATAAAGCAGCTGGATGAGACCCCATACCAAGGGCTAACATCGCGTAACCAAATTGAGACATTGTGGAATAGAACAAACTTCTCTTAATATCTTTTAGAGCAAGAGCTAAAGTAGCTCCTAATAATATTGTTATTATACCCACCAAAGAAATTAGATTCATTATGTAAAGTATGATTATGAAAAGAGGAAAAAGGCAAGCTACAAGAAAAATTCCCGCTGTTACCATAATAGCATCATGTATAAGAGCCAAAATAGGAGTAGGCCCTCCACTGTTAAGAACCATACACGAAGGGAAATTGAGCTCATTTAGCAACCACACCAACAAAACAAGAATAAAACACAAAAAGAAACCAGGAACAAATTTGTACCATTAGTATAAATCAAGTTATTAAATATTTTGAATCTCATATTATCATCCACAAAGTACCAAACTCAGTACTCCTCCAACTGAGGATTAATTCTAATACCATCTGTCAAAACCCTTAAGTCCAATACATATATACCCCTTTGGGTGCAATGCCATTGATGACAATAAAATAAATCTACACATTCTAACAGAGACAGACCTATGAGCGTTAAGAGCTCCCCCTATCTTAAAAAATTGATGTAAAACATAATGTTCACCCTCTCATAGAGGCATGATATCCTTGTTTTGTGGCGGTTCACAAAGTATCA